>OX352242.1:11571231-11990070 GCA_947086465.1 Eupithecia exiguata
GCTTTTCCACCAGAGATGTGCTACGTTGCAATGTTTCCAGCTAACCAATAGGATCGCTGCATTATTACTCTGACGACCTCTGTGGTGCGGTGGGCGAAGGTTCGCCAGCGACGCAGGAGGTTGCGGGTTCGATTCCCGCCTTGGAACAAATGTTTGTATGATCTGCAGATATTTGTTTCGGGTGTTCGGGTCGTTTTCTATGTATAATAAAAAATATCGATCTATATATTGTACTGTATTATGTATATCAGTTACCTAGTACCCATAACAGGCGCTCTGCTTAGCTTGGGGCTAGATGATGCTGTGTGAATTGTCCAGCATTATTTATTTATTTATTACGTCATTTATGTCAGTTAAGAAAACCAGACTACCAGAGATGTTTCATGCCACATTGCTGTGGATGTGCTGTAGTATTCATTGGTCTGGGAGAACGTAACATCTCTACCTTTTTAGTTAGATCTATGGTGTAGGCAGATGATGATGATAACCAATCCCTCTTATTCTAGCTACACCCCCCCACCCCTGGCCATCACCACCCAATACTGGCGCGCGTGGATCATCCTCACGATGATCGCGGCTCACAACCCGGACGAGTTCGCCGAGCGAGCCGCCGCTACCTACCCCACTCTACGCGCCCTCATCGAGACTTGTATCACCAAGTAAGTATCACTGTTACAGGAGGTAGCTACATCTTAACAGACACCTCAGCACTAGCCATACCACACGGGCTGAAGAAGGAAGATGTCCACATGATTCTGAGGAACTGAAACCACGAGTTAATGTCGAGATGATTTGTAGCCACAGCCACTGTGGAACATTCCGCTAGCACGACCTCGACTTATCCAATCTTGAAGTAGTGTAATATCCACGGATTAGTTCATTTGTATTAGAATAGAAAGGGTAATCAAATGACACTTAATTTTGTTGTTAAACCAAGTTGCACCGTTTTTGCAGCAAACCCAGCATAGAATGGAACAACAGCACCCCTGCTGAAGCGGAAGCCGAGAAGGCATCTATCTTGCAACTTGAAACACATCTAGCTGCCGCCAGCAACGCCAAGCTACCAGTCACTGAGCACACCTCTCGACTGCTCAGCCAGGTATGAATTTCAGTATAAATAAATAAATAATCCTGGACAATTCACACAGCATTATCTAGCCCCAAGCTAAGCAGAGCTTGTGCTATGGGTACTAAATAACTGATATACATAATACAATACATTACATAGATAGATATTTTTTATTATACATAGAAACGGCCAGACCACCCAGAACAAATACCTGCAGATCATACAAATATTTGCCCCAAGACGAGAATCGAACCCTTCGCCCACCGCGCCACAGAGGTCGTCAGTGTCAAGGCCTGTTGTTAAATTCTACCTAAATCCGCCCCAATCTCACGCCAGCATTGAATCCTAGAACTGCTCAACAAATATCTAGAAGTTCCTAGTTTACAAAACGCTGAGGTCTTCAAAAGTTTTTAGAACTGGTTGCATGTAGGCCTCTCCTTCAACTCATCCCGCGGATGACATACAAGGCAACTAAGGGATGTCCACCGGGGGTCAGCAGCAGCCCCCTGCAGAACAGACTCTCAACCCGCATTATCGGCGTGGGGATTATGATATCACCCTCATTTTAACAAAGGGTCATCAGGAGGAGAATGACCAGTTACCGACTACCATAGGCTCTAAATATGGATGAAGACCACCTCTCGATTTCTCAAATAGCTCTTGTCGCCAGTGTGTCTTCTTCTCTTCACTGTTTCTCGAGTAATCAGTCCACCATTCCAGCTGACTACAATGGAGCCGCAAGGCCCGGCGCGCAAGCCCCCCGCGGGCGTAGTGGAGTCCCTGCAGGCCCTCAGCTCCGCGCTGCGCCTCGGCAAGCTGCTGTGTCGGCAGCCGGCGCTGCTGTTGGAGCTGGTGGAGCGCCATGGCACGCGCCGCGCCATGCCCTGGCTCCATCGCTTGCTGAGGCAGGACCGGCTGGAACTCAGGTATGATTTACCATTACGATTCCTTAGGACCCATCGTTTTATAGATTCCCCACAGCAGTATACCATAAGACATAATACTTTGGCAGTAGCTGAAAGAAACTAGTCGCAAAGCATCCACGTCTGTTAGAAAAGGATTTTTGTTACTGCAAGTAACAAAAAATGTGTTAATCTCATGCTTGGGTATGATGCGCTCACGTTGTTATTTTTTTTTTAAATGAATCTCGTTTGGTCAGTGACTTCCATTCATTGTAGGTACACAAGTTCAATCATCGGTGTTGTCTATCAAAATAATTACGTTGTCTTCGCGTTTCGAAACTCGATAGGAGGCGGCGGGGTAAAGCTTTGTCTGGTGGGGGGCGAAGAGTGTCCATCCTACACGTTAGTATTATTTATGTCTTAGGTACTCTCTGTCCACAGCGTGCTCCCAGTGCAATGTCTCTGCGAGTTCCTCTCCGCGGGGGGAGGTTCCAGCGGGCCGGGGGAGGGGAAGGCAGGCGAGCTCTGCGCACATCTGCGGCGGACGCTGCACGAGACAGAGGACGGCGCACGCGCAGTGCTGCATTACTACACGCAGCGGCTGGCTCACTCGCACGCGCCAACCAGGGCGCAGGCCAGCCGGGTAACTGATAGAGATAGATAGATTTCGAAGACTTGTTAAAATTTGCTTCGACTCAATATTTGACTAAATGATTACCAGTCAGTGGAAAGCGAGCGTACTGATGCACATGTGATCACCATAATCACATAGATCACTCATAATAAAGAGAAAGTAAAGCTTATTTTAGAAATGAAATTATTGTTTCAGGGTTTGAAACTAGTCCTAACAGAAACGGAAGATGCAACCGAAATGGATTACAATGCTAACGTCAGTCCAGAGTACGTATTTGTGTTTGGTTTACAAATTATGTTGCATTGTCTCTCCAAAATTTTACAATTTGAAGGAAGAATTATTAAAGATATTTGATAAATGCATAATTTTAAGCTCGATTGTTTTAAGTGAAATGAGATCCGGATCTACTTTTATAATTCAACTTTTTTATGCATATTTTGATTTCTTTAAATGTCTCTACTGGCTTCCCCTCTACTCCATAATGGGAAAGCGAATAAACGGTAGCAAATGAACAGAAGAATGAAACTTTACGTTTGCAACCTTTATTGTATGCATGTACTATGTTAGATTTGCACGTACTTTGAGGCAGGATGTAGTGAGACTATTTAATGTAAGATCTACTGTACCTACATTTCAGCAAATAAAGAATATGATTATGAGTGGTATTGCTTTGCGTATCCAGTATAATAAATAACGCATTTAGGTTGCTGTTGCGGCTGCCGCGGGTCTGCAGCGGGTCAGGTATGTTCGCCGAGGCTCGTACAGACTCTTTCGATGCAATAAGCGCAAAGACAGCCTCACTGCTCAGCAGAATCCGCGAGAGCAGCAACAGCATCCTGAATGTGATATCTACCAAATTTGATTGTCCTCTGATGTATACTCTACATCAGAGAACAAAATCCGTGTTTAGTATTAAGTACTAACCGGCCCTAGCCTAAGTTTATCAAACAAAATAGACTAAGTTGTCTGAATAAAGAAATGTATTATTTACTCATGTTTTAGAGATTGGCTACCTCTCCTCTGGGACCTGCCGTTCTGGGAGTCCGTGCGTTTGGAGGTGGTGGCACGGATCCGTGCCGCGTGCTTAGTAGAATGTGTGCCGCGGCACCTGGCGGCCTACATCGGCTTCCTGGCGCGACACGCGCAGCACGCGCCGCACCTCACGCACGCCGACATCGTGCTGGTGAGTTCACGCGCGAGTAGCACGGGTCTATCTACAGCAATCGGTTGGTAATATACTAAATAAATTATTACTTCCGCAGGAGCTGAGCCAAGTGCTTATGGAGCGTGCGACAGTGATGGCGCGCGTGGTGGGCACGGGCGGGCCCATGGTCCACGAGCCCACGGCGGCGCAGCTGGAGCAGCACAGGACGCTGCACTCCCTCACCACCATCCTCTACGACCATCTGCAGAAGGTATGTGTAGCAGGCACTGAGCCAAGTTCTAATGGAGCGCACGACAGTGATGGCGCACGTGGTGGGCACCGGGGAGTGCATGGGCCACTCGTCGGTGCCATCTGATTTGAAAGCATATATAACCAAATATTTCAAACGTTCCTACAGGTCAGAAGCGAAGAGCCAGACCCAGACGACGAGATAGAGGAAGGCGTGTGGCCGAACGGGGAGCGCGTCACGCTGCAGTGGCCTAGTGGACGCAAGGCGACCCTACACGTCACGGTGGCGCACGCTCATCTGAAGCTGCTTTGTTTGGGACCCTCCATCTGTGAGTGAACTGAATACCGCTTCTGTAGGCTTCCTTTAACTGTCAATTGCATGGGTTGTCCCGCTTTTCTCGTCACGCTGTGGAAGGGTTTGCGGTTTGCGCTCTCGAAGATTCTCGACGTGTTTAAGCCGTGTGAAGTGTGTGGTGTGGTGTGGCAAACATTACACCAAAAAACATATGTTGACATTTTTGCCCTCGACACAACTAGATAACACGTGAAAAAAGGTAGCCGATAAGACGTTTTTATTTCCGATAGCATTTTCCACTCTATTCCGACACTTATCAGAACTCTGTCCAGGCACCTACAGTACCCTCTCTCCCCAGACGACACAAACCAAGCGATGTACACCTGGCTGCAAAACGTATGGGTCGGCAACGACGCGCCGCCCGCGTTCGCAATGGACTCCCACCTTGAAGCCGTGGTGCTCCCTGATTGGCTGAGACTGCACCTAGTGCGGTCCGCTCGCCCTCCGCTATTGGCTGCTGGGTTGAGAGGGCTGCCGGCGCCGAAATTAGCGCTGTTTATACAGACGTTTGGCATGCCAAGAAATGCTATGAGGTAACTATAACTACTCTCGAACCTCCGTTCGGTAGTAGATTCGTTGGGGCGCGCCGCGGTCTGTTATCTCGGCGAACTGACTCAATCACAAAAGGCTAGAGTGATTTCGGACTCTTATCGCGTTCGCCGGTCTCTGTCTCGGTCGTTACCGTTAGTGTGTCTCAGCTCGTGTCCGTTGTATGTATCATAATGCCGCGCCCTCTTGCAGTGCCCTCCTGGCCGCCTTGGACGCGTGCCCTGCGAGCTGCGTGGCCCGGCTGGGCGTGGAGCGAGGATACATGTCTCAGCTGCTGTCGGTTCAAAGAGCCCGAGGTGCCACGGGTGGAGCCGCCTTCGCAGCCGCTCTGCAGTTGCAGCCCACTAGATATCCACCTGGTAAACTTCTGTAATATAATATCTCTTGTTAATAATATGGATTCCGTTTTTCGATTCCGTCCATCATAATCTCTGCATGACATAAACTTAGATCAATGACCTCAACACCTTGATGATGCCTACCCTAGACGTCATAAGAAATTAAATCTTCGCATGCAAATGCAACCTGCTTCTCTGATGATATCAACCCATACTGATAGCGGACGACCTGAATTCCTATGTCTATGCACTAGAACTAGGTTTCGGTTTCGCTCCAGTGGCCCTTATCTCGTATCTATGGTCTAGCCCGATTTTAAAATACTTTTAATATTTCCAGATGACGACCTCTTCGCGGACAAACAACTGCCTGAAGAAAACGTGGACGATTGGGACATCACCCTGACACCTGCGCCGCTGCAGATCGAGCTGGTGCCGTCTCTCCTGTCCACGGCCTTCGCCGGAGCCACGTCCTTTGGCGGAGACCTGGATACTGCCTTCACGCAGCTTGTTGAGGTAACCTCTCTTCAAAGACGTCAACTGTTCGACGTAGGCCTCCCATAAGCAAGAATGACCTGATCGGCCTACATATGGACAAAAACCGCTGGATGCGGCTACCCGCATCCAGCGGTTTTTCGCGATCTTCACGAGGGTCGTCAGTCCGATAGCCAGTCTTGTCTCTTCCCGTTATTCAATAACGCGTGTGACATAAAGCAAGCAGAGCCATTTGGACTGACTATGCCTAAGGCCAAAGTCTTTGTTAATCGTAGATTAGCTTAAAACCCTGAGAATAGGGGTTTTAAGCAAACCCATCTAACCCATTTGTTTTTGTTACAGCTGCTAACAGAAGAGATAGCCCTTGTGAAGTGCATGCGGAACGCATCCTGTCCATACCTGTCGTGCGTCATCACATTCCTACAAGCGTGCGCGTGCGGCGGGGGGCCAGGGGGGCTGCTGGCGCGGGGGGCCCACGCCGCTGCCATGTTGCGCACGCTCGCTAGTCATCCTCTAGAGGTGATAGCTGAGGTAAATATGAGATAGCACTAGTGAACGCATTTTGTCCACACGTGACGTGCGCCATCACGTTCCTACAAGCCTAACTTTCTTACAAGTTTTGCTGCAGTATTTTTTTGCTACTTGCAGACAGCAGCAACCTTGCTGCAGCAATGCAAGGGTGCCGCTGGCCCTGTGGTGACCATCCTGCAAGAGCTATCGCGAGGAACGGCTTACATCAAGCATGAGTCGACGCGACTACCGCCCAATGCTCCTAGGGAACAGCTGATTGCAGGTAACTGCATACAAATATTGAGAGTGGCCATAACTAGATGGTTTTCTGTTATAATAACGTTAATTTAAGTTAGTATATTGTTATGTTGTGCATGTAACAAACGGAAAATTAATACTTGGAACTTGGTACTGAATTTAACAAATGTGTATACCTACACAATGAAAAATGTGTGGTAGTGGATACTGTACTAGACACACCATAAACACTGAAAATAAAAACAAAACCATCCCTATTCCATATAGTAATAGAGACTGCAACGCCCAGCAACCTAGAAGAGATCGGCAGCAAGATAATAGAGAGCCAAGACTCGGGCGTCGTTGTTGACGTCATCACGCATCTGCTCGAGAAGAACCAGGAAGGATTCTACGAGTCTAAGGTCAGTGCTGACAGAAATTAACCCTATTCATTACAGGTTAAGGTCCTATACAACCTCAACCTTTTGTGACAAGGAGAGACATAGGATTTCGCGTTCATAGGAGCGGGACAGGGCATAGCAACGCTAGCCCAAAAATCAAGTTTTTGCCTAATGTCTACTAATTAGGACATTATTTGATACATTGATAGATACTTATATAATTAGTACATTTTTTGTCTTTCTCTTATAAGTGGACTGTATCTTTGAGAAAATAAAGATTCTTAAAACCGTTTTGGAAAAAACGCAACATACAAAATGTTCTTTATAATTAGTTCAATACCATGCTTATTCTCAAGATCTTAACTTCTGTATTTATTGAGAAATCAAGGTTTTAGTAAAAATTTAGAGGTAACTTTTTTCTATCGGGAAAGTTTTATGGAATCGTGTTTTCGAAACATGATCGATAGAGTAAGTCCTGAACTTTACCATATATAAATTTAAAAGTTAAATATTTAGTAGTTTGGAAAGATATGGAGGTCCAACTCCGTCGGACCCTATAGACCCCCTTAAGACTCGGCAAGATACCTGAAACACTGCAAACAGATAGTTTCTCTAACGCTTGATTTTTTTGTTTGAAAGTTGGTTGGCCATAGAAAAATACCTTCTTAACGTTCCTAGAAACTAAAAATGTCCATTAACATTTGATTAGTTATACAGGGGGTGGCTTTTTGAGATGGGGAATGGATGGGCAAATCAGAAACCATGAGTTTGAGAAAAGTCGTGAAAAGAGCCATGACCCAGAGCCACGTATGCAGTATTTATTTTGTCATAAATAACAAAATAAAAGATGCATACATATTATTATAATTTTCTGTTTTTTTTTTTTAATTTTTCATTTAAGTTTCGATAATTCATTAGGTATAGATGTTTTACCAAGGATAAACCCCATCAAAATTCATTTCTTTCATAGTATCTGATTTGCCCATCCACTACCATGTCAAAAAGACACCCTGTATACAATGATGATCAGCGCTCAAGAACTTAACCTTTTAAGTTTTTTTTACTGGTAATTTTCTTTATATATGAACGTAATTCCTATTCAGATAAAGACAGAATTCGAGTACGATGCTCCCGCGCACATGTTCTCCTCGCGCGGCCGGGGCTGCGGCCTGCTACTGGACTGGCTGAGTGAGCTACAGAGGGAAAACAACCCGGAGAGACTTGTAAGTATATGCAGACCCTATTCATTTAATTTACTCCCCTCAATGACCCAAAGTCAGTCTCTGCCTCCGACGACGCAAGAGTATTCTGTTCTCCAGACATCATATAGTACAGTCATATGTATGGGGGAATACGGGCCAACCCGCACATTGTGTATACATAAATACCTTTACACGTATGTCGGCTTGGATACGTAACAACTTTGTACTAAGCTGTGTGCGCCACAGCGTTAGCAGTAAGCCATCATCAGCATTTTCATCAATAAATTCAGTCTGCAAGCAACCTCCGTGTCGTACAGTCATTTTAAACCATCTTAAGTTCTATAAGTATACCTATCAATATCAAAGTACAGAGTCAAATAGGCCTGTCGCGAAGGCGAAGATATATTCTCAGTACCTACCTAAGTAAAAGGTAGGTTGAAAAAGATTTTAGCTAGCTCGCATGGAAAATAAGGTCGAGGCGACGACAGGCGGGCGCGCGCGCAGCGCTCTCGGTCGCCGACGGACCAAGCATTTGAGTCTGTGTGGAGACAGCGAGCGAGAGACATCTCGGTGAGTCACTTTGAGTTACTGCGCATGCAATTGAGATCCTTTGACACCGATATGTGAACCAGTTTCAGAATGTAGTTGTTGGTCTGTCTGCGGACAGGTCGATCAGAAAGAGCGAGGCTCGGGATGGCTATAGGGGAGGTTGGAGGCCATAATGGGATGCGTCCCCGTAACACTAAGAAACTGGGCACAGGCGGAATAGCCGTCATAGCTCAATGAAGGGGGTACAGACAGAATAGCTGTCATAACCCAGGGAATGGAGTCCAGGTGAAATAATCATCATAACTCCTAGACATGTGGCACAGGCGGAATAGCCGTCATAGCTCAATGAAGGGGGTACAGACAGAATAGCTGTCATAACCCAGGGAATGGAGTCCAGGTGAAATAATCATCATAACTCCTAGACATGTGGCCCAGGCGGAATAACCGTCATAGCCCAATGAAACCCAGCACAAATGGAACTGCTGTCAAAGCTTGATAGCTGGTCCTCAAGTGCAGATGGAACCGTTACATTTCAGATGAATTAGCAATATAACCTGGTGGACAACACCACTGAATTATTGCATGACCTTGTTGCAGCATTTTTTACTTACCCATTACCTACATGTTTCTTACCTACATAAAATATTCGTCACAATCTATATAGTTGAAGGAATTGGCGACAAGGCCTGTACAGGGGTCATTGAAGGTGACTTCAACTAGGGCTGGTTGGGAATGATACCCAAGTAAAAACACTTAAGAGCACGTTTCTGTGTATACACACAAATATAGTATAACATATAACACAAAGTCACTGCACTTCGCTATTTACTTTCGCACTTTTTTAAGACGTCTTGTTCCCTTGACCGCTTTCCATAAAACTGACTAAACCCGCGGACAGGCTCGGCTTTTCTACCTCTGCCGTGCCTTACTAGAAAACTGACTAAACCCGCGGACAGGCTCGGCTTTTCTACCTCTGCCGTGCCTTACTAGAAAACTGACTAAACCCGCGGACAGGCTCGGCTTTTCTACCTCTGCCGTGCCTTACTAGAAAACTGACTAAACCCGCGGACAGGCTCGGCTTTTCTACCTCTGCCGTGCCTTACTAGAAAACTGACTAAACCCGCGGACAGGCTCGGCTTTTCTACCTCTGCCGTGCCTTACTAGAAAACTGACTAAACCCGCGGACAGGCTCGGCTTTTCTACCTCTGCCGTGCCTTACTAGAAAACTGACTAAACCCGCGGACAGGCTCGGCTTTTCTACCTCTGCCGTGCCTTACTAGAAAACTGACTAAACCCGCGGACAGGCTCGGCTTTTCTACCTCTGCCGTGCCTTACTAGAAAACTGACTAAACCCGCGGACAGGCTCGGCTTTTCTACCTCTGCCGTGCCTTACTAGAAAACTGACTAAACCCGCGGACAGGCTCGGCTTTTCTACCTCTGCCGTGCCTTACTAGAAAACTGACTAAACCCGCGGACAGGCTCGGCTTTTCTACCTCTGCCGTGCCTTACTAGAAAACTGACTAAACCCGCGGACAGGCTCGGCTTTTCTACCTCTGCCGTGCCTTACTAGAAAACTGACTAAACCCGCGGACAGGCTCGGCTTTTCTACCTCTGCCGTGCCTTACTAGAAAACTGACTAAACCCGCGGACAGGCTCGGCTTTTCTACCTCTGCCGTGCCTTACTAGAAAACTGACTAAACCCGCGGACAGGCTCGGCTTTTCTACCTCTGCCGTGCCTTACTAGAAAACTGACTAAACCCGCGGACAGGCTCGGCTTTTCTACCTCTGCCGTGCCTTACTAGAAAACTGACTAAACCCGCGGACAGGCTCGGCTTTTCTACCTCTGCCGTGCCTTACTAGAAAACTGACTAAACCCGCGGACAGGCTCGGCTTTTCTACCTCTGCCGTGCCTTACTAGAAAACTTTACGCTTTTACTCTAGACTACAACATTTTTATTGTCCTTGTCTTTCCTTCCAATTCGAGACTTAATATATTACATTATTACGTAGTTTCCGTAAATAAACTACTTAATATGCATTCTGTGATGTTTCTCAAATGCGGGCGGCGACTATGTATTATCTAATCTATGCAATTCTGGAATATGCGGTGTTTTAATTTCTTATTTGAACCTTATTCCATCTGCATAAAGTGGTCGTTGCTAACATATGAATAAATATGTCGTAGATACAAAATGTAGTCCGCGTTGTAGAAGAACACGACGCCAACTACAAAATGAAAAAACACCTATCAAAGCAAGACGTCAACTAGTTTCGTCTCTCCACGAGACATCATCAGGACACCACAATACTCGAACACTGAGAGCGCCAAGCAACAACGGCAGAGTCCCACCAGAGATGTTGCCACTCCGAACTCCGCTTATATATTAGAACTTATCGGAAAAGGTTTTTTTCGCGGAATTGTTACTAAATATGTCGTAGATAAACAAAAAATTGTTTTGCAGACGACATACTTTCAGTTGCATACAAACTGTATCTCCAATATGTGACGAAGAAAAAGCTGAGTTTAGTGCAATCACTTTCAAATTATGATGTTTTTTTTCTAGATGCGACTAATGTTTGGCAAGAAAGGGCGAGATGAGAGTGCGGGAGGCAAATGGGTTGCTTTGTTGGTGACTCTCCACGCGCACAGGGCCAGCTGCAGAGCCCTGCATGGTTGTCTCGACTCGCTCCTAACAAATACGTGAGTAAACTCATATACTCGTTAATAACTATAGGGCCAACAATACTATTGGTGTATTCTGTGATTTTTCCAAGGCTTTTGACTGTGTAGAATTGTACATTCTACTACTGTTTACAGCTGATTTAAACACTGATTTAGATAAGTCTTGATATTTTGCAATCATAAAAAATTCGGCCAAGTACTAGTTAACTCGTACAAGAAGGGTTTCATACCATCGTTCAAAACAAACAAGAGAAACTCACAAATTTTTTGTCGAAAAAAGTACGCTAACATGACGCGGTCACCCATCTGTAATACTGACCGCGCCGAACGTTGCTTCACTTCGGTGATCGGTGTTCAACGTGGTATGGACGTTGCCCCCATAATCGTCATTAATTTAGTTTTTAATATTGTATGTACATATCTTAGTTTTAAGGTATATATGTCACCGTCAGATAGTAAAGCCCGTAAAATGATAAAAATCCTAGTCATTTTTATAATTTTCCGGAAAATAATCAACAGGACTGTAGTACCTACTTACAATTTAACGCATTGAAATACGTAAATTTATAATTTTCCTAAGCTTGTCCGTAAGAACAAACAAACCTGTGAACCAATCACAGCCTTGTTTTACATTTTACGAATTCTATGACGATCACTTCACTCGCAAAATAATAAACTGCCCTCTGATTGGTCGATGTGGCCGATGCTCATGTCTGTGTTCGTTTACAGACAGTTTGGAAACTATTAACCACTGTTCCACTAATTCTACAACTAAGTACATAACTCCAATTTTACTAATGAACAAACTATTTCAAAACATTTAAATAATTGAAAAACACACTATGAAAACTTTGTTGTTACTATTTGGGCGTCTAATGAATTACAGCAAAAGATGGCGGCGCGAGCTAGCACCCATCGGCCAATCAGCGGGCGTTCCGTCACTTATAAGTTTATTATTTTACGGGTAGATTTCGTAACATCATATTTTTACGTGATTAATTGCGTTACATTGTAAGTGCCACGGCCCAATTGATAATTTTCCGGAAAATTATAAAGTGCCTAGGATTTTTATAATTTTACGGGTTTTACTATCCGACGGTAACATATACATATTACTATGGACCGTAGCATAACTTAAATAAGATCTGTAACTTTTCGATGGTCTGAAATAAATAATTATTATTATTACAAATTTATAAAAAAAAAGTTAGTGTTATTTGAAATATACACTGAATATTGGTGGAAATGTGTGGAAACTGTCCGCCTTTTAAAGTTCAAGAGATACCTAACCTACTGCGATTGTTAATGTCAAGTAAAAAAATGCCTAAAAACATGTTTTTTGTATGGGAACGCCTGTAATTTTAATATTTAATTTTTATTTTTCGCTGTTGTAGCAGCAATAGTTTAATTTAAACGAGTTCAAAACCAAATAAAAAAGTGAATTAAGCATCCCGCAAGGATCAGTATTAGGTCCTATATTGTTTGCCTTACCTGTGAGCCATCAAAACTGCTCCGTGTTAAGTTTTGTACCATCTCTAATTAAGTTTTAATTTTAACTTTAATAAAGTCTGTATTCCAACAGGCATTGGTGTCCCTCAGCAGTCCTGGACTTCGCAGAAACGCTGGTGGAAAGCCCCCGCGTGTGGCAAGGACGGGATCGGCACACGCCCAAACACGCGCGTCCTAGGGACACGCTACGACTTAGTTATAAACAGGTATAAACTGTTTGCTGTGTAATGTGTCGTACATTTTACAGCAAACTAGTTAAGTCCTGCGGAAATGCTTTAACTATAAAGTTAGTAGTAACAATGGCTTTTTCTTATAAAGCGTCTAGTTGAATTTAATTTCTGCCATCACGTTAAGTTTTTCGTGTTCACGTCAGATTTATTTATTTATTTATTTGATACCTTAATTAATTTATTCTGCCTGTGTTTTAAGCTTTCAGTTCCAGACCATATCCATAACTATGTGGATCAGAGTACTGCTGAAATTTATGAGAGATATTCAGATAAAATAAAACAAACTTCTAAGTCTAAAAACTAAACTCTTTTTCATGTAGTTCTCCTTTGTCTCCTCAACAGCTGGAGGTCCTAGTCCACTACATCCAAGAAGAAGCCGCCACCACGCACTCTCCCGAAGAAATGCGGCGCAGCATCGAGCGTCGCCTGCCGCTGCTGCTGCGTTGCTGCCGGTCGCGTGGCGCGCTAACCGCGGCCGCGCTCGCCGCCGCCAGCGAACAGCCCATGTTACTGCTGTTGCTACATATGAAGGTATAGTTACCGTCAAATATTTGTCCGGTGACGGACAGCAAGAAGAAAGTTTGCGCAGGTAAACTCACGCATATAATTCATATGCCAACAACAAAGCAGCAGGCGAAAGAGATAGAGAATAAAGAGAAAGAGAAAAGATAGAGAGGTATAGCTCCGTATAGCTATATCTCGCTCTTTCATTGTTTGAAACAAAATCTCACAGTGAATCATTGATGCGACTGTCCAAAAGGTATCCATTTTGGTCCAATTTGTCCTAAAATTATTATACGCTACGCAGACGTGTTTTCGTGCTCAGCGTTTGAACTTCTTTGTGAGATAGACTCACTTTGTATCAGTCTGGTATATAGTTTGTAGATCTGTCTTGTCTCACCAGATTATTAACGCAGAATTTGCCTATGCCGACCACAAAGGCTTGGCAGTCTATGAGACATAGCTCGTCAAGCCATATTACGGGTAAAGCCAAATCCACCTCGATAAAGGAGGTGAACCCTTTGTTGTTTTGTTTGAAGGTGTCATTGACCCCACTATTTGTTCCCCAGGTGCCAAAAATCCGTCAGCTCCTATACGAATGCGGCGAGCGTCCGCCCGTGTCGTGTCCCGTGGGCACGGTGTGCTCTGCGCGTGGTGAGGTGTCCGCGTCCACGCACGCCACGGACCGCGTGTCGCACGCCGTGCTCAGCGCGCTGCCGCATCACACGGCGCACGCCAAGGATCAGGAGCAGAAGTAAGACAACTTTCTATATTCCCCAGAGTCCTAGGCCGTAGTGGAGTTATGACGGACATAATGCTAGTTGGCTTAACCGGTTTCTTGTTTAATTTGTCTTATGTGCCTGTTGTTATCCATCACCAAAACCAAAAAGCATTGTGCTGACGCTGCGTTCTATAGCTACATCATGTATCGTAGATATAACAGGAATAATGTTAATTGTTGTGTTCTCCAGAGTGATGCGCCTAGACAACGGCATCCGCGCCCTGTGGTCGCGCTGCATAGGCGCCGGGGCGCGCGCCCTGCCGCTCGCCGCAGCCCTGCTCCGCGGTGCCCTGCCGCTCCACGCCAAGCACCACACGCACCTGCTGGCCGCGCTCGAAGCGCTGCCTGATGAGGAGCTGTTTACTGAGGAGAACAGGTGTGTGGCTATGTGAAGTAGTCCTGTGGACACTGCCCGTGCAGGCGCTACTACCTTGTTGCTACCTGGCTGCACCGGTCAAATTATCTGGCGTAGCCTGGATCCCCACTAACGATTTTTTTTTTCCGCAGCGCTGAGATCCATAGCATCCTGGAAGCGTTCCTTATGCTGGCCAAAAGCAGCGGCAAACAGGGCGGCGGCGGTGGGCTCATGCACCGCGTGGCGGCGCTGCTGCGGCGCTACATGCAGGCGCATGCGCCGCAAGCCATCGCGCTGATGGCGCAGCACGCGAACAAGCAGTGAGCACAAAAATCACACACTAATTCATATGGTATCAGGCACGCAGCCTCAATGAAGTGCGCGAAACGTCT
The DNA here is from genome assembly GCA_947086465.1 of Eupithecia exiguata. NCBI lineage: Eukaryota > Metazoa > Arthropoda > Insecta > Lepidoptera > Geometridae > Eupithecia > Eupithecia exiguata. Next base: position 11,586,314 of record OX352242.1, read on the forward strand.
TGTGCGTGCTAGAGGGCAGCACGCGCACAGCTCGCAGTGCGGCACACAGCGTTCGTCGCACTCAATACTCTCAGAGTAGCTCGCTTTGCCCGTCACGCCATACTCAGGAGAAGATTCGCCCGTGGATCACTTTTTCAGCAGGCGTTTCTTTCGTCTGTTATGTGAGTGCAAGTCACGACCTGGTTTCTAACCTCATGTTCTTTTCCAGGTCAATCCCCGCACTGAGCGCCCTACAGAGCGGCGAGCTGGCAACACCGCTGTCGGCCGCGCCGCCGCCGCAAGCACTGCTCGCGCTGCAGCGACGGAACGACACGCCCGACAACCTGCACTGGAACCTACAGGTACCTACATCCTAATAACCCATGTCATGCTGAGGATTTATTTTACTAGAAATCGTTTTTGAGATTATTGGATGTTTCAGTACCATTGTAAACCATATCTTCTTAAACTTGTATGTTAATGTAGGTATGTAACTCTGATAACCTTAGTTGTTTCGTTGTGTAGATGAGTTACGTTAAACATTTATAATGTTCACCTTCCTTTGCAATATGGGTGCATGATCGGAAACCTCTACCATTCGTTATCATAATCCGAGCCTCGTTATTGTAGGAGATAGAGTCGTGGGGTACTCGCCGCGGGGGTGCGTGGGGCGGGTCGCAGTGCGCCGCCAGCATCCTCCGCGCGTGCGCGCCGCTCGCCGCCTCGCCGCACGCTCCGCTCCGGAACTCTGCGCTGAACCTGCTCGCCAAGATACTGCCCGCTGTCACGGATACGAAGCCCGGTATTCACACTATATCTACTCTAACAGAATCTATGAAAATTGGTTTGATCTTGGCACAGGTTGTACCAGGGACTGTCGCAGATGGAACCTATTGTTCATGCCGTAGAGTAGCACACAGCGCACCACGCTGTTTGAGGATTTACGGTTCGCTTTGCTCGCACCGGGATAATCGGGAACTCTGACAAACGCTACAACTCCTTGAATTGATTGATGTACAGCTGATTTATTATTGTAAAGCACAGAGCACGAAATGGTTAACTTAGTTCCAAAATTAAATGAGATGGCTTACATGGAAATTAGTCGCGTGCGTTTACGGGAGAACCCTCTCATTTAGTTGTGCCATAAATGCACTTCTCAAGACACCTACCCCAACCTTTGGACTTAAATCTATCTATGTCTAAGTATTTTATTAAGTTTAACAGTCATCCAGTACCCATAACACAAGCTCTGCTTAGCTTGGGGCTAGATGATGCTGTGTGGATTTTCCAACATTATTTATTTCCAGGTCTGCAAGCAATCCTGGAATGCCTTGACTCCAGCCTGCCAGAGGTAACCCAATCAGCGCTGGACAAGCTGCCAGACTTGCTGACTGGCATGCAAGAGCATGCTGTGAGGATCCTCCTAAGGGTCTTTGAGCTTGGAGTGCAGGCGAGGCATCCAGTTGAGCCCTGTCTGACGAGATGTGTTGTTGCTTTGAATATTCAACGGGGTTGCTAGGCTAACAATATTGTAACAATCTATTGACGCAATTTCGTTGCTAAAGTTCAAGGCCTTTTCAGACCTATGAGGACCCAGGGTGATACCGAAAACCGAGTAGGTATACGATAATCTAGCTGTTCACTAATATACCTGGCGGGATACCAGGAGAAAAGTACCGCTATCTCTCAAGGTAGCAAATATGTATGCGTAGCTTTGAACAGGCCTTTAGTCAACCATCATCAAGTTAAGTTATTCAACCAACATCCTTTAGTTATTAATTATTAATATAAGATAAATATTATTTGTTTAGTTTACTCTAAAATAAACAAACATGAAAATTAAACACCTTCTTTTAATTATAACATTAAGTAACTTATTATTATTCTCAATATCACTGTATTTACATTCAAAAATGCAGTGACAACGGTCAAAAATATAATCTACTATAATAATTCATGAAGTAGAATCTCGTAATAATCTGAAGAAAATAAATATTTGCAAGCCTAGAACCCGCACCAAGCAGTCCATCAGTCCTCCACTGAGCATCACCAGTCGTTTGAGCCAAGGTCTGTGAACAGTTTGTCCTTGATCTTTGGTCTGGGGTCTTCCGTTATTGTGGAGTCCACTGCACCAACGTTACCAAGGATGTATTCAAATTCTGAAAGATACAGGAAGATATTGAAAACTCATATTTATTATTCCCTAACATAAGCATTTCTTAGATTAAGGCTAAAATGATGATCCTGTGTAAATTGTCCAGCATTATTTAATATTATTAGTGTGAGCCCTAGACCTTCAAACTTAGATTATTAATAATAATACTAGACATTTACTGCAAACAATGCAGTCTAATAATAATACAAGAAATTTAAAAGGATTAATGCATATCTTATGGACTGGATAGTTGATCAGTAGTTCTTTCAAAAGTTTGACTACAGAAATCTTTACCATCACAACTCAGGGACGTCCCTCTGAGCTCATGTGGTCCCAGAAATTGTTTCTTCATATCTCCTTCAAAGTAAACAAACACGCTGGGCAAGTTTCTCTCCGGGAAGTTGGGAATGCAAGTCTGTGCTACGGCCTTCAGGAACTTGGTGTAGGGAAACTTGGCTGCTAGCTGCTTCATATGCTGATTGATTAGTGCACATTGCTGGATGCTGAGAAAGTGGAAAAGGTGACAAATCAGTTGTATTTCAAGTTAGGACTATAGATCTGTTCTGACATAGTCAGGATAATGAAAAATTGTTATCCAAATTTTATATCTTCTATGGGTATAAGAGTTACAGAATAAAACATCAATACTATTTTAGAGCCTGTACTGTTGTGGGAGGAAGGCTTGGTTTCCGTTCTCCAACACTTTCTTCTCTTTATAACCATTATCAATAAAACTTTTGAAACTATCATGGTTATTACTATAGAAATCATTTATTATTTATGGTATGTCTGCCAATAAAAACCAACTCGCAGTGACTTTAGTTCTTCCGTGATCATGGCGCATGAAACTGTGCCGAAATATTGGAAAACTCAAAAATTTTATCATGGTAAATATCCCGTTCTAAATGATTTCATCATCAATAAATAGATTTCATTAATATTATAACACATCACAAATAGAATATACACGAAAAGCTTGGGAATTTTAACTAATATTTCCCTATCCACTCACCCTTGCTTATACAAATGGATAATGACCCAAATGCCATCTCCAGCTCTATTGACTTCCTGAACGTAGTCTTGGCCAGAAACCTCTTTCACCTCTCCAAATCTCGGCTTCTCTGAAAGTTTCTTAATCTCTGCGAGACGCTTCTGTCTGTATTGCTGGATGACTTCCTCATCTTCCGAATCTTCCAGCTCATCAAGGCCATCTAGATCCAGTTCTGATAGTTGTCTGTCCTCTGACGAATTAAAGAAATAATATCACTGAGCCGAAAAGGATTTGAACCCCAAAAATACCATAAATAAACAACAGGTGTTCTGTGTCCTAACCTACATTAAACACACTTACTCTCAGCTTGTTTGCTCTGAATGGTCTGTTCGATCATGTTGATGATCTCATCTTCAGATACTTCCTTCTCCTTGGGCGGCAGGATTCCCTTCGCCCGAAGGACATCGTTCCATTCAGTGTCCTCATTCGGATTCTATAAATACACAGTAAACTTCGTTGAAAAGAAGCGAATGCAGTGATAAAGACCCGCGGCGGCTAGACAGCTGAGTTATTACCTGCATATTGCTAAATTAGAAACAGTTTTATTCAAAAATATAAGAATAATCTCAAATTATTCTCAATTTTTACGAGATTAGGATTTTCCTGTAATTTGACACCGATGGATGAGTAATCCCATGACAGATGAAATGAAGGAGCAATGACATTGACAGAGACAACAAATGAGGGGATGACGGAAAATTACACATCCGACATGTCCGTTGTCTTCAAAAAGTTGTCATGTCCAGCTGCGTCAAACTGTCAAATTTCAGTTGAGTTGGAAATACGGATGCCTAGTATGTGCTCTTTGCGCTAGATGTAGCATAATTCCCTCGTTCAAAAGTACACATCACACACATAATGCGAGATGTGTGATAGTAATCACTCATTTGCGAATTCACGACGTATTCGTGAAAATTTCTTGGACCAATCGACTCTTTCTTCATCTCCAATTCCAACTCGATACACGATTCTTTATTCCTAGCATACTCATTCCACGAACTTATTACTTTTTATAATGTTTTAAATACCTTTGCATAGCAAAATCATTTAAAATAATTTTCATTACATACTAAAGTTCCGACCCGATATTTTACGAGTTGAGAGATTCACTTGTTCAATAATAAATTGTCAAAGGTGAAGTCCATGTAATATTTTGGTCGGTCATTTAGTCTTCATCCACTCACCTGTTAACAATTATGGAACCTAGGCCATGTATCACGCAGTTAAAAAAATGGAATGAGTAGTTACCTATAGTATAGGCTAATATCATATTTATTAAGTAGATCTGTGAAGATCTGTTGTGGATAAAAATGATGTAGTATGAAATAACGGCAAGCCTATAATATAACATTTATAAAATCCAAATTACCAATCAAACATTAACGTTTATAGGTTTTCGGTGGTTATAAGAGGTGTTCATCCCCTCACGTCAAAAAATACCACCGTCAAATATACATTGGACAGATATTGGATGAGTGGAATAGATAGGTACCAAGCCTGAGTCCTCCTAACTCCAGGGCGAGAAAACTGTAGATTTTCAAGGCAAAAAAATGTGACGAACGAACTTTTAGTCGGTTTATTGCTGCGACTTTATCAAAGAGAACGACTTTATCGGTAAGGAGGAAGTTGGAAATACTGGCTTATTTGATCAAATCAAGAAAAATAAATTGGGAAAAATTCATGTCGCTATGTTCACGTCGAGTTTCGTTGCTCAGAAATAAATAAATAAATTGACTATGGCTGAAGGACTAATACTTGAAGAATCTAATCACTATGAAGAAGAAGGTAAATTCTGTCCTGTTATTATTGCGTAGGGTTCAGTGAGTGACCGCGCGTTCGTTGTGTCAGTCGCTTGTGGCTGTGTCGCCGTACCCTCGTGTTACCTTTGTGACATTGAAATTGGGTTCTTTTTATAATTGCTGCGTGGATTGTGGTGCTCACGTGCCAGGAGAGGATTGTGGCGCGCGCTGACCGCCCCCGCCGCGGGTGTTAGTGACCATGACGGGAGGCGCAGACAGGAGTCTGGAGTCAGGTACCTACTGTTTTTGTTACCTACCATACCATACGTACGTAGCTCCGTGTTTACATGCGCCAATGTGATTTACTGACGCGATTCAACCTTTTTACGTTTTGAACTTTGCTCTGTGATGAAGCACAATGCAGCCTGAGGTAGCTATTGTTTTGTAAAATACAATCATTGTTTGATAAACTTCTAATTTAATGGCTACAGAAGATCTTAATGAGATGAAAGAAATGGTTACAAACATCAGGAGTTTTAAATCAGCGTTTGTATGCCTCACCTCTCTTAGTGTTACTATTAAATCACAGATTATACTTAAACATCCCACGACAATCAACCTCCGACATATTGTTTATCAATTTAAAATGGTTTTGCAATTAATTGACTCATGACATGCTTATTTTGTGCACAGTAATGTAGATTACATACACAACATGCACCTTTGTAGCTTTTATTAGAAAGCTGGTGTTAAATAGGTTGCAGTGCTTTGCATCATTTTCATCAAGTGTATAGGTACCTATTAAAATGACTGACAGCAAATCCACATTAAAAACCAGTACAGTGTTTAAATATAATAAATAAAATAAAATAAGCCTTTATTTCTGGATTACAAATTCTGGTTTTTCCTATATTCTTAATTCTATTTTTCTTTTGCTCCAGTTTGTCCTTCGACATAGGCCTCCTCTAAGGTCTTCCACTGTTTCCTGTCCTTTGCAGTGCGGGTCCATTCTGGGCCGGCCACCCTTTTGATGTCATCTTCCCATCGTTTGTTTTGCCTGCCTTTACTTCGTTTATTTCCTCGGGGATACCATTCAGTTATTATTTTTGTCCACTTCTCCTTTCCTTCTCTTAGCATATTGAATTTCAGTTTAAATATACAGGTTTTTAATTACTATAATACTATATAGGTTTTTAATCATATAATACAATTATTGTACATTGGATTGATTAGAAACGGCTTGCTCTTTTTTTATGTCATTACTTTTTGCTATTAGCTATGAGTTGTACAATTTAAAACCTGTTTCCTGCTAGTCAAGTTCAGTCTAAAAGAATTGTATTTTTGTAATTCTGATTGCTTTCAAGGACAGGCTGTTATGAGCTTATTTTAACAAAGACAGTCCACCACCTGTATTTGGCTAAGCAGGCTCTCCAAATTCACACAATGTTGTGCTACTCAATGGAAGGAAAGTTAGTTTATGATGATTAATAACAGTAACCATGATCCTGATTAAAAACAAAAAATCAATAGATAGCTATCACACTAATATTATAAATGCAAAAGTTTGTATGTTTAGATGGATGCATATGTGTTACTTCTTCACACCAAAGCACTTGACGGAGCAGGCTGGAATTTTCAATAGATGTAGCACTAAGCTGGAATCATACATTGGCTACTTTTATTCCATAAAACAGTTCCCACTGGATATAAATAACCTTTTAAATGTTTCCTTCCATAAGCAATGTGTGCGAAACCACAGGTAGAAACTAGTTTTTATATAAATAAAAGCTAGTAACACAAATTGATAGCCAGGATGTTGTAAAGCCTGTCCAAATAAACATATTTCCTATTATCTATGCTAATAAGCAGTTTGAATTGAGGTCTCCGTCCAGGAGTGGCTTAGAAAGTAGCTGTAAGTGTCACTGCTTATGTAATGCTAATTCACTTTTTGTGACCAACGCATGAGTACCTTCCACGCTAATAATATATGATTATGGTAATTGTGCTATTTGTGTTGGTTTAATAATCACACTATTGAGTAAAATTTGTGATTTGATAAAACACCAATTTTACTCAATTGATGAGAGAGATAAACTAGCTGCTTCCCGCGGCTTCGCCCGCGCTTTTCATGTATCCCATTTCGGGTTAATATTATGTATAGCCTATGATACTCAAAAATAACGTGGTTTTCTATTGGTAAAAGAATTTTCAAAACCGGTTCAGTAGATCCAGAGATTACCCCCTACAACCTCACAAACTTTACCACTGTAAAATATTAGTATAGATGAGATTATCAAACCGACAGAAATAGCACAATTTTCAATAACTATTCAGTTTATTCAATAATAAAGTATTAAGTAAGTAGTCGGTATTCAATAATAAAGTAAGTGTTATAAATAGGTCTATAATACTTTAAAGCAGGATCAGCTGCATTTTTTTATTATTTAAAATCTTATCATAGAAGATACCATAGAAACTGTTTGCTAACAAATGTAGGTACACATTTTGCCTGCATGTCTGAGTTTTGTTGTGCCAAGGCACAATCAACTTTATATCAATGGGCAACAGTATACAATAGAAGATAATGAAGTGATTGTTCAGCTGTAATACTTACAATAACCAACAATTTGAACCATAATCATTTGTGGTGGACAAGAAACAGGATTGTGCAATTTGTATCATGATATGTTTACTAATAGTGGAAAGAAAGTCGTATTTGTTTACCTACCTGCTGCACGCGACTTCACTCACGTGCCTAATTAAAAAGGCATTCACCAAGCCTATACAACCACATAGAAATGAGAAAATTTGATATAGTTAGTATTTCAAAGTAATTTCATCATCAGCCTGTATTAGTCGAGTTAGACGTATAGGCTTCTCCTAATGAGCGCCATAGCGCCCTGTCTTCAGCTTGCCGCATCCAGCATCTGCCAGCAATCTTTCGCAAATCGTCATCCCACCGGTATGAGGGCGTCCTACTCTACCTTTTCCGAGTCGCGGTCTCCACTCAAGAACACGTTTACCCCAGCGGTTGTCTGTTCTTCTCGAGATATGGCCAGCCCACTGCCACTTCAACTTCAGCTTGCTAATCCTTTGAGCTATGTCGATAACCTTATTTCTCTGTCGGATGTATTCGTTTCAAATCCTATCTTTCAGAGAAACTCCGAGCATAGCTCTCTCCATAGCTCGCTGGGCGACTTTAAACTGGTGGACAAGCCCTACCGTGAGTGTCCACGTCTCAGCTCCGCAGGTCATGAAGGGTAGGACGCACTGATTGAAAGCTTTAATTTCCAAGCATTGCGGTATGGAGGACGAGAAGACTCGACGTAGTTTTCCAAACGCTGCCCAGCCTAGCTGGAAGTAATTTATTCAGGAAAAATGTCATGTTTGTATATGTATAATTATTGAAATCAGATGACACTAGCAGAAGGCGCGAATCGCGCGCGCGCGATTTTTGAGATAAGTAACAATAAAATTACTTATTGGACAAAGTTATATAAATAAATCAGAAGATTCAGAAAACGAATAGTAAGTGATTTGATTACCCATCACTAACTTTTCGAAATCGCTTCTAATTATTAATAGATATTAGGAACATGAAACGAAGAGATGTTTTCGATAAATTACGTGCTTTCTCTCGTTCATGAAAACGAAAATACGGAAATACCTACTGATTCATACCTTTTGGCTATAAGAGGAGAACATTTACCGTTTTAATCTAACACCTACATGTCAATTCGAGGAGCCGCTTCCGCAGCGTTTAAACAACCGGTTATGTTTAAGGGAACCGTTAAAGACAGGTTTAAGAATGTTGACTTTCTTTTGAGGAGAAGGTATTCGAAATTAGAGCATTGTTGTCCGAAAGTCCAACAACGCCTTCCCCGCATCGCGCGTCACGGTCCTGAGCTAGTTGGACCCTACACATTAAGAAATACCAAGCAAACACCTTAATTAAAGTAAAAACAGCAGTAATTTTCTTAAAAGTCGTAAATAAAATTGAGCTAGCTTGGATTGTCTTCAAATATTGTTAAATTTTTGGAGTTCTTCCGTGATCATGGCACATGAAACTGTGCCGAAATATTGGAAATCTCAAAAATCTTACCATGGTAAATATCCCGTAATAAATAATTTCTACATTTCTCTTGTTATGTATGTCACATATATTTTTGTAAGCAATAAACGATTCTAAAATAACGAAATAATTGCATCAAATATATCCGGGAGGCGGAATGTTATAAATCATATTCTTTGTCTCAAAGACCTAGGTCGTCAGCGTCACTCGCAGATTTTTTTCGCTCTATGAAATAAATACGACTTCACAAAATAATTGTAAAAAATATTCATGGGATAAGTAGTAAACTGTGCCCAGTAACTCGCAGCATTCCGTTGCAGATTTCCTGCAAGCTATGTCGTCGCTCGAAGGAATGTAGGGACTCCTTTTTTCACAGCTGTATACCAACATGACCAGCATAATAAGCGCCTACTTGAACAAGTTTCTACATTAAACACAGGCGGAATGTAATCCTCTGGCCCCCATAATCATCGAGGCGAAATAAGCCTTCGCGTTGTCTCGACTGGCTCAAAGACGTTCGTCGTCACCACTGCGTAATCCAATATTTCAATAATATTTCGCCAAAACTAGCAGTAGGTAGGTGTAGGTGCTACCTATATGGCAAAGGGTCTAGTCAAAATAACTCATTACCGAGTTCCGTAGCAAGGCCTCTGTTGCTTATACTCACTGTTGATTCATCATCAGCACAGCCCTAATTAATCTTAATCCACCCAGGCCACGTTAACTACACCATAGCTTTGCTAGGTGTAGCTAGCTCGGTCCTGTGCTTTTCGAAGCCGATTTTCAACCAATAATGGTTTTAAAGTTTTCAAATCCCAGATTTAACCAAGTGCTTCAAAGTTTTCAAATACCATTTTCAACCAAGTGAAGCTATATGCCAAAGCTACTATAATGTGCAACGAAACCGAAATACTCGATATGTGATACGGTTATGTCATAATTCATTATCGCGCAGCCAGCACTCGGCATCATAGAATTACGTTTGTTGGCGTTCGACCAACTCTGCTGTTCCCAACAACCAATTGATTGAAATTATTTTTTAGGAATAACACTGTGGTGACCTGGTATCAGTGATCTGGTACTAATAATAGTCATATTCATAACATAACCCAAGCTATGCCCAGTTTGGGACTAGAAGGGACGGTTCCATAATTTCTTCTATGGATAATCACACAAATATTATAAATTCGAAAGTTTGTTACCCTTACCTCTTCACGCCAAAGCTACTAAACGGATCTGGCTGAACTTATGCATACAGGTAGTCATAGACTACTTTTTAGCCCAGAAATCAGTTCCCATGGAATAGAAATTACCTTAAACAACTAGTAATAAAATAATAAAAGGAACTGGTTTTGCACTTAGCATTCTAAAACGGCTTGACAGCAATTGCAAGAAACCATTAAACGTTGGAATGCAATTTGCTATGGCGGCGGCGGCTTGGGACTAGTTGGGACACAAACATTCTTCACTCTGGCTGATAAGGTATCATAAACTTTCTTTTGAATCCAATTTATTTGGTGCGTGGAAAATACTATTATATAAAACTATTATAGTTTATTTACGATCTATGTTTAGTTTGTTATCAGCTGAATAAACTATTTTAGCTTAGCTTCATACCACTTAAAACAAAATCAACAAATACCGAGACATATTCTTATAAATAACCAGAGACAAAACTAAGAAATATTTCGTGGAACTGAGCCTCAAGTCAAGAATTTCAGCCAGCAGCATATCGCGTTGCAATATCGGCTGTTACTTATACGATTTGCACCTGATCTTGTTAGCTGACCACATCCGAAGACATATGATTCCAAACAGGTGCTTGACCTTTGCAGGTAAAGTCGACTCCGAAACTGGCTCCAAAAACTCGGTTTCGAACAGGTTTATTTTTGGGATGCTCAAATGCGCATCTTTATAGTTGAACGAACTTATAACTCCTACGATACAGCCTAAAATATTGATCAAAAGTTCCTCCACTAAACATGTAATGACGTGTCGATATAATTTTACTACGTCCTTGTATTTATTTGCATGAGATAACTGAAAGGCACAATCGGAAATCCCACCAATAGCGGCTTAGCGAACTTGACCAAGTTTAACAAACGCAACTTGTTATACCTGGGCTGTGCAAATCTCATCGAAAGCCCATAAATATTACGGTTATAGCTTTGAAATCGTTGGATCTTCTCCAAGATACAAACGGGTTAATGACATGAGCTCCACGCTGGGCCGAAGCCAGCCTAGTGAAATGCAGCTCGCCATTTTTCAATGTAACTAACAGGTGGAAACAGTGGAATGGCAGATTCGACGGCTAGAGCATATCCCTCTATCCGGATCACGAGTAATTCCTCCGAAATTCAGGCATCTCGGTTCTTTGACACCATAATGCAAACTCGACAAAAGCAAACTACTTGAATAACTAATACACTTTCTTACAAGAGTGCAGCACTTTAGGCGTTGTGTAATAAACTTCTCATCATAATCATTTCATTTGACCTATGCTATGATTGATGTGATCTTTAAAAGATTCAAATACTTACTTCACTGAGCGAGCCTTATCCAACGTTGCATTCTCTAGTGTTCCCAACAAGAATGCACGGTGTTTCTCTGACTTGATACATTATGAATAAGAATCATTTATTGTAAACTGTAACTAGTTGGTCATAAGAACTATTATAAATTTTTCAACAGTTTTAAAATTAAAGAAATTGCACTTTTTCTATCACATAACAATAGGAATCCAATGTCAATGTTTATCTTTGGAGGGGTTATGTCAAAGTATTCTTTAATGTTATAATAAGAGAAGTCGAGATACCTACCTACAAACCGAATATCCGCTATATTCTTACGCTTTTCTTGTCATTATGTTTTGTCTGGTGGCCTATTAGAATGGGAGTGCCTATCTATGGTGTTCCGGAAACATTTGGGTCAAGGTGTACCTATAGAATGTTGTATTCTCATCTTTAGGGTGCCCATGCCCAGCCGCCTTCCGATCCCGACCGATTTAAAACCGACAGATCTGGTTCAGCGTGAAAATGGACCATGTACCTGTCCCAGGTCCTGTTTTATTTCCTCTTTAAAACATCGATTGATTTGTTTGTGTTTGAAATTGTTGTAGGCGCGGTAGTCGGGAAGTTGAGTTTACAGATAAATTACAAAGATCTGCCGCCGCTACCACGTAAGTGCCGTGTGAGCTATGCTGTCTTCCTTCAATGCAATTATCTATTTAATGTTGCTAATCTTTCAAATCATCCTCGCCGTAATATCCGCAGATATAAACACAAGCACTTTAAAGTCATTACATTGTAAATGTTGTATCGTTGATGTAGACGTCTGATATTTTCGTTGTGATTTTACTTATGAGTGGGTTTTTCTTTGTTGTTTTCTCTTCTGTGAATGAATCTAGAATAGCACTGTATAAACGACGACACTCATAGTTATAGTGTTTAAGGTTTATTATTGTATAGTATTGCGTTGAGATGCTAACCAGCTCCAGTCTAACAAAACGCTTGATTCAATAAGATTACACGTGATTCCTAATTAAATTAGAACAAGTCGATACTTACAACGTATTTATAGTCTAGCAGCTTCACCATCAAACAAACAATACACAATTTCTTTGCTAATATTTCTTAAACAAATAGTAATATTCAGTGCATTGTTCGATCAAATCAAGGGAATTTTGTATTCATTTTAGAAATTGAAGAAATATATAATTGTCTGTTTCATGGAAACATTCCAGAAGTTATGTATGACGGAATGGTAATTGGGCTGTTGTACGCCATTTTAAAGCTCCTTGCTGCCAAGCCAATGAACTGACAAGCAGCTACACTGCTTAAGTGTCTCTGACATACATTCATGCCTCAACGTCAACGGGCCAGCTTTCCGCGCAAATACACACATACAGATTGTCTTGTCTAGAATGTGTACCAGGCTATACGTAACGTGCACTCGTCTTGACCTTCGCAGTATTTCCGGCATCATCCTTTACATTAATCGGATACGTATTGTTTTGTTCTTCCTCTTAGCTTGCAACAGACAATAGTCCTAATACTTCTCACGGATGTACACTAGTCACGCCATTATCAATCATAAATCTTACTGATTATGATCTATTGTCGTTTAATTGATACGTTTGCGATGATACCTGGTTATTCGTTTCGTGCCAAATTAAGAATTCGTTCTTTGGAAATGAAATGTAGATAAGATGTTCTTGATTAGTGATAGTTTGATAAATGATAACTTTGCTGAACACTTATAAACAGTCATTTTAGAAGTGGAAGTTACTACTATTTACGTATTTTAATTTTATAGAGGCGAAAAGTAGTACCTATTTACTTCTTAATTGGATTTTCCGAAGTGACAGTCATTGAAACTAGATTTATCAAATGTGTTCAGACAGTAACCAAGTCATGTTCCACAGTTCATGCTATGTAGATAATTCTCTCACTTAGTATTGCAGTCGTACGTGATTAGTAAACGTGCGTGACTCGTCAGACATCGAATTCACAATCACATGCCATACCTTGAGTGGGAACTTGGAAGATAACCTGAGTTTAGATAGACAACCTACCGTCTGATCCTGATACGATAGTGTCAATAGTTTGAAGTCACGTATTTTTGATACTGTGGCATCGGATTCTCACGCCTCATAAAGAACATCGTAAAATTGTTTAATGATATCTAATTATGACGCAGGATATTCAAGTCTATTAAGCTAACAACCAACATCCTTATCGTACGGTACATTGTTACGCGCTTAATTCACAGTATGCAGTAATATATTAAAATAAAAGTATTGATTTTTGAAAAATAGGTACTTTAAATTTAAAGCTTATGTTATGGAAACACAATGTTTCATGAGTGGTCTTAGTAGTTCAAAAGTTCTTATAGGACCCACTTTTCCAAATCTCTATCTTTGTCTTTGATAAAGCTTTCCTTTAATATCTAGAACGCTACTGAATTAGCTACCTTTTACATTATCTTATCTTCAGTGTATAACTGGATAAGAAGTTTGTTTGAAATTACACAACATCTGCGTGCTCAAATCTGCTTGGGTCTTTTTATCCCTTTTGAAATATATATTTTGCTGACATGTTACATGTTAACAGCTTAGGTTACAGTTAGTATAAACTTAGCCAAAAGTTCATGTACTCTATTAGGTAGAGCATTACAAAAGAGTTTAAATCTTATAGTAGTGTCTAATTCTGTAGCAAGGTTCTGCCTGATTGGCATTATCCTTGACGTTTAGATACTATATTTAAACTGTAGTAGAGCGCTAAATACGTCATTACATTAATAAGCATGTCTTTAAGTCAAAGCACAGCTTTAATAGGCTGCTTGTTTAATAATGCACTTAACGTTATTGACCTTTATCCTCAAGTTGATTGAGGATAGTTGAGCAAACGAACTTTCTCTGGCAGCTTAATGTTATGAGAAATCTTACGTGTTTCATATACTCTGTAATGTATTTAGAATTCTGAATGTATCTTCGTATGCTTACTATTATTTTATCGAGTGATTCCCAGCGTTGTTGTGTAGATATCTACGTGTTTTTATTATACACTGTCCAGTTGTTTTGTATTCAAGGTTGTTGTTGATGTAAGTTTTGTGCAATGTTTTTTGTTACTACATAGTTATTTGCTTCGGTAATTACCGATCATTGTTTATTGGTTCTCGCGCATGATTTTCTTGGCTAGAGTTCTTATTGTGGTTTGCTTTTTCTATTCTTACTTATCTTAAGTTTCTTTCTTTAAGTAATGTGCAATGTGCTGCCCAGAATTTAGTAATTTTTTCGTGTTTTCAAAATAAACATTTTCATTTTCATGTGTTTTTCCGAACTAACTAGCATTAAAATTTTATCAAGGGTTAGACTTAGAATCAGCTCCGTGAAATTCTCTATTTCTTGAACTGTTCACAACACAGAAATCTACTGACTGTAGGTAAGCTCGCCTTTGTACTTGTCAAATATTTAGTCTTCTTTTTCGTATGTATTATGTTGTACAATTAATAATTTAAGAACATGCTCTCTGCCTCTGCTCTCGTAGTTTCCTTAAGGCACTACAACTCAGTGTTGTATCTACATCTACAGGCTTAGCATGAACACTAGACAGAGGTTTGTCTTGGGTAAATAGACAAAATTACGTCGAATGCGTAACATATGTTCTACCCTAGACATGTCACTGTCTAAACTAGAATGTTATGCTTGGAGTCTACACACCGAAGTTGACAACACAATTCGGGTCGTTGCGATATTTTATTGAATATTGTTGAGAGCCGACACTACTTTGTCAATTTATCGGCGACCCGACGACTTCGGTGTGTACACTCCATCAGTCAAGAAAGCTCAAGAAATCTAAGCCGCTGAAGCCCTGGAATCTCCATGGTTCGACCATCAAAATAAGACAAACCTATAATTCCCCTTTCAGTGACAGAGAAGCCGGCGCCGCCGCCGCGCTCGGGTCCGCACGGCGTGCAAGTCCTCAACACCGGGCCGGAGCACACGTTCACACTAGACGAGGATGCTCTCAGCGAGCTGCTCCTCAGGGATGACATCAAAGATCGCTACGTGGTCGTCATCTCCGTCGCCGGCGCCTTCAGAAAAGGGAAGTCTTTTCTGCTGGACTTCTTCCTCAGATATATGCACCACAAGGTTAGTTACATTAACCTTCAGTTAGAATTATACTAAAAAGGAAGAGGTTTCTCTTTCACGTAATTAATATTGAAGTTAACAGTATTTTTTTGCAATTTTTTCTAATAGCTATTTGTCTTTTACATCAAATGAGTTTGATTTTTTTAGGGAAAAAAACGAGAATCAAAAGATTTTGAACATTTGCCATACAATTTAAATTGTGGCGTAGCTCAAGGCTTTACTTTTGCTCCCATTTCTTTTATTTATGTCATTGTGCCAGTCGACGAAACTGAACTAGTAGCAAAAACAACACACCCACCTTGCATTGTTTAAATTTAAATAGGTTTTGAATTACAAATCGTACGCGTGTCATTTAATGTTGGCCAATTATCTGCGCTTGTATACTGGGGCGTTTTCACAGCAGAGATATTGATGATTCGCTTAGCTTATATTAAATCATAATTTACAGCATTTAGTACCATCCTCATACAGGTCATTTATACCTGTAAGCATAAAATCACATCCTCGTACTAATACCTACAGAAATCCTTAAAGAGAATGCTCATAAAGGATTTCTGGGGGTATTAGTAATGCAGTTATCCCAAATAGACTAGAAAGAGTCTGCTCAAAGAAGAATCGTAAAGGGGTTATATGACTGTTTCCCGGTCCGACTCGGTAGCCGATACCTTTCACTGATAGCTACCTACATTATCCTTGTAGAGGTATAAGGTAGGTATAATACGTCAGACGTAGACCGTTTGACGTATGCGAGCTGACCGAAGCCAATTGCAGATTTTTTGCTGAACGTGAGACGGCACGCCTTTTTACCACGGCTTTATTATTAATTGTATTGATTGGAAAGGTTTATCCAGCATTTGTTTTTACCATCAATTGAGAAGTAGGCGAGCTTTACCGGGTCGTCTTCATTAATGTCAATAAGTCTGACAGCCTTCGTAAATTTAGGTTACTTTAAAACCTTTTTTCTCCGTAATCTTTATCGAAAAAGCATTGAAAAAAGATATATTATAATCTTTGACATACAAGGAATATCGCCTAAAATGAAAAAAAGAAACTAAATAACTAAAATAATTTTGCAAAGTACCAAAAACATAAATTTGTTTTCTTCGGAATCCTTCGCATGATTTTTGCAAATAAATGTCCTAGATAATAAGCAAAAACTTTATTTTTGGGCTTGCGCCGCTCTGCTTTGTCCCGCTCCTATGAACGCGGTATCCTGTCTATCGTTTTTACAAAATGGCGTCATAGGTAGCCCCGCCTTAACTAAACGAGCAATTGACCATATGCCTCAATGTAACCAATGTTCTGTCTATTTTCATTTCAGTATGGCGCCGGCGGCGGCGGCGGCGACTGGCTGGGCGGCGAAGACGAACCTCTGGAGGGATTCAGCTGGCGAGGAGGCTCCGAGCGGGACACCACCGGCATACTCATGTGGTCGGAGGTGTTCAAGGCCACGCTGGATGATGGGGAGAAGGTTTGGAGTTTTCTTTTGTTTTCTAGATGGAAGAGGTAAGTCTGCTAACCTCTCCATCCCTGAGCCCCTGACTACTTTAAGGTTGGCGTTGCCCGCGCCGTCACAGACCGGAGACCGCGACACTTTGTCTGGCAAGGCCCTCGGCGGACAAAGTGTCGCGGTCTCCGCACAATGGACCAACCCGAGTCTCAGTGCGAAAAGTAGAGTACACACACAACAGGCTCTCGGCGAAAACCTATCGCGGGGTCTTCTGACTCGCGTCGCAGTCTCTGTAAAAGCCTAACGTCAAGTATGGTCGCAGTTTTCTATCTGTCGAGGCCCGGACCGTTACCATTAGTGTTAATAAAACCTGTCTGTTGTCCCCAGGTGGCCATAATCCTGCTAGACACGCAAGGCGCCTTCGACAGCGAGTCCACAGTCCGGGACTGCGCCACTGTATTCGCTCTCTCTACTATGCTTTCCTCCGTACAGATATACAACCTCTCGCAGAACATACAGGAAGATGACTTACAGCATCTACAGGTCAGCATCCCACTATTTTAACGTTATGAATTAATATTAACCTTTAGTAAGCTTTGTCCTGATTGACTGATTTATAGACATCGTATTTCCTAAACAGCTGCTGGACTTTTAAAGTACTGTGTTTTGAGAGTCCTCTCCAAAACAGTGAGAGAGGTGTCAAAGCTCCGGCGAATCAAATGTTGGCTGGCTTACTAAAAAACCGTTGGCTAAACTAAACGTGGGGTAAACTGAAGAAACGATCGAGGAGATAAAACTAAGTTAAATTCAATTAAGGTTGGCTGAGCATGTGACGTGTGTTCCAGCTATTCACGGAATACGGTCGCCTGGCGCTAGAAGACAGCGGGCGGACTCCCTTCCAGCGGCTGCAGTTCCTTGTGCGGGACTGGAGCTTCCCCTACGAGGCAGCCTACGGAGCGCAGGGCGGGATGGACATACTGCAAAGGAGGCTCAAGGTACGCGCCCACTGTTCCTTTCAGCTTCAGGTCCTGTAGACCGGAACTTACACTACGAGGCCGCCTACGGAGCGCAGGGCGGGATGGACACCCTGCACGAGAGGAGGTTCAAGGTACCTTAACTGACAAGCCTTTCCAGCCTTTCACACATTTTTATGGGTGATGATGACGTGTTTGGGAGTTGATGATGGAATAAAGGTGGTTCATCCGTTCTGCAGAACTCAACTGGTTTAAATGCCTTGGGGCTTTTAAAGCGTCGCGACATGAGTCATTCGTGTTTACAACCAACGCTATCTTCCTGCAGCCTCTAACAGCCTCCTGTCTCCGCAGGTGTCAGACAAGCAGCACCCTGAGCTGCAGTCCCTCCGCAAGCACATTACGTCCTGCTTTTCGGAGATCGCGTGTTTCCTCCTGCCGCACCCGGGGCTAAAGGTCGCCACCAACCCACACTTCGACGGCAGGCTACTGGGTAATACATACTGCACTACATTCTTGACCTTCTCATTCTCATTCTTGCCTTAGTTCAATGCAGCAGTTAAGTCGAGTCATGTGTTACACCTAGAAAAAGTCTTTACCTACAGTGTCACGCCACACAGCTGTTAGGAGCTGTTAAGGCTCTTGAAAGATAAACTTCACCACGTGATCGCTCTAAGTCTTAGAAGGCATCTTGCAAACTGCATCCGTTACTCTGATTACTAGAATGTATTATATTTAAACATTATGGTACACTGATGTTCAAAACACGAATTGCCTATGTTGGCCGACTATCTGGAAAACTAACCTCAAGTTTGCTCGGCTGGGTGGGGGTCACGCCGCGCGACGCCATAAATCGGATGACACAAGCTCTGCTTAGCTTGTGGCTAGATAATGCTGTGTCAATTGTCCAGCATTATTTATATTACTTGGGAAACAGGAAAAATGACTTTAAAAACCAGAAAACCACTAAAGTACTGTCGCACTACAAAGCCACCAACGTAAAACTGACATATCGTCATATAATTAAACATTCACGCCTCGTGCAGTATTTAATGAAGAGTGGTTATTTCACAGACATAGAGAGCGAGTTCAAGCGGCACCTGCAGCAGCTAGTCCCGATGCTGCTGGCCCAGGAGAACCTGGTGCCCAAGCTCATCAACGGACAGCGCGTCAAGGCCAAGGACCTGCTGCAGTACTTCAAGTCGTACATGAACATCTACAAGGGGAACGAACTGCCCGAGCCTAAGAGTATGCTGGTGGTACGTTGTTTCTTGGTTCTCCTTTAGTTATAACACACACAATTTTTTCTATCCATTTCGTTTCTTCAACTTAAAATCCGTTTCGCTGTTTCCCTCTCGCTACAACAGGGCCGCCGCCGCCAGGCTGAAATAGACTGTATTATAATGTCCTCCGCAGAGTTTTGAACACGTTGTCCAGCCATGTGAGGTAATAGGCTAGGGAGGAAGAGGGGACGCCAGTCGAGCCGCGGTAGGTTATAATGTTCCCGTGGTTCGACAAAAATGGAGAGAGAGGGTTACCGGGGAGGTTTTAGTGGGTATTACGTCCTTCTCAGGGCGTCGAGTCCCACATCATTCTTGTCCCCCCCAGACCAGTCTACTCGTAAACGAATTTCTTCGCTGCAAAAGAAAAAAAAAGTAGTAGTAGTAGTAAAAATAAAAATAGACATATTAGGCTATTTGACTACATTAACAATCAGTTACAAATTGTTTCATCCTAGTCAGTGACAACGTAACAAAGCGTAATCAGGTGATTTTATTAAAAATATGTCTATTTTAGATAAGAAAACGGGATAAAATTACACATTTTTTGATAACAGGATCACGTGACCGAAAACGCTCTGCGTTTGGTTGGATTGCTAGTGACGTCACACTATTACAGATTACAGTGTCAACGAGTTCTTCTTGTTAGGTGTGGTGTGGCGTGTGACGGCATTGCTCAGAGCATGGAAGCCATGACAGAGATTATGGTTTTGGCGCGGCATTATTTTATTCAATCTTTAAAATTAGTTTTTATAACGAATACGACTGGCCTTGAAGAAATATTAATTACATTTTGCATTATTTTTATCAAACATTACGTTAGAATTACTTCCCAGTAGTAGTCAAGTAGCCTATAATAGTGCACAAGTGTGTGCGTAAATACAGGTGTATTCTTTATTCCCTTACTCTGATAATCCGAAGGAACAGCAGCAAATGAAAACAAACTGCGACCGTAGAGATTCGGCGTTACGTACGCTTGAGTCTGAGTTAAGACAAACACCGTTGAGTCTAAGGCCCGTGTTATGAAAGCTTGCTCAGTCATAGATCTATGCTTGAGTGACGTTTGTACTACAGAAAATTGTTACTCAAGCATCTATTGATGACTGAGGCTCGTATCATGAAAGTTTGCTCAGTCATCGGTCTTGGCTTAGATAACATCAAATCAAATATCAAAGTGCTTTATTTCCTTCAGACCTTACAGGACTCTTGGACACGTCACAAAAATTCAAATTACTTATGTAAAACTAGGAAATAAAGTGATCACTTTGATTTTTTGTTCACTTCAATCTTTTAAAGGTAAAGTAACGCTTTTCTATTTCATAGTTGTTACTCAGACATAGATCTATGACTGAGCAAATTTTCATAATACGGGCATAAGTGATCCTTTTGAATTTTTAGGTACTGAGTCTGTGTCACTCCATAAGTCACAAACTTAACTAACGATTTATTTGATTATAGGCGACAGCGGAGGCCAACAACCTGACAGCGGTGGCGGAGGCCAAAGAAGTTTACACGTCGCTGATGGAGGAGATCTGCGGAGGGGCCAAGCCGTATCTACAGACACAGCTGTTGGAGGCCGAACATAACAGAGTTAGGTACGGCCGATCATAATGCTCTTTTCAAATTGTCATCAGAATTTCAAAACCTTATTTGGATCAAGGTTACTTTTACTGTTTATTTGGCTGCCTGTGAATTGTCTCGTAATATCGCCTTAGATAATTTGCACAAAAAACAACGAGTGCCCGGAAAAGCGTTGTGGCTGCGTGGTTTGCGTATTCGAAGGGTCTGAGCAAACAGAAGTGTCATCGAAAGGGGGTAAGGAATGGCATTTAGAGTGGTTACTATTTTGATCGCGCTTTTGCGTTATAGCTCACAAAGATTTAAGAAAGAAAGAAAGAACAATATTTTTAGGACACAACACAGATAATAAACTTTGGTACAGAAATATAAGACAACTTAGTACCAGATAACAAATAACGAGAAAAAAAAAACAGGTGAAAATTAAATGAGTACAAACACAATTAAGCATTGGGTTGGCTGGGGCATTGGGTTGCTACTGATGCTGGTGTAGAGTTGGTATCGCATATTTTTGATGCTTGGGAGAAGTCGCAAGATGCTATATGTGTTTTTTGCGACTTGTCAAAAGCATTCGAAGGGTACACCATGAAACATTAATCAGGAAACTACATCACTATAGAACAGTGGACTCCTCTTTGGATTTTTTTTCATTTTACTTGAGTGATAGGATACAGAGTTGACATTAAAAAAGCTGAAAAGTGCCGTGAGATGGTTCTAGAAAAGGGTTTCCGGTGGCGGCCGTCTACTCGACATGACAGGCCACTACCAAGGCCCCTGATGCTGCCCATAAGCTCTAGATATTACTGGGTCTCTTGACTATTTGTCATTCAATAATGTTTGATTATTCTTACTTACTACTACAGCGACCCGAAGTGTGTCTTGGTCTCCGATACGAGAAGTCCATTTTTCCATATCCTGCGCTTTTTCCCGCCAGTCCTCCGCGTGAAGCTCACGCAGGTGCGCTTCCACCACATTATTTTATATTCAATAATCCTATTTATTTCCAGGGACAAGGCGCTTCACGCGTTCCACGCTAAGCGCAAGATGGGCGGAGAGGAGTTCAGTCAGGGATACTGCGCGCAGCTCACACAGGTACCCAACCGTTCAATTCATACTGATATTATAAATCAGAAATTAATTCTGCCTAGGCCTTTCTGTTACTTTATCAGCCCGAACGGAATTTTATGAAATTTGACAAGGCCATAATTGGCATCCCGGGAAATGCCCCATATAACTTATAATATCCCCTTTTACAAAGACTACTTTTTTCCTCGAAAAATGCGTACGAAGCCACGGGCAGAAGCTAAGTTAATATGATTTGTCGAAAGCAGAGCCTCGCTCACCAAGAACACAGATAAAATGTTTACGTGAGAGAGTGAGCCTGCATACGATTCATCATCATCAGCCTGACTTCACTTACTGCTGAGTTATAAATCAACAAGCAAGTTGTTGTGTCTCCCATGTACTGCTTGAGACTAGCTCAAGGTGCGCAATGCTACGATAACATACAAATTCTCAAATACTAGTCCTTAAAATTTTTGTGGCTCGGAAATTGCGCGTCTAGTTTAACCGGTTTCATATTCCCCCAGGACCTAGAAGACCAGTTCCTCCAGTTCAAAGCGCACAACGAGAGCAAGAACATCTTCAAAGCGGCGCGTACGCCGAGTGTCTTCTTTGCCATCGCAATGGTCTTCTACGTGTTGAGCGGCGTCTTTGGCCTAGTGGGGATCTATCCGCTCGCCAATCTCGCCAACATGGCTATGGGCTTCGCGCTCCTAACGCTCGTCTTGTGGGCCTATATCAGGTAGCGTAAACTAGAATAAATAAGTTATTGTGTGATCATTATCACTGTTTATAATAACACACACCTTCACTTATATCTTTTCGCCGAGAATGCCCGATTCTGCGTCACCGACCCGAGCGTGACATTTCTTTTTCATTCACGAAGTTTTTACTTCAATAACAAGATTTTCTTTCTTCAAAATCATCATCAGTCGGTCTTCCAGCCACCCCTTGCTATCTGACCATCTGCTATACGGTCTACCTCGATTTTACAAAAGAACTCGTGCGTGGTTGGTTACAGGTACAGCGGTGAAATGAGAGAGATCGGAGTCACTATAGACGACTGCGCCAATGTGCTTTGGGAAAGTGTAAGTATTTACACAGATTATTGCCTCTTCCAGGACTATATTTCTCTTGTGCTTATTTTTAGAAACAAGTTTAGTTTCACCAACAGTTTCACAAAATCATAAAAAGGTCCAATTCTCTGTCTTAAACTTCGCTCCTAACTTTGTGCTTTCATAGCATTTGAGTGCCCATTTCTACAAAATTACTATGTGCTGATTCCTAACCTGCAGCCAATTTCTAGTGAAGCATATGGCCAGCCTTCCCCTGAACTAACTAAACTTTCTATAGTATATTCTATTCTATAGTGTATAACTATGCACTTTTGTCGTTTACAGGTAATGAAGCCAGTGTACCAGACGTGCCTTGAGAAGGGCATGGAGCACGCGGCGCACGTGGCGGCAGAGCGCGCGCTCGGGCCTTCTCTGCCCAACGGCAAGCACAA
The DNA here is from genome assembly GCA_947086465.1 of Eupithecia exiguata. Taxonomy (NCBI): domain Eukaryota; kingdom Metazoa; phylum Arthropoda; class Insecta; order Lepidoptera; family Geometridae; genus Eupithecia; species Eupithecia exiguata. The sequence continues at coordinate 11,609,810 of OX352242.1, forward strand.
GACAGCGTGATGCGCACAGCACGCGCACACGCGAACCGACTCCTGACGTCACTCCACTGGGAAGCCAAGCGAGAAGCGACGAACACCTAAAAGAGGCTACTCTACGAGTTTCTAAATCTATGCGTGTGAGCAAAACTTGATTTGACGACGTTGTGAAGATTTCGTCTTATGGCAACCTATCCTCTCAGGGTTAAGCCAAAGTGCTCAGAATGGCGGCCAACTGCTCGTTAATCCGGAGAGCTTTGTATTTAACACTATCCATCTATGGACGTGTGATAATTAGAGCTTAAGGTTGCGTAAGAAAGCCCTATCGCTGAATCCCTAGTCGAAACATCCCGAGGCATCACAACGCGTTCTGAAACGTGACTCGTGAGGCGTAAAGCAGTGCTGACATGTCAATGTTGGTGGTTGTGTGTGCACTGGTGTGTGAAGTGAAGTCTCGATGTAGAAATGTGAAGTGATATCTGGTTGGAAAACCTTCCCTCATATGAATACTGGACATGGTGGTGAGTGACCGCGGGACCGATGTCCCTTAAAGTTATTGTGAACCGAGTGATAGTTGAAGATGCGATTTCCGTGAGGTTCTGCGGATGGTGGGATGTTAATATTTAATGTCTCTGTATTTATTAACGAATTCAATCTGTTTCATCGAATTTAATGCAACTTTTGCTTTTAAATTATTGTAAATAGCCATTTTATTTTATTCATGTATCTAACGCCTTTAAATTACTGTACATAGATATTATAAATTCTAGTATATAACGTCTAACCACGCCCTTTTTTCAAGTTTATAACAAAAATCATGTGAACTATTGTACTTCAAATATCTCACGGAAATATGCACCTTATTGTATAGTGCAAAGTGACAATGAGGTTAGTTGTTGTTTTTGAACTTGTATAATGTTTGTAATGTATACTTGGGACTGAGTCTATGCTCACTGACTTACCAATTACTTGTAGCTGGGACTGAGTCTATGCTCACTGACTTACCAATTACTTGTAGCTTAACTTGACTAAGTTTTTGAAAAACTTCAGTGCCTAACTTTTACTTTTTTGTTTGTCTGTTGAGTCTACTCAAACGGATCTGTCACAAAAATGAACTTCCATATTTATTTTGGTAAGCTGTAGCGTAATTTCCAATGGTAAAGGTTGTAAATCTGTAAATTGTTAGTGAATGTAACTTCCAGAGCAAAATGTCTCTGAGCTACTTGTATATGAAGCTGTATTTGTCTAAGTGAGCAATACTTGTAATAATTGTAGCAAGATCGTCCGGCGAAGGGGAGAGCAGTTATTGTTTGTACAGTTAGCGAATTTTAATGTAGCATAGGTTTTATTGCTTCCATAACCTGGATTTTAATCGAATAGGCTTGCTTGATATACAATTTTACACCTTACACCTTTTGTCATTTGAGCTTAGGGTGGCAATCAGATGTCGCAAAAACTACTATACCCCATTCACGACTGTATTTTATAATAGCTACAGCCTGCGGCTTGGCACGCGCTTTTCAAGTAACTTATGTCCATCTCCGGGATACCATTCCCTGCCAAATTTCATTGAGATTAGTTCAGCCGTTTAGGCGTGAAAAGGTAACAGACGGACAGGTAGACAGACAGAGTTACTTTCCAATTCATAATATTAGCACATATTAGTGTGGAGATTACCGAAGCCATACGCTTTGGTATATGCACGGCTATGAAGTTCCCTAATTGTTGACCGCTAAGTGAATGAAATCTGAATGACAGAATGAAGTATTTCATAGACGTAGTTACTTTTGACAGATATAGATAAAATCTGTCGACTCGAAAAATATGCTTACGTGACGTTAGGACTGAAATTCAAAACACCTTGTTTTCACCTTGTGTCTTTCGATACACCTGAATCCCAAAAAAACCTTTTCTCAAAATGCCTGAAACCCAAAATGACTGAAAAAGGGACTTACGAAAATGTATATCTTCATAGAGCCGACGTACTATGTAACGACGATTATTTTAGATGATTTTTCCATGAAAAAGTATTAGAAATTGTATAAAAATTATAGTTTACCGCAGTAACTCAATCTGTCTTACTTTTTGTCACGGAAACGCGAGTAATGCCGCGGGCTGAAGCAAGTAGCAAATGAAACAACAAAAATAATACTATTTTGATCTATTCAATATTCTGATTCCAAAATTAAAGTCATTTAGACGCCCGAGTGTAGTCTGTAGAATAATACAAAATGTTGGGCAACTATCACAAATCGATTACAACTTCATAACAAAAACGATTGTATATAAAAATCGAATCGGTAAAGCATTAAGACATGTCTGTTTGATTGTCAGTCGATCTACCAAAAGAAAATAGTTTCATGGAATAGGTATAATAATAATATTCTTTAATTCAGACACATGATCCATTTTTTAATTAAATAGGTATAAGTTGACAGCACTAAAATGCTGCCTCTTTCAAACAGATTGAAATAAAAAGTTTGGTATCAGTATCAATGAAAGAAAGAAACACATTTATTGGCACACAAAGGCAAACACTTTACATTTATTAAATTAATTGCTGTCAATTAAGTTTCATTTTGTCGCCATCTGAATTATTATTGGAACCACCATGTTGTTTGTACAAACTAAAAACAGAAACTATGCACATGTTATTTATTAAGCATGAAAACAAGACATCATTGAGTTGTTAGTCGGAAGAACCGAGTGTTAGAAATTCATTAAACAAACTAAAGTTTAGCAAATTATGGCCAGGTTATTGAAGCATTAATATATTCTCAAAGAATAATGCTACTTGTAAAGGTTATAAAAATTAGAAGGGTCGCCGTCGTCACCGCCCGACAGTTGCATGACTTTCAAATCATGTGGCATGTGGTGTGTAAAGGCTTCCCTATAAGCAATGGTAAACTTCCCGGGTGGCGTCTATATAATGTTATCTGTAAAGAAATTATGTTTTATGTTTGCACAAAATGTATAATTTTGGTCTGTTCTGTTCATCTAAGAAATTAAATAAGTTCCCAAAAAATTTCGATTTCGGCGGGACTTGAACACGCGCCCCCACCTTCAGGGGTGTACTCTAATAACCAACTAAGCCACGAAATCAAATACTCGCCGACTCGAAAATCTTTGGGACTTCTTACGGACTCCAGCGCCGTTCTGTTCATGTTACTAGAATCAATTAGTTTTTCACTTGTTAAAGAATCATCACACAAAGCGTACTTAAACTGGTTGGTAGTAGGCTCGTCTGTCCTGTCCGAGTTCTGGAGATTGTTCAACTTCAATTACATATGTGTGTTCATTTAATGTTTATACAGTTTAAATCTTTTATCATGGTTATAGTGGTTGACTGCTAAACACAAACTTGCCTTGTCGATGTGATTTCAGTATGTAATCAGTGTTTCATGTCTAAAAGTGTGAGACAAGTAGATTTTATCATGTATGACGAATTTTAACGAAAATCAATATTATGTTTTGTTTTCTGTTACTATGAAGTTTGTGCCAGAGTTTCGCGGAGAAACAGCTCGGAGCACGTGACACGGTTGTTTCTAGACACACGCTGCCGCACCAGTCAATCACGGTGAGAATTCTCGGCACGAGTCTCGTTTGGGCTTTAGAAAGAGTCGAAGCATTGTTCGGTCGACTTTTGTAAATAGTTTTAATTGAGAACATATCTTATTTACTGTGGTTCTATACTAGACAAATAAAATTATTTTTCTAAAATATGTGCCAATGTGTGGTTAAATGTAGTATCGGCGTGGATCCGGCGGGAGGGGGAGCAAAATTATGTTGTGAGATACTTGTAATAGTTTATTTTGTTGATTTAACGGAATAAATTTGGTTTGTACTATTCTCGAATGTTTATATTTCCAACATATCTTTACTTCATATTATCATAGGCCCGTAACGCTATTCCATGGCATACACCATATTCAAGCATAGATCGATGACAGAGTAAGCTTTCATAATAAGGGCCATAGTTTGTCGAGTTAAATATAGCTAGCTATAAACCTTTACAAAGATATATTGATTATAGGGTATTCTTATTTTTTTATTTTCTTTTTAACCGACGTTTCAGCAGGTTTACACTGCCGTGGTCTGAAACGTCGTCGGGCAATACAAACAGGATGATAACGTGAGAAATACACGTAGGTAAATAGTTATAATCAAAACCCTTGATCGTCGCTCACGCATGGTTGGTGCAACTCTACGGAATGTCACGGTCTGGTTGGACTGACCCCACCAGACCTACTCCGTGCCTGTCTTGTACCCAACAGACAGTGAAAATATATGACAAAACAAGAACAACTGTTCGTTATCTTTTTCCATAAGAAAATAAAACATTGGTAGTGATTCTGTTGGGAAAAGTATCTAAACTAGCCTGGCACGGCTGGGCAAAAGGTTGCGGGTTCGATTCTCATAGCGCGAGAATTGCCTATGATGACGCACATGCCTATCTGGAGTTCCATGTAGCGGCGGGCGCGCTTCTTCATATCGCATCGCCCCGCCCCCCGCCGCCGCCTAGGCTGGGCCACAACTGGGCAGTGAATGCGGTAATGGATTAACTTGCATGCATCTTTGTCGTCCTCACCCTGCTCACTGCGTGCGCCGATAGGTCAAGGTCTGGCCTGGAGAACTGCAAATTAACATTCAACCTACTTAAAATCCAATTACGTTACATACAATACTTCCTAGCTGAATTAAATTTACGTAACGAAAAGACTACGTCTAAAACAGATGAATTGTTGTAAGTATTGCTAACTAAACTGTGACAATGGGTTGTTTCTCTGTTCAAAGCCAACGACACAATCATAACATAATGTAGCAAACTAAATGTTTACCAAAAATCTCTTACACACATTCCAGCTGGGAGGTATTAAAACCTGCACAACAGCTATGACATCACACCACCCACATCATAACCGGAGTCTGACATCACTGTGCGGCCTTCTCTCCACCAACCCAGACGTGTCTACTGCGCATTAACACGCGAGTTTTAAGATAAAATTGTTCAGAAAATGTCGAGTAAGTATCTTAACAAGTTAAGTTTCTAGTTGGATAGGTTAGACGGTTCGTTTTAAGTGATTGCGTGGTTATTTTTAGATCATTGTGTCATGTGTTCGTTCGTGTGGATTCAGGTAAACATTGCAATGGTTCTACCTACTTATAGTTGATACGTTGCGTACGTGTGTGTGAGAGGGATACTTAACACGGGGATCGAGGAGGTAAGTGAACTTTAACATTAATGTGGCTTGGCTCCTATTTAAAATGAGCTAAATTTAAAATAGCTCACTGTTGATTATCCTCCTTATACTTTATAAAGGCCAACGTGTAGGTAAATAGGTAAGTCATAACTATAGGTAAATAAGGGTTAACTACAAAACCAAGGATTACTGGGGAAAATATTTAACGACGACGGCATTATCGAAAAAAAGCACAGCTCGAAATAATTTTTGGGTTTGAAAGCTTTCATCTTTAACTAGATCTCTGGTTCGTTTTCGAATTCAAATATAAACATTTTTCGCTCCACTGCACATGTGAGATTATGCGTTGTTGCAGTTTGTGTTTTAATGTTTAGTGATAAGATAACCTTCCTGTTACCTTGTTGTTTTCTGTTATAATTATCAGTTTGTTGTTTTCATTATTAAATGTCTTAGTCTACTTATAATATCTTGGATTGTAAATCGGAGTCCCTAAGTATCTTACCTAAACTTATAGTAGGTACCGAGTCTCTAAGAATTTACATATTTTAAAATTGACTCCCCTCTCTGTTTATGCCTTGAAATGACGGACTGTCGCTCAGTAGATACCTAAATGACAGCAATTGACGACAGTCTTATTCGATTCATGATGAAGTCGGCTCCTATTGCTCTACCAAGGCCGGTAAACGGATGAATCATTCTTGATGATTGAATCATCCACAAAAATTGAAAAATGCCTAGCTTAGGTAAGTAGGTACCTATTATTTACTTAAAACCGTTAGAGTTAATACCTAGCTAGAGTGATACCCAAGTTCAGTTTCAGATAGTTAACCTAAACCAACTAGATTCACCAGAAAGTTTTAAAATGGCTGCCACCAAATCGCACTAGGTCAAGCAAGGCCAGCCAGTTCAATCCACCAGTCATGTAAATTTCCTGTGACCCGTGTCCATTTTCAGCCAAGATAGAGCCCCTCGAGTCCGGCTGGGGCATCCAGGTGGTGACCCCGGCGGAACACACCTTCAACCTGGATGAGGAGTCTCTGAGCGCGCTGCTGCTGAGAGATGACATCAAGGACCGAGCCGTGGTGGTGCTGTCAGTGGCTGGGGCCTTCAGGAAAGGGAAGTCCTTTTTACTGGATTTCCTGCTCAGATTCTTGCATAAAAAGGTATGTATCTACATACCGTACGAATCTTAAATTACCTACCCAGAGTTATCCATAGTAAACAAGTTAGGTAGGTGGCTGGTCCAACAGTTTGAACCTTTACTTCAGTTTAATCAGTTAGTTGTAGCATGCTACAAATAATTTTAACTTCTTGACTCTACGTCGGGTTTGGGTTTGACTTAACAAGTTTTTTTTAATTGTATACCCACCAAGTGTTTGACACAAATTTGCCAGCCACTAGCTAGCGTCAAGCTAAATCACAATCTCTTTCGATAATCCCAATCCACCTTCGCTCGTCCTCAGTACAACCTCGGTGAGAGCAACGCAGACTGGCTGGGGTCAGAAGAGGAGCCCCTGAAGGGATTCAGCTGGCGCGGGGGCTCCGACCGCCACACCACGGGGCTGCTGCTCTGGTCGCAGCCGTTCAAGGCCACGCTGCCCAATGGGGAGAAGGTAGGTCTACCAACGACGACGATCTACGAGAGTCTCAGGACTCTCCTACTACTTATTGACTGTTATTAGATATATTATACAACCACGAGCAGGAAACCCACAAACGACCATGATAAGCCACGAAATTTATTAGATCTTCTGCTATTTCTACCGATAACGTGGCTGTTTACGAAAGTCTGTAACGTAGATGCGGTTTCTCTATACTTCTTGGTTCTACGTAGAGTACCCGTGACCATGTAGGTAGGTACTTACATATACACATAAATGAAGTTGTGCAGCGGCGCGCCTCGCAAATTGCATTATTCACACACACAACATTTGTGTTATTCTACAACGAATGTACCTACCTACCTAAATAATTTGTTTTTGTTCCCACATTGTACTTTTTCTCCAGGTGGTAATTCTCCTGATGGACACGCAAGGCACCTTCGACAGTGAGTCCACGGTCCGCGACAACGCCACCGTCTTCGCACTCTCCACCATGATCTCCTCCGTGCAGATATACAACCTCTCGCAGAACATCGAGGAAGACGATCTGCAGCATTTACAGGTTCTATATACCTATAATATACCTACCTATAATATCAATGGCCTTTCACCTACTACCCAATTAGTAAGACAATGGGAACTTTGGGAAGCACGGGGCACAACTTGCGCAGGGCCAAAGCTGATGGCATAAACAAAGGCCAAAGCAAGGCCAAAGGCCAAACCCAAACAATACAATACAATAAATTTATTGATAAGTTATAAGTCGCGTACTAAAGTACAGTTGTAGTTGATTATCTAAAATAACAATAGGTATCGTATAGTATTATAATATCTGTGTTACCTACTAGTAAACATTTTGTACATAAAAAAATACTGGTAGGTAATAAAAAAAATTATTATTGATTTAATTATACATTTTCAGTTCAAAGATCTTTATTTTCTCATTTACAACAAATATGCTACTTACATGAGAAACTTAAACTAAGTCTATAATTATGTTATTTTTCGTCTTTCTAAGTTTTGTTTAGTAGTGTTACGTCCTCAAATATATATTTTTGCAATTTGGTTTTAAACACGCCAAACGTTCCAGCACCTTTAATGTCTTCAGGTAGCCAGTTATAGAACTGGGCCCCTTCAAAAGAAATAGTCTTTTTACCCTGTTGGGTTCTAATAGTAGGCAAAACAAGATGATCACCTCTTCGTCTAGTGTATTTACTGTGTAGTTGGCTTTTTTTGATGAATGTGATATTGGTATGAATAGTTTTGTTAAGGATTTTACGTATAAGTAAGCAGGTTGTATAGATATATAGTTGTTTAATATTCATTAGTTTAGTTTCTTTATAAATTTTTACAGTAGGAGTTAGATACGGATAGTGAAAAAGAATTTTAATTATACATTTTAACATTATTATCAACAAATAGGCAGTTCGCAGAACTCGTTAATCGAGTAGAACGAGTTTTCTAGAAGCCATTTGCGTAATCTCGATATAAAGGCCGTCGTGGAGGTTGCATCCCCGAAACGAAGTGGCTCCACGAGTAGGGAAGTTAGCTTACCTGTTAGACCCGTGCGTCTACGTGAGTCCATCCAGTCACTAGGTACAAGTCATGCTGAAGTTCAGGAGCCAGGAGCTGGCCACCCTCGTATAGGCTGAGCACTGAATGACTCAAACACGACGTTGTTGTCACGTGACTATCATTATTCTAGTTTTCAATCAAATCAAATAACAAGTCTACTTTATATTCCAGCTGTTCACAGACTACGGTCGTCTCGTGCAGAAAAGCAGCGGTGGCAAGCCATTCCAGCGACTTCAGTTCTTAGTGCGGGATTGGAGCTTCCCCTACGAGTATCCGTACGGGGCACTCGGAGGGAAGAAGTTGCTTAACAAGCGGTTAGAGGTAACTCCTTACAGATTCAACCGGCACATAGTAGATTGTTTTACAAGTTTGTAATGCAAGGGCGCTATTCTGAAACACTTCAGAGCGGAGTGAAGGATTGTAAAGTAAATCGATTCAAATAATAATCTACTTTAGATAAAAATTCTGAAAAAAATATTTTACTGCCAAGAGGTGTAAGGGTATCGACACACTATTATTTTCATTCCCTTCTTGTAAAATTTATTCTGCATTCAAAATAGGGCACTCGTGCGCGCTTGTAGCACCCAAAATCTATAGGTATCGCCCCACAAGTGCGCTTACGGTTCGTAGCAAGTTCTATACCAAAGGTCTCGCCCAACGGTGTGAAAATTGCAACAATTGAACCATTTCCTCTGGTCCCAGGTCCACGAAGGCCAGCACAAAGAGCTTCAGACCCTGCGAGAGTACATCGCAGCATGTTTTGAGGAGTTGGAGTGCTTCCTCATGCCGCACCCTGGTCTCAACGTGGCTACCAACCCGGAGTTTAACGGAAATTTGAAAGGTAACGACTTAACTGTAGTCAAATGCCCATTACCTGTTAATATATGAGAAAGCATGCGTCATTTCATGAAGTCTGTAAAGACGTTTATCGAATATCCAATTTAAGTCAATGGACAAGTCCACAGCTGACTTCAAGTCCCTGATTTGATTATAATGTCACTATAACAATATTTGTGTTAGGAAAGTTTTGGGTAGTATAAACCCAAATATCGTCTGATAGTCAGCTGCGTTTGCTTATATTGAATAAAGGCAGAGGAATACTAACATGCCGCTTTTCTGTTTACAGTTTTCGCACTTGCGATCACTGGGCCAAAATACTTAACAATTGAGTCTCAGACGCGCGGTGTCGTCGTCCACGCAACAGACCACGACAGACGGGACAGATAGCGGGACGAATTAGATGAGCACCAGTACCTACGCAGCCGTGTGGTGCCGGCTTAGAATTTGCACCACCCCAACTCTTCCCGTGGGTGTCGTAAGAGGCGACATAGGGACATACACCGGGGGGCGGGCAGCAGCGCCTCTTGCAGAATAGATCTACCTCCAAACTACGATCCCTATCCGCATGCCCAGCGTGGGGATTATGGGCATTACTCCCCATGAGATAAAAGCCAATAAAGCGATTATCAGGGGGAGGCCTGCGGCCAGCAGTGGACCAATATAGGATGTTGAGGCAGTACCTACCTACGCATCGCGGTGTCTGGGTGGGGTTATAGCTTTGACCCGTTGTGGATGGCACTACCTTCGAGAGGCATATACCCAGCTGAGGAAATCCGGCTGTGGATGATGATGATGTTCGACCAATGTGGGCCATAAAATAGTAATCAGATATTTGCAATTTTCTGCCTTGTAGACATAAGCCCGGAGTTCAAAGCCAGCCTCAAGGAGTTGATTCCCGAGCTGGTGTCTCCCGCCCGGCTGGTGCCCAAGCTGATTGAAGGCCAGAAGGTCAAGGCCAAGGATCTGCTGCTCTACTTCAAAGCCTACATGAAGGTGTTCAATGGAACTGAACTGCCGGAGCCGAAGAGTATTCTTGAAGTTAGTTGGAGAACTTTTTCAACGCCTCGTGATTTGGTTAATTAGCCACGTTGACACACACTCTTTTCCTTCGCTTTAACTTGTAGAAATAGATTTATTTATTTGTTTATTTAGTCATAAAAAGTACAACTATTATTACAGAACAACTATTAGAACCTTATAGACCTTATAGACTTATAGAACCATGTTTGTTAGGAAGGTCTTGATTTCTAGGAAGCAACAAAACCATTTCAAATTCTTAAGGTCTGATCTGGTTCCACACCAGATTTACCGATACCTACGTCAGATCCAAGTCATAGTCAATGAAACGATAAGTTTAGCAGAACAGGGTCCCAGATTTTAAACGAAGGCATGGGATGGTTTCAGCAAGGTTTATGAATCTTAGAACTAATTTTTAAGTGATATCAAGGTACGACATGTGTATAAGGTAATACACATCACAAACAAGACTTTACTTATGACAATGATCCAAGAGAAGCGACATCCCTAAATTGTTAAATTGGTATGTGGGATAATCGCCTATCCCTATGAACCAATTTCTCTTGCGGTATTAAGGTCCAAATTACAGAGTAAAGTTATATCATTATCCAAACAACGCAACAGTTTACAGTGCACCTATTGGTTCCTCCACACCATAGACTAATTAGTCTATGTCCACACACAAGCAATAATGACAGCTTACCCAATCTTGGTTTTTCCACACACTATAGAGGTCAAAATGTTTAAAACATTGTCAAAAATAACAAGCGTTCTAAAAACCGGCTGTAACTCTAACACTTTATTAAAAACTGTCACTATTATCTCGTCTCCCAGGCAACAGCAGAAGCCAACAACCTCTCAGCAGCAGCAGACGCTCGCGACGTCTACGAGACGCTGATGGAAGAGGTCTGCGGAGGCACCAAGCCGTTCCTGCAGCCCAACGTGATGGAGGCCGAGCATCGAAGGGTTAAAGACAAGGCGCTGCATGTCTTTCACAGCAAGAAGAAGATGGGAGGGCAGGAGTTGGCGGATAGCTATGGAGTTCAGTTGATTAAGGTATGGGAAATCAAAGTGTCAAGTATAATTCTAGTTCATTCTGTACCATCGAACTTATCTATTCTGCATAAGGAATCCTAAAAAACCGGCCAAGTCGACTCGCACAAGGAGGGTTCCGTACCATCGTACAATACTATTTTGCAAACGAAACCTTAATTAAACGGCAAGTCTGTTCCATGGTAAAATACTATTTCGCAAAAGAAACCCTAATAAAACGTCAAGTGCGAGTCGGACTCGCGCACCGAGGAGGGTTCCGTTTCCGATCTTGACAAATATCATGATGCTAGGTCAACAGGAAGTACCTGCCTAAGTAGGTATGCTCTATATCCCCCCCTTTTTTTTTGGTCCCTTACGAGAATCAAAATATTTTTTTTATGAATTATCTACAAAACAGAGACCTTTGCCCAGCAGTGGGACAAATTAGGTTAGAAATTATGCTTCTAGGTCAACGGTAAGTACCGACCCTAACTAGCGCCGCTACCTACTTTATCATAATAAATAAATTGAATTGAAATTGAATAATATTCCGTTTAACAAAGGAAATTTCAAAAATCCATAACACAGTTTGTGATACCTATTATAAGCTTTTTTTAATGCCTCTCTAATAGTTTTATTCTATTAGTGCGATGGATTTTTTAAATTTCCTTTATCAAACGGAATAATACGATAAAGTAAAAAAACTAAGTAAAAATATAACAATTTTTCTCAGGACCTCGACGATCTATACGACCAGCTCAAAGCGCACAACGAAGGCAAGAACATCTTCAAGCTGGTGGGCACCCCGGCCGTGTTCGGAGCGCTGGCTGTGGTCGGCTACGTGCTGGCGCTGCTGGGCGGCGCGCTGGGCGTGCAGACAATGGTGGCGCTGGGGCAGTTCGCGGCGCTAGGGGCGGTCACTCTGCTGCTACTGTGGGCGTACACAAGGTCAGGCGTGCGACATCTAGGAGACGACCTAACGACGCTCTTGCTACCAGCAGTTTATTGACTACCTACCATAAATTGTTAACTGTTATATAAATTTAACATCATAGAAACAACGACGACTGATGAGGCGCGGCGGGTGAAAGTCCGCCTGCGACACCGGAGGTTGCGGGTTCGATTACCGCCTCGGGACAAAAGTTTGTACGATCTGCAGATATTTATTTGTTCAGGGTGTTCTAGTCGTTATCTATGTACAATAATAAAATATCTATCTAATGTTTAACACAAGCTCTGCTTAGCTTGGGGCTAGATATTGCTGTGTGAATTGTTCAGAATTATATTGAAGAAAGAAATGACTATAGTTCCGCGGCGGGCGTCGTCGAATCCACGCTTCATATTCAGACTCCCGTCCCGGACCATGGCCTACTACAGAATCTACGCTACAGAATCAAAATCAGGTCTCCTACGAGACTACAAATATCTCACCATATAACTTAGGATTGTTTTATTGCAGGATGACGGGCAATATGCGAGAAATCGGCGTACAACTAGACGACATCGCTGACACATTAAAAGGATATGTAAGTGTCAAGGTTTCTTGCTTTAAAAATTAGGTATTATCGTATCTAACGTATCGATATCGTAGGTATCGGAAAAACGGCCTTTGCCCAGCACTGATGATGATGATGTACAGAAATGGCTGAATTATAAAAAAGATCGTCCATGCAACAAAGTTTGCGCTGCGTCCAAATGTGCTCACTAACTTATCCACTATATTTATTATTATAAATCCGAAAGTAACTCTGTCCGTCTGTCTGTTACCTTTTCACGCCTAAACGGCTGAACGGATCTCAATGAAATTTGGCAGGGAGGTAGATGGTATCCCGGGGACGGACATAGGCTACTTTTTATCCCGGGAAAGCGCGTGAGAAGCCGCGGGCAGCAAATTAGGTATATTTAAGGCTGCTGCGTTTTCTCTCTCTCTCTCTCCTCGGGTTGTTTGTGTGTGTTGTGTGGTGAATGCCAAGGGTGCATCTCAGTACAACTCTTCTTTATTTATTCTGCCATGAGCATAGCATATTACATAGAACCTAAGAATATGCTCAATAAGGCATAAGTCTGTTAGTACCTATTCCGTAACGTCCACTTTTGGAGAATACTTAAGTTATAAAAAGTAAACTAAATTATTATTTCAGCTAACTAGGATAGCCATGGACTCAGTGAGCAACCATCCAGCGGTGGCCGCCTACTCCTACACCTACACCCCACCTAGCGACTCCAGGAAGCACTCATGAACCTCCTACAGAAATGGACAACTCCATTCAAATCAACAAACTAACATGTCTCTCTGGACATACAAATGTATTGTGATATTTTATCATTTGATCACCTCTTTAGACTTAAAAATTTATTGTGATATATTATTATCTTTGGTTTGACCAGCTTATTTGATGACCAATCAAGTCAACAGATTTGTATATTTTTGTATTTATAAACGCTCACAAACTAATGTAAATAAAACAATTACCTTATCGGAACATCTTTTTAATGACACTGCTGTATTCAGTGTTAATCTTTGCAATCTTGGGCCTCAGTTCTATGGCTCTCTGCTGTGCTGCCTTGTCTGAAGGGTCTAACTCAAGGGCCTTTTGGATATCCTTCCAAGCTTCTTCGGGCATCTACAATAGGTAATCATTAAACTATTAAAACATGCAGTGCTGAGGGACAAAAAGGAGGGCCTTGCCCAATATTGGAAAACATTTATTATTTGTTTATTGAACTAGCAACAGATGAAACACACAAAATCAACTTATTAAGTGTGACATGTGAAACTATAATAAAATTTTAGGAGTAGACAAAGCAAGCAAGTATCTTTATTCATTGTTATTTGCAAGAAAATAAACTGTTTTCACATTTTAGAGCTCAGCTAAAATCAATAAAGTTGAGTAAATTTTTGTAAAAAATATTTGATGTATCTATTGAAACTATTTGTAATCATCAACTCAGACGAACCTACTCATGATGAACCCGAGTTGTAACAAACCTGAAGATGTGAATAGGCGACGCACCGCCGATACAGCGCCTTCACACTGTCTGGATGGAACGAGAGAGCTTTGTTGCACAGCTCCAACACAGCAGTGTATTCATTGTACTGGAGCTGACAATGGGCTAGGTTGTTGTATAGTTTTACCTGCAAGTAATATAATAAGTAATGTAATGATCATAATTCAAGGAGCCTGAAATAAGATAAGAATAAGTTAGGTGGGGTACAATCACACCCCATAATAGACTAAAATATTAGACTATGATAATTATTATTTATTAGGAGGCCTTTGCCCCGCAGTGGAACAGAAAAGGCTGAGAAAACCACAGAACAGGAGAAAACAATAGACTACAATATTATTTGGACTAGAAAGAATCATGATTTATTCCTATCCCTAACCATGGGTTGAAACGATGATGATGATGATAGATTACCTTCAGGTCTATAAGCTCCTGGATCCTCTCCTCATCAATGGTTTCCGGGTCAAATGGTTCTATGGCTATCAGCATCTTCAGTGCCTTGTTGAACCTTCTGAATGCATCTGTTATCCTTTTTTCTTTCACCAAATGTACTCCTTTCTCCTAAAGCAACAGAATGCTTAAAACAAACATTAAAAGTAACACAACACTAGATTGCCAAACTAGGCATGTTGAATGAAATGTATGATGAATGTAAGGGTACACACATACCTATCCCTCAGTGCTAATTATGTATATATACTTGGTGCCAGATAGCTTGGCAATACAGCACAACTGAAATTTTGTAGGACACTTATTGCTACTGCGCATACAATCAAAAGCCTGTGTTATTTTGAGTTTATAAACGTTTTCTATACTTAATTTCTTATATTTCACAAAATTCATAAATTTTTTCAGTCATTTAAATGTAATTTCGTATTCATAATCTGAAATGATATTAATCATTCATTAATTAATTAAAATATTACTGGTTTTAAATTACTCTGGTATTTTAGAACATTAAAATACCTAAAAAGTCAATTATTATTCCCTATTTGGATTTTTTTTTGGGTTGTGCTATTTACCACGATACTCAAACAACACCAGTATTTTCAGGCTTGTATGGAAAGCGACAGAATAGCAATAATTTTTCCTGTATTATTATGAGGGAGGGGGTGAACGACCTATATTGCCACCATATTTGGCACTTAGTGTTGGAAAAACTAACTATTGTAAGTATGATAGTTTTTTAATATTTTTAAATTAATAGATTCAATCATGCTCATTAGGCTTACAGGTTTCTTCTCTACCAATAAAATGTAAAGCATGTACCTATGTTAAAATCAAACAATCTACAAGTACCTTGTGATACAAAGCAACATCATACAACCTCTCCCACCCCCAATCGCTGATCAGCTGTTCTTCCGTCACTTCCTTCAAGACCACTCGACACCTGATTTCCTTGACGAGCTCTCCATTTCCATCCCTATACACCATGCGGACATCGCTCGTCTCTCCACTACACATCTGCTGCAAAACCAGCTCAAAGTCCTTGTCGATAAAACAGTCGCAATCACCGATCAAAAGGTTCCCATTGAAGTTATTGCTGAAGATCTGACTTTCTGCTTCAATCTGGCAGGTTTCATCGCCCTTTGTACTGGAAATATCGGTGATGGAGAATTTGCATCGAGAATCTTCATAAGGTACGATAGTGTAATCACCGAGGGTAACGAGTTTCTTGAATAATTCTCTGTCTGGGCGGGAGTTGACTACTTTTTCTTCGTACATTTCCATGCAGTACTTTAAGCGTTTGTTCTCAACCAGATAATACTCCTCGGGTATCTTTGTAAAATCCGAATTACACAAACAAAAGTCTTCGATCGTCGTTGTTTGTTTGTTAAATTTGTTTGTTTACAATTAAGTGAGAGCCAGGCAGGCCAGTGGGTTAAAATGTCACTGTCAAAATGTTCCGTTTCGTTTCGTGTTGTAAGCATTCGTAGTAAACAAGGTTGGAAAGTTATAATTTTATTCTTCAAATAAATTTGGTTATTTAGTTAAACACATTTTATGACTCGTTTAAAACAGATTTATATGATACATAATAGTAGTTTATGCAACTGTGCATAATGGAGGGCATTACAACACAAGTGTGGGTTTAAGAAACTCGCCTTCGGCTCGTTTCTTAATAGCATCACACGAGTGTTGTAATGCCTAATTATGTACAGTTGCATACACTACTTTACGCTTGTATATCAAACGAATCAAAATAATTTCCTTTTACATCACTGAATGATCAGGGTACGGAACGGAACGGAACTAGCATCGAACAAGAATATTCTCCCCTCCATTCATTTGTTTATTTTTGAAAATGTCAGAATCAGCTGTCTTGTAAGTAATTGGAATTTGGCTGTTTCAATTTTATTTTTTATTCTTTTTTGACTGAAAATGTTATTTAAAGTATATTAGGAGAGCCAGGACAACGTTTACTTTTCATTTACTGAAAACTATTCATAAGAAAGAAGAAATTATAGTGTTCCAAAACATTTTTTGCCAGACGTAGGTAAGTAAGTAAAATTAGCTTTATATTTTCCTTTGTATTTCTCTTAACTGTTTATTAGACGACGCATCTACAAGCTCTTATGTGGTACTTTACATAACATTTCAAACTGACATTCACCTTGATTTTTTTAGGGTTCCTTACCCAAAGGGTAAAACGGGACCGTATTACTAAGACTCCGCTGTCCGTCTGTCCGTCTGTCACCAGGCTGTATCTCATGAACCGTGATAGTTAGACAGTTGAAATTTTCACAGATGATGTACTATAACAACAAATACAAAAAAAACAATAAATTAAATATTTAAGGGGGCTTCCATACAACCAACATGTTTTTTTTGCCATTTTTATAGATAATGGTACGGAACCCTTCGTGCGCGAGTCTGACTCGCACTTGGCCGGTTTTATTTTATCTTAGTTAGATCATAACTTAAAAAATCTATTTTAATTTTTATGGTCGTGCTAAAATTATGCCCTTAAAATTAATTAAATTAAATCTATAAATCTAAAATAAATTATTATGCCCTTAAAATATATGAATTTATCACGTTGTCAGATATCATTACACCTTTAACTTTTTTCAAGGCCAAATAAGTTTAAAATTTTTGTTTCATTGTTTCCATAGTTTCCATGTCGTTGCTGCTGAAGAGCGTCTGGCGAAATGTACTCCGCGGCAGCCCCCTCAGCTTGTCCATCACTCCACGGAGCCTCTGCTCAGGCAGTAAATATTAATTTTTTTCTTATCTTCAACCCTAGAAATGGCAGGAGGCCTTTACGCTGCAGTAGGACAACATGGGTGGAAACTAAATAAATCAGATGCTAATTAATTGTAAGCACCACATTGGCGGCCTTTTGTAAACGAGCCGCAGCAAAGATCAAGATTGGTGGGGTGGGGTTAGTTACATAACAATGACAAAGTTTCTCAGTGGTATACAAAAAAAATGTAAGGCAGGTGAAAAAATTGAAGTAATTGCATTTAAAAAAGGAAGATTTGCGAAAGACTGCTGGTAGATGCTGGATGTGGCAAACTGATGCCTATGTCCAGCTGTGGACTACTATAGGTTGCTAATGATACACACAACTACGTACTTATTACAAAGTTACTGCATTTCACTAATTACTTTCGGACTTTTCCTTAAGTTAATTTCAAAATTAAACTGACTAAACCCACTGAGAAGCTCGGCTTCTATACCTCTACCGTGCCTTACTAGAAAACTCTACGCTTTTCCGGGGCTATACCTATTTCTTTCTTTAATCTAGAACATTCTAAAGTCCCGTTCGATTCGGTCGAGAAAAATATGACTACTAGTATTCAGTGGTATCTCTCCAGCGCGGGCGGCGACCTTCATCTAACAATGCCAAAATTCGAGTGAATTTGCGGATGCTTCTTTGAACTCTTCGCAATCGGTAAACCAGTGATTTCCTTCACATAGAACGCAGAATTTCCTGGACCTTTCGGGCGCCATTTCGCCAAGCCGTTGTTGTTTTTCAATACTTTCGATCTCGGCAAGCGCTCTGGCCTTCCGAACTTCTGTTCTATGGTATCCATAACATCGCCACGGTTAGAAGCCACAAACAAAAGACTTCTGACAATTTCTGTGGCTGTTCCATTGATCGAATTCCTAAGGCGAGCCATATTCTGTATGTCGGTGTGCTGAGCCACGCTGTCTAAACATGCTCTCTTGAATGGTAACCATCACTCTTCATAATCACCATAGAAGTTTGGAAGATCCCACGCTTCGCATACTAAGTCTGTTCTAGTCGCAGTTATAATGGCGTCGGAGCGAACCGTAAACATTTTGAGACTTGTGGCGATCGGTGGTGTACGCACGCACGTCCCACGCCCAGCTGCGCAGCTCGCTCCTCTCATAGAAGTCACCACAGGGACTCATCTAATTATTACTTTTCGCTCTAAATAGATTGTTTGAATCAGAATTGATACTTTTAGTTTCAGAGCTTAGCCGCAATAAAACAGACCCTCTGGCGATGGAGATAAAGTCGTCGAGCGCGCCGCACGACGTGTTGGCGTGTGTGCAGGCGCACTTGCCGCAGATGACGCACGCGCACATGCTGCAAGCGCTCCGCACGCTATTCGAGCTGCACAAGACGCAGGAGTGAGTACAAACATTCTCATTCTAATTCTATGTGGGGGAACCGGCATCTGCACTGCCATCTCGCATGGGAGTGTATAGTACATTGTCCCCCTGCCTAACCAAGCCCTAATCAGACCAACTTCAGACTTTTGTGGTGGACAGCTTCGTTTAAGATTTTACATCCATACATTAGCTACTGAGGGTATAATGGACACATCAATGATGGAAAATGCACCCTAACGTCACCCGCATTTGTGTCCATTCCTGCCATGATACAATCTTGTGTACCTATGCGGTTGATGGTAAGCCTGCTGATGCTGGTATGTTCTAATCTGTATTAACATTGTAGATTCAGAAACGAATCAGAATCCCTGATCCGCAACCCCACATTCGGCCTGCTCTGTCAGAACTTCAAGAAACACGCGCGAGAGCTCGACGTTAATGAGACTATCGAGGCTATCAAGGTAACCTCTCGGAAACAATAGTCTCAATTCAGATTTCGCCAAAACTAAACACTCATTCGATTGCACTAAGATGTTGTCATCCCTTTCTTAACGAACAAAATAAAACTTCTTTCCTAACTGCGCCGCTTGCTTTTCGCTTCGACTCTGCCCGTGTCAGTAAAGAGTGTCATACATAAACTTCAAAAATAATATACATGTCCGGTTCAATGAACGCAGAATATTAAAGATTTTTTTTCGCATTAAATCGGTTATCAAAAATAAGACAAAAAAATACGCAAGAGGACAAAACAACATGAAAAGCACAACGATTAAGCAAAATAAAATGGATGGTACCTAATTTTTTATCCTTTCATATTAGTTTCGTTTCGTTTTGGTAACATCTGAATCGAAATTATTGTAAACATATAGGTATAAATGATTTTAAAATTTTTCATCATCTTAACATAAAGGCGTCTTGCTGTATCTAGCATCTAAGTCTCCCCAAAAGATTGTTATAACTGACCAGTCATGCGCTAGCCGCATGCAGCGGTTTCCTTCGTCTTTTAGGTACCAGGTCGTCAGACCATTTCGTGACGTAAGTCCACGCTGCTGTGGGTGGGTATCGGTTCTTCGAGCTAGGTGCCCTGCCCTCTGCCACTTGAGTTTTGCAATCGAATGGGCCTTCAATAACTTTCTAAAGCACAAATAGGTATCTGATAAGATCGCCCATGATCGTGCTGGGTGGAAAGATTTAGTTTTTGTCCAAAAATAAGCCGATACGCGGCCTTGCGGTGCTGCCTTACAATTTATACCACCCATCCCAATTCTTACCGTGTGTTTCGTAAGAGTCAACTAAGGGATAACCTTGACATGGCGCCGAACAGGGATCCTAATACTGTCTCTCATATTTTATTAGGTAGAATTGCAAAATAAATACTTGAACCACCGGGGGGCGGGCAAAAGTGCCAGTGCCAACAGATCCACCACCGCTTTGCAATCCCCAACCCGCACGATTAACTTGGGGGTGGGGGATTGTGGATTTACCTACCCCCTAAAGATAAGAGGCGCTTTAAAGGGGAGGCCTCTCACCAGCAGTGGACTTTTAAAGGCTTTTTATGTTCTGGAGTGATGTGAAGGCAGACGATATGATCAGTCTTAAACAACAAGCTCTCATTCTTTCTGTTCCTAGGTGCTGTCATTCCTGCGCGTCCCCGCCGACACCCTGATAGTCCAAACCCTTCTCCAAATGCTCCGATGTAACATTAACATGCTAAATCTTCGACACATAATGTTCCTAGATTTTATCCTCGGCCGATACGAAACCTCAAACCACTTAGTCGACGCCTTGAAACTAGCACTACCTCTAGCCTTCCAGATACACCTCCCTCTAGAGTTAGATAACCAGGATCTACCTTTGCTAAAGGATATGCTGGCTTATTCCTGTACGAGGTATCTTCCCGACCGGTGTATAAACAATGTAGTCACAGGGTTACTTCTACACGACCAGACTATAGACGCGCAAACAGCCAAGAGCATAATCTGGTCGCTTTGCCAAGTCAACTGTACAGAAGATAAATATCCAACCAGAGTGCAGTTGCTACATATATGCTACGATATATTAGCAATGAAACTTGACCACCTGAGCTACGACGACGTGCTGCGGACCACGGCTAAGATCAAGGGCAGGATACTGGAGAAGCATCCGGAGTATTATCATGAGCTGTTGATGGATGCTGTGGCGGATTATGTGATCAAAAATGAGATTGGCTTCGAGAAGGGATTGCTGGTGGCTCGGGTGCTGTCTCGAATAGTAAGTTGGCTTAGTATTTTATTGAGTCTATTTTAGCATGTAACAAAGGCGGTAAGGACATAATTCACATGCTGGATTTAAGCTATAAATAAGCTGAAGATGGCGCTATGGCGCCTAATGAGCGCCATAGCGCCATCTTTAGGCCTTTGGCCAGCAGTGGACTAAAATAGGCTGATGATGATGATGATAAATAGGAATGCACGTGTCCTCGTGCGTTTATCGTGAGGAGTGGAGGAAGAATATGGGCCTTTACAAGTGGGGAAGTGACTGCTAATAATAATGTGTAGTCCCATCAATGAACACCCTGTGTGATTTTGGCGTCTTCCCCACGCATGGAATGGGTGTGGGATGTGGAATGGGGAATGGGGAATCCCTACCAATGGGTATCGTTATCAAGTTTTTTATTGGTAACAGAAATGGTTACAAGTCAAATAAACAAGAATATTAAATCAATGTTTTACAATGAAGTAATATAGGTAGTACAATTTAAAAATAGCTGCTTTTAAAAGTAATCAGAATTTAAGTAAATGCATTCGTTTGAAATAAAATGAAATTGTATAGATACATAAATTCAAAATAAGTCTGTCTAGGTCCAATTTTGACATATTTTTTCCCAAGATATATCAAAAACAACTATTAAGCAAAACCAGAACAGCCTTAGATCATGAAAATGAGAAGCAATAATACCTCGTGCATCGATATTCTAAACATAAAATATTTTCGTGGACGTTGTATAACTATATATTTTGTCCCAGGCACACACCCACCTCGGCCTAGTCGGGTATCTGTGCAACCTAGCCGTCGCGGCGCCCGACACCCTCTCCAGCGCACGCACCAACATTCTCTTCGGCTTCGTCAACTGCCTCGCCAACAACAACTTCACGCCCGACCCGGAACAGTGGGCGGAGATACGGCAGCAGATCTCCAACAATCGGATACTGGATGGGACTAACATAGCGCTGCCCTGGGCTAAACTGTGCCTAGAGATGGCCTCGCTCGGCCATTATGAGGATAAGCTGCTACAAAGGGTATTTTCAAAGGTACCTACTTTAATATGTTAGATTCTATAACAGATTGATCTCCAACAATCAGATACCTGACGGGACTAATATTGCAGCGCAATATCAGTTGTGGGCTAAACCTGGGCTAAACTGTGCCTAGAGATGGCCTCGCTCGGCCATTATGAGGATAAGCTGCTACAAAGGGTATTTTCAAAGGTACCTACTTTAATATGTTAGATTCTATAACAGATTGATCTCCAACAATCAGATACCTGACGGGACTAATATTGCAGCGCAATATCAGTTGTGGGCTAAACCTGGGCTAAACTGTGCCTAGACGTGACCTTACTGGGACATTACGAGGATAAGAATCTAGAATGAATCAAAGGCAAGTCTCAAACTAGTTTATTACATTTTGTCTGGTCCTTCAGCGCTGGCAACCCTATCCGAGCGCAAACGGCTAGCAAGATTTTGAATAATGGTGCAGATATGAATTCCACACTTTAGATTATTTGGTGTGAAAAGGATGACAAGACATGTTATTACTACCCACTTCACCTGAGTCATGATATATCATCATCATCCACAACCTGACTGCACCCACTGCTGGGTATAGGCCTCCAAACTCTTGTGCCACTCCACACGGTCCTGCGCCAATCTTATCCAGGTTCGCCCCACGACGTTTGTTATATCGTCTGCCCATCTTGCGGCTATTATTATTATTATTATACCGGCTGCCAGCGCGGCGGCCCCGGAGGTGTACCTACGTAACTTAATATTAGCATATGCATTAGTTATAAGAAATGTTGTATCTCATTTTATGTAAACAGTTTTGTTTTTATGAGAATAAACATCTTTAAACCGAACTTGAATTCCAGGATTTCCTAGAAAGCTTCCTCTCCCGTCACAACAACACCCTCGACTACCTGCAACTCCTGACGCTGCACGAGGCAGTGAAAGCGTTCCACGACAAAGAGTACAGCCTGCCGTCGTGGATCATCGACAAGGCGAAGGCGATGTATCCCGTGAACCAGCTCAACGAGACTCTGGAGGAGTACGTGGCCAAGGGGCTGGGGGGCAGGGAGTACGTCGCGAAGAACGTGGTGCTGCCGAGCGGGATACTCGCTGGTGAGTCTTGTCAACGGTGCGTCCAGAAATTACCATTATTTACGTAGGTCCCTACCTACTTCTTGTCATAAAATGTTCATCATCGAATTGCATTTAATTTTGGCGTTGCGTTTGCGTTTAAAGTTTCCTCGAACTATTATTTGCAATGCTATAAACAGAAGATATTTATGTAGAGTATTTAAATGTGAATGAAATGTATATTTACGTCCATTACAGATGTGCTGACGTGTATAAAAAGCGGGTACCCGCTGCCGCTGAAGCAGACCAGCCATAATCTTAAAACTCCTATTCAAAATATGGACATACCTGATGATGCCCTTGTGTAAGTATTTTTATGTATTTCTTTACTTACTTTTACTTCCATACTTACCTTACTATGAATTACTATATCATAAAGCCTTCTTTTCTCTTTTTGTCTGTCTGTCTGTCATGACCATTTCTCGGGGCTTCGCCCGCCGCGCCACAAAGGTCGTCAAATCTATTATGTATTTTGGGAATTTTTCCATTTTATTCTGTTGCCCGCGGTTTCGCACGAAGTTTCAAGTAGTCATTGTCCGTCCCCGGGATACCACCTACCTCCCTGCCAAATTTCATTACGATCCGTTCAGCCGTCTAGGCGTGAAATGGTAACAGATAGACAGGTGGACAAAGTTACTTTTGAATTTATAATATTACTAGGAGCGCCTGGTGGTTTCACCCGCGTAGTTCCTGTTCCGTGGGAATTCCGGGATAAAAAGGACTAAATCTGAAAGGAAAAAGAAAACTGTCAACGAACTTGTTTGAAACGGCCAGTGCTAGAAATTTGAGTGTAGGTGTGGTACCTAGCATTAAAGAGGGCGTTGTTTGCAAATGAGAACAACATTAATTATGCGGATGCTTATTTAAGTTAATTTTGTCAGGATATGTTTGCTGAACTTCACCGCGGGCTGTTTCTCGATGAACAGCAACCGGCTCCGCGGCACATTCCGCCTGCTACTCGATATATTAGAAAAACAGGTTTGTTGCAAACGTTTTATTTGTTATAGTGCTTACCCGCACTTTGGGTATCTTGTAGGTACGTTGCACTTCCATAAGATACCTTTGTATGAGCCAATTCATTTACACAGTTCAATGAGTGGGGCCCGCTCACCATATTTACTTGATATAATGTGTCTTTTTTTGTACATCCAAACAATTTGTTAATCCTCTTGGTTTATTTCAGTTGACCTTATACCGTTCACTACTAAACGAAGAAAATAAATAAAACCGGTCTAGTGTGAGTCGGACTCGCGCACGGAGGGTTCCGTACCATTATCTATAAAAACGGCAAAAAAAAAACACGTTTGTTGTATGGGAGCCCTCTTAAATATTTATTTTATTCTGTTTTATAGTATTTTTGTTATAGCGACAACAGAAATACATCATCTGTGAAAATGTCAACTGTCTAACTATCACGGTTCATGAGTAGTGTAAGTGGTTCTGTAGGACCGTTCTAATTAAATATATAAATAAAAAATTGAAATTAAATGAGATACAGCCTGGTGACAGACGGACAGCGAAGTCTTAGTAATAGGGTCCCGTTTTACCCTCTGGGTACGGAACCCTAAAAACGGCTTTATCGCTTGGCTTAGTGGAGTAGATTGTTCTCACGCTCAGATTAGATAGATTGGCTGAGCCACCCCTAGAAGGTCCGTATATGAGAGGATGCTCAGTCATCGATCTGTGCCTGAGTAACGATTTTCAATGGCTCATGCGTTACTCAAGCTTGGATCGATGAAAACGCCGGAATACTCAAATGCAACGCTTAAGTGACGAATTGATAGATAAATTGAAGATATTTTTGTTTACCTTAAAACTACATACTGTAGGTACACTAACTTTAAAACTATGTTAATGAATACTACTTAATAAAAAATATCTATGTATTGTATTGTATTATGTATTTCAGTTATCTAGTACCCATAACAAGCTCTGCTTAGCTTGGGGCTAGATAATGCTGTGTGAATTGTCCAGCATTATTTATTTTATTTATTTAAGTACGTAATTTCAAGTCCCACCTGAGAAGCTGTTGGATTTGGCCATCCAAGCCAAAATAAGCCATCATCATCGTCACATATTAAAATGAATGTGTGGTTGTCCCCAGGGCTACATCGCCGTAGGACTGAACATAAACGAGTGGCTGCACGCGCCCGCGCACGAGCGCACGCCCTACCTGCTGCGAGAGATCGGGTACAAGTGCGGGGAGGTCGGCATGAAGCTCAGCGTCACCTGAGCGGCCAGGGCAGCACGCTGAGAGGTTGCTTGTTTTGGTTGACATACACAAATTTCATGTTAAATATACGGCGAGATTTTTTTACACTGTGCTTGTTTTTCTTAGAGAAAATCCACTTAGTTTTCAGTTAACTCATTTAGCCAACTCGCTAAGTTCAGTTAGATTGGCTCAGTCAATTCACTTTAGCCCTTCTTATGAAAGCTTGCTCAGTCATGGATCTATGAGAGAGATCTTGAGTGACGTTTATGCCGTAGAAAACCTTTACTCAAGCATAGATTGATGACTGAGCAAGCTTATAGTACGGGCCTTAGTTTGGTACTGCGAGAGATCGGATACAAGGGCATGGTGTCCGTCACGCTTGAGTCGAGAGAGGAGAGAGAGTTGGGGGGGGGGGGGGGGGGGTATTTACCTTACTGTACATGATACATTTTCATCGGATGAGTAGGGAAAGAGACGAAATATGGCATGAGACCAGTTAAGGTGACTGACTAGATCTCAGAGGACTAGATGCAGAAAGTGACGTGATAGCGAGGGAGACGAAATAGCGAAAGTGACGACTGATCAACGTAACCACTAATCTAAAGAAAAGTTATCTATGGTTTTTAAATGTTCTTTTTTGTGAGCCTTCTTGGTATTTCTGGATTTGTGATACTTGGACATCTTGACTTTTCAATGAAGGTAAAAGTCAAAGCCTGTCAAGTGATTTGGCTGTTTACATTTAAAAAACTAAGAAAGATTAGATTGGATTCGTATTATTTAATTTAAATAACCGTTTACCGTTGTTCGGAAACTAAAGGACATGCCCAGAATGAAAGTGTTGATCACGATTTGGCTATTTCTGGTCAGCGGGCGGTTCAACTCGTGCGAGAGTGTGTACAACTTCGTGATGTGGGTGGACGGGAAACCGCAGCTCAGGAAGGGCCAAGCGGCGGACATCCCAGATAGCTACGTCGCGAAGGCCACTTACTCCAATACCATTAACACTACAGGGTCAGTATTTGCCAAGATTGCAAGCACTAGCTGTAGTTTCATGTTACGATTCTGCGCCGATAGATACCTACCATTGTCAGAGTGAAGGAATTGGTTAGCAGAATAGCGAAGCAGGGTCTTGGGTGGTAGGACGTAGGACCTATCCAAGTCGCACAGGAAGCATTTTAACAAACGAATAGTAAACTTATGTAGAACTTAAGATCCGTATAAACTCTTATATTAGTTCACAGAGCATCTTAACGCTATATGTATATGACATTTTAAAAACATTATAGGTACCTACTGCTTTATATTGTAGAACGGTTGGATAATGGCATATCAGAATGCTTTTGTACAGCCTTTAGTATTAGTGCAAGCCAACCACAATGCAGCTGCAAAGCTTTCAGCTGTTTTTAATAGCATTTTTAAGTTGCAAGATAATGCCTAATGCTGCTTATTAGCAATTTATTTTATTAATATAATAAACCGTAAATCCGTTAATACAGCTTCGAGATGTTTTTAGGTACCTACCTACCTTATTCAAATTAGGCAGGACCTTAAGTTTGTTTGTTTCCTTGACATGGGATTCTTTTTCTTCCGGAATATATGCGTGATGCTGGCAGCCTAGTTAGGTAACTGTACAGGGCGTCCCACGGATATGCCAAATGGAGGAAAAGTACCTCAAATATTGTAGATGTAACATTTTACTGAAAGAAGACATTATTTGAATTTAAAAAACGATTAAACTGCATTCATAGATATTTAAATAATTACATGGTTGAACCGGGAATCGAACCCGTTACACGAGAAAAATAATCACCTTTAGCTTTATCATACCGATCGAAAGGCTTCGTCATTAGGACTATTTTTTGCTAAATAACATAGTGTCAGAAATAAAAGGAAGACCATGAATTTTAATTAATTTTTCTCGTGCAACATATTTGATTCCCGGTTCAACCATGTAACTATATAAATATTTATGAATGCAGTTTAAATTGTTTTTTAAATTCAAATAATGTCTTCTTTCAGTAAAATGTTCCATCTACGATATTCAAGGTAGTTTCCCTCCATGTGGCATACCCGTGGGACGCCCTAGCTGTCTGTACCTTATCAATCACCGAAGTATTTTTAAAAAACTTGCAATGAACCAATGCTCACTATAATATGAAATACTTATGTAAGTTGGTACATACCTAAGTAAACTAAGTATAATGTATATATAATGGAAAATTTTCTTTAAGTACCTACATAACTAAGTATTTTGTAGGTACTTGTGAAACGTTAATTTTCATCTTGCAGTTGGGCATTTCTAGAAATAAAGTCGTCAATAGAATGTGAGGACGACAAGCAAGCGTACGCAGCCGGGATGCTGGAGGGGTACCTCACCAGGGACCTCATCTGGATGCACTGGCAAAACATGCTGAGGGGGTACGTCATCCTCCATAATCATTATCATATATCTACCTATTATAATATGGAGCCTTGCATCCTGGCTTTCCGGGGAATCGATCGAGCTAGGAACGCGACGACGCTTCGCTCCCTGACAGGTAGGTATTGATGACGTGGGAGTTCAGATCGCCACACTCAAATGGCAATGGGCAGGCCACATTGGCCGAATGAACCCCGAATATGATGATGGGTTAGGTACTAGATAGTATCGTTGTGGTATCGTCTTGATGAATCGATGTCGAGACGTTCCATTTTTGTATGGGATTTGGTATAGTGCCTCTACCGGATAGGTACAGAGCTACGCAAATCCTATAAAAAATTGCAAAGTCTCGACATCGACACGATACTATCGAGTAATCGAACTCAGAGTTCAGGTTATCGTACGTATAGAACTGCCATTATCCAACGTAGATCTTCTCGGAGCACAGATTTCAATTATTCTGAAATCTGTGACTCGGAACTAGCACCGCGAAGTGACAGCAGTTTCCACGAATCCCTCCGCCTTCAAATTATGGAATGCTGATGCCCCTTCTATCTTCCGCGAAAAAATACAGTGTCTTTGAAATGCACGATAGGCAAGGTCTACTCTTGTCTACCTTGCAGGGTCTACCACCATGTTCTCAGTTTAGTCGTACTATTTTTTGACGGTAAGGAAACGCCATTGTATATTTTTCTTTGTACATCTACCCTCCAAGTTTCAGTGGTGTGTTTCAGGTATTGCTACATGAAAACTAAGGTGTGCGCTCTCATAGAGGAATTTGTTGACAAAAACGAGGATTACGTGTCTACGATGGTCCGCAACCATCCAAACGACCCTTACTGGTACCAGGTAAGGAATGGCCGTATACTCCATACTAATATTGTAAATTGGGAAGTTACTCTGTTTGTCTGTTACCTTTTAACGACTGAACGGATCTTGGGTGTTTCGACGCGGGCTGGCGCGAGATTCCTATATACCCTGCTGCCCTACGTCGTCGTCGTCGTCGTCGTCGTCGTCGATCCGCCGCGCCATATAAATTTATTATAAATAATGCTGGACAATTCACACAGCATTTTCTAGCCCCAAGCTAAGCAGAGCTTGTGTTATGGGTACTAAATAACTGATATACATAATATAATACAATACATAGATAGACATTTTTTTATACATAGAAAACGACCAGAACACCCTGAACAAATGTCTGCAGATCGTACACACATTTGTCCCGAGGCGGGAATCGAACCCGCAAACTCCTGCGTCGCAGGCAGAAGGGCAGACCTTCGCCCACCGCGCCACATCGGTCGTCATATTGAAATAAATTACAATAAACTCAAATAATATGAATGATCACATGAAGTTAGCGTCAAACGAAAGAAAATCAATATAAATTATAAATTAAAATAAAACAAATATTTAAGGGGCAAAAAAATCACGTTTGTTGACCATACAACAAAGTTTTTTGTTTTTATAGATAATGGTACGGAACCCTTCGTGCGCGAGTCCGACTCGCACTTGGCCGGTTATATATAAGTTTCACAGGTCAAATAGTAGATACCCTTCCTCGGGAATTAATTATATTGAATTTATTTATATTATACTAGCAGCGCCTCGCGGTTTCACCCGCGTAGTTCCCGTTCCCGTAGGAATTTCGGGATAAAAAGTAGCCTATGTCCTATTCCAGACTATAATCTATCTCTGTGCCAAATTTCATCCAGAACCGTTTTGCCGTTCTGGCGTGATAAAGGAACAAACATCCATCCATCTAAACTTTCACGTTTATAATATTAGTGAGATTATTGGGAATTAATTTTATAGGATCCTTCTTCCATCTCCAAAACCAAATGAATCATCAAAATCGCCCCACAGTTGATGGAGGAAACGGTGAAAATACATCGATATCATAAATTGAAAATCGGGTGCCTCCACCACGGGGGCGTCACACACCGGGGCGGCACACACCGGGGGCCTAACCCACGAACCCAAACAATAAACATACATACATAGGTACTAACATAAAACCTCCTCCTTTTGTCAAGTCGTTACAAATTGATTGCAGATCAAGCTGTACTACATCCAGCTGGAAGGCCTGGCAGCCGGCTACAACCTCGCCACGACGGTGGAATACGAGCTGCTCACCATACGGGATATCACGTAAGATGGCTTCTCTCCACACTTTTCTCAGACTAGCGCGGACAAGTTCTACAGCACAAGTCTTTGACTTAGTGTAGATACCACGGAACACAACTTTAATATACCAAGCTAGTCTGTCTGTAATTGTAATTTCTTATTGTATCTCCACTGTGATTATGCTTGTTTTTTGGTCAATAAAGTTATTATTATTAGTTCCGTTTTAGATTATGCACCTAGTACGTAAAACAGTGTCTTACGTCACGGACGTCATTGAATCCCGAGAGTAACTCAGGATACTATAAGGCCCGTATTATGAAAGCTTCCTCAGTCATCGATCTATGCTTGAGTAACGATTTTCTATGGAATAAACTTTACTCAAGGATAGATCTATGACTGAGCAAGCTTTCATTTTAAGGACCTAAAAATCCTGAGTGCAGTTTATGTTTGTTGTGGTTTTGTGAACTTTGTTTTTCTTTGATGTCATTGTAATTATTGTATTTTCTAGCATCTAGTTTTAGATTAATTTTGCACGCCTTGACGAGGCAGAATGTGTATGTGGTATAGGGTAAGCTACATAAATCATAAGAACTCATGTACCTACATTCCTGCAGAATAAACGATTATTATTATTATTAAACGCACAGTGCTGACAAATACTTTTCAAAGTTGATACTAAAAAGATAATTTTGTATTTTTGTGTAGTAAGTTATTTTGAGAATAGGTCGATTTAACGGGGAGGTCGGCCCTAGTCAAAGGAAACGCTCTCTTCCATTTAAATTGAGTACCTATATTGTAAAAGACAAAAGATGGGCACAGAGAAGGTGACACAGTTGTAGCTACCTAAGGCTAGATAGACCTCTTGAGCCAAGAAAGAATCGCGGTGAGGTTGTACGAGCTGAAACCCTCGGAGGGAGTACGTGCTACGAGTATGATCGCGGCTTCGCAGGATCTCGACTGGCGTGCCCACGCGCTGCGTTTCCTTCCCGCTGGCGATTAGCTTGGCGACCCCTTTGTTTATTCGTGTTTTTAACAAGCATACCGGCGTTACATCGAGTATATGTAGTTTTATCTTATAGTAGGTCCTCTTCCAGTTGGATCAACATGCTGGGCGACCTGGACGAGCTCGCGATGGCTCTGACGCTGCCGAAGATAAGCCCCAAGGGTTGGCTGTTCGACGAGCACTGCACGGGGCTGGTGAAGCTGCTGCCCGAGCTCAAGGAGCTGTATGTTGCCCATACCACGTGGAACAGGTCAGTTTCATCCAGCTATATCTTGAAACGGACAGTAGGCTACCATTAATGACCACTTCAATTCAATTCAATGCAATTCATTTATTTATACCTTAGGGTTACACTTGCCTAAGTGATAGTTTCTTGGCTTACAGAAAGTTCTGTAGGTACACCGCTTGGTAGTGGTTATTTACACTTACACGTCAGACTGAAGCTTATATATTCAAAATTTCAAAATTCAAAATTCAATAACTTTATTTCTTTAGGCTTACAAAATAAGCACTTAGACAAGTCAAATTTTATACATAAACACAGCTTAATAAATAGTAATTATTATCAAATAACAAACAAAATGTTATTGATTTTGTTCGCTTCAATTTTTTGTCCACTAGTGGAAGAAGCGAAAAATAAACCACTAGTAAGTGTATAACGCTTAAAATTTAATACAATGTTATTCGCCTATCTAAGTCTAAATATAATGGGATTTAGATACAGGTCAATATTTATATAAAACTAAGCTTAAGATTGTTCTCCTATAATACCATTGTCGGTGCGGAACTGGGCGACATGTGGCCAAGCATTAACATCATTAATATAATCATCTACGGAGTAAAAGGCTTTCTTGATAAGATTTAGTTTTATGTACTGTTTAAATTTACGAATAGGGAGCTCAGTTGCTTCAGATGGAAGCTTATTATAGAAGCGTACGCAATTTCCCATAAATGATTTGCTTACCTTTCGTAATCTATATGATGGAATGTGTAGTTTGTTCTTGTTTCTTGTATTTCTGTTGTGAACATCACATTTTTTCAAAAAGCTATCTTTATTTTTGTGCGTATACATTAGATTTTCATAGATGTGGTGCGATATTACTGTCAAAATATTTATGTCTTTAAATAGATCCCTCAAAGAATCGCGTGGCTTTAATTTATAAATTGCACGTACAGCCCTTTTTTGGAGAACAAAGATAGTCTGGATGTCGGCTGCCCGTCCCCAAAGCAAGATACCGTAAGACATTATACTATGGAAGTAACTGAAATAAACTAACCTAGCCGTATCTACATCGGTAATATATCTAATTGTTCGAACCGCATAGGCCGCTGAACTAAGTCTGCCTGCGAGAGCATCAATTTGCGGTCCCCATTGAAGAGAGGAATCAATATGTAACCCTAGGAAAACAGTTGAGTCTACAAGGTCAACTACTTCACCCTTTAGCATTATCTTAGTTGGGAGTTCTCTTACATTTGGTAACATGAATTTTATATGTATAGGTTTATGTATAACCAACAAAAAGTTCAAGCGATATCACCTAGGTAATAAGTATATCAAGGCAGTTACGTAAAAACAATTTCGAAAAGGAATTCAAGAGGAGGATTCAGCTGGGCTGGGCAGCGTATGGAAAACTACGCCGAGTCTTCTCGTCATCCATACATACTTACCGCAATGCTTGAAAACGAAAATTTTCAATCAGTGCGTCCTACCCGTCATAGTAATACGGAGCTGAGACATGGAAGTGTCAAAAGTAAAAAGTCAATAACTTTATTTCTTTATGCTTACAAAAAATCACTTAGACAAGTCAGATTTTATACTTAAACTACAACTTTATAAATAGTAATTATCAAACAAGAAACAAAATGTTATTGATTTTGTTCGCTTCAACTTTTTGTCCACTAGTGAAAGAAGCGAAAAATAAACCACTAGTAAGTTTGTATAATACTTAAAATGTAATACAATATTATTTGCCTATCTAAGTCTAAAAATAATGTGATTTAGATACAGGTCAATATTTATATAAAACTAAGCTTAAGATTGTTCTCCTATATACTATTGTCGGTGCGGACCACGGTAGGACTGGACCACCAGTTCAAAGTCGCTCAGCGAGTTACGGAAAGAGCTATGCTCGGAGTTTCTGTAAAGGATAGGATTCGTAACGAATACATCCGACAGACAACCGAAGTCATCGACATAGCTCTGAGAATTAGCAAGCTAAAGTGGCAGTGGGCCGGCCATATCTCGCGAAGAACCGATAACCGTTGGGGTAAACGTGTTCTTGAGTGGAGACCGCGACTCGGCAAACGTAGTGTAGGACGCCCTCCAACCAGGTGGGATGACAATTTGCGAAAGACTGCTGGTAGATGCTGGATGCGGCAAGCTGGCGCTCATTAGGGGAGGTATATGTATGTCCAGCAGTGGACTAATATAGGCTGATGATGAATGAGCTCATCTCTGTAGACTATCTGTAAATACCTACCCCCAAAATTCAAAACCAAAAATTTAAATTTTTTTCGTAAAAAAATCGTTTTTTTTTTCAAAACCATACGCCTTGTAAATGTCCTTACTTCCTCCTCACTCGGTTGTAGGCAGAGGAATAAACTCTGCTTGTACCATTCCAACCTCCCGCAGCTACCAGTCCATGCTTCGCCTGCAGAAGTTATACGTGCTCAACTACAGACTGACTTCGGAGAGCGAGAAGGTCATCCCAGGATATACGATGTCTATGTCTTCTTATCCAGCCTTCGTGCAGGTGGGTATGCCCGAGTGCACATGCACAAATACATCTGGAATAAAGCATACGTTACTTTTTATCCCATAAATCAGTTCTCATTGGATAGAAATAACCTTAAGGTGGTACCATACGACGCCATTTTGTGAGATGGATAGACATAGGATTTCGCGTTCATAGGAGCGGGACAGGGCATAGCAACGCAAGTCCAAAAATCAAGTTTTTGCTTATTATCTATTAGGACTAATTAGGACATTATTTGAAAAAAAACGCAACATAAAAAATGTTCTTTATACCTACTTAGTTCAAATGCCCTGTATTTATTGAGAAATCAAGGTTTTAGTAAAAATTTAGAGGTACGATTTTTTCTACCGAGAAAATTTTATGGAATCGTGTTTTACTGTGTTATATTATATATATAACATATGATTGATGTTAATATAACATATGTTGATCATATGTTATACTACAACATATGATTGATGTTAATATAACATCGTGTGTGATCGAGTAAATCATATGTGATCGAGTAAGTCCTGAACTTTACCACATATAAACTTAAAAGTTAAATATGTAGTAGTTTGGAAGATATGGAGGTCCGGTGGAGTTGATTAAGGGTAGTATAGGGCCTTAAACCACGCGTGCGAAGCCGCGAGCAGCAGCTGGTATGAAGTTAGTCCATTTATTGTAAGTACCTACCTATTGCAGCATTGGCTGAATTGCGTCATTTCCAAAAACCGAAAACTAATTCAAATTGATAAGGTTTGTTAGTCAGTCCACAGATGACTTCTACATAATCTCGAGCGGACTGGTGGCCTCAGAGACGACCATCGGCAACTCCAACCGGAACTTGTTCGCATTCGTCAAACCGACGCAGGTCAGTATTGGCATATATCCCGTTCTAAATGATTTCTATGTTAATAACCATGATAGTTTTAAAAGTTTTATTGGTGAATACAATAAACGAGATTTTTTTAAATTTTGGTGCAGCTCGTGTATATTTGCTCCTAGCCGTTTTGTAGCATAGATAGCTCATGTCTAGTGCAAAGCACGTTTGAGCTATAGTTTAGTGTCGCAGTGAAGATGTATCTAGATCTAGAGTTTGGTTGAAATACTTGTAATAACGCAGAATGGTGTTGCGCAGGTGTTCGAGTTCGTGCGAGTAATGATAGCCAACCGACTGGCTCGTAATGGGAAGGAATGGACGCAACTGTTCAGGCAACACAACAGCGGGACCTACAACAACCAATGGTTAAACATTATACCTACCTAGCTACCTACATTGTGGTGACAAAATATTTTAAGACTGATAGATATCTATGTATGTATGTGTAGGTACTGTGCTGATGTGCTAGTGATATCGTTGGCTTTTTAGTATTTTTATCTAGTTAATTGATTATAAGTTAATTATAATTTAAATACAAACAATGAAATAAACAAAAAAAAATGGAATAAGAAAGAGAAATATCTTATTATAACTTAAAAATTTAAGACCTTTATCAAATTTAACTTATACATTTTTGAATTTAGGAGTGTTTTTCACTGGACTGTGCCATATTTTGCACATCCGCCGCTTGGCTACGTAAAACTCGGTGGTGACAGCTACCTAGACAGCGTAGTATTGCGTGCGCAGATCCATAGTGCACTGTGAGTGCTACGTAGGCTACGTAACACTTAGCCTACGTAGCACTCATACCTACTTTAGGTGGAAAGGCCCTGACCTCTTCTGGACTGTACGACATAGCACACCTCTATCTAGTAGACAAGACTAAAGGCGTAGTGGTTGCGGTCGCAGGTTCATAGTGGACTACAATCGGTTCAGCTCTGGCGCCGGCGAGAGCCACGGCCAGGTGCTACCGGGGCTGCTGTGGGTGGTGGAGCAACTGCCGGGGTATACGGAGGCGCAGGATTTGTACGTATCACTAGATTCTGCTTGTAGCTTTGCACGCGTTTTTGAGTTGAAAAGTAGCATAGGTACATATGTATATGTTATTCCGGGTCTAGGTCTACATTTAAACAAATTTCAGGATTCAATCAGGTATTTTAGTTGTCTTTGGCCATAAGATCTCATTACTGCACAAACCTTCGTTTTTTATAATTTATGCAGGAGGTAGCCCTTCTATTTACCTAAATACTTTAGGTACCTATTACTTACTCTTGTCACAGATTTGTGAAGAAAACAAGAAGTCGTAAGTTTATTTTTGTATCGACGATATCAGTCACGTGTGTGTGATGTAAGTAATCTGAATGCAACGTAGCCTTTTGAGAATAATGTTTGTATCCTTACTTAGTCTGAGTTTGTATCAAAGCGACCAATTCAAAATTTCAAAAACGAGAAATTTAGGGACAACCGAGTACCTATTAGACTTTTTTGTAACCATTCATTGTCCCATTCCTGGTCAAGGGCCATTATTATTTAAATTATCCTATTATTTCCATATCTTAGAACGGAAATGCTGCTGCTCCAGACCTACTACCCGTCGTACAACATTCCGTTCTTCCCGCGCGTGTTCGCGCGTAGCGGTGGAAACCAGCGCATACAACTCTTCGGGGAGTGGTTCGGGTACCACACCAACCCGCGGGCGAGGATGCTGAAGGAGAAACAGGTATGTTCGCGCGTGGCGGCAGGAACTAGCGCATAAAACTCTACGAGGAGTGGTTCGGGTACCACACCAACCCGCGGGCGAGGATGCCAAATGGCCCCTCCATTTGGCATCCTCGCCCGCGGGTTCAATCTACGCCTACTGTAACGTGGTCGCTACTCGAGCCTCGTGGCCTGCATTTAGTTTGAAGCTATTCTATTCTGCTGATCCGAAAGAGGACAAAAAGCCTTTCCAAACATGGCTGCAATGCCTGACCGGTACTTTGCTGCCCGCATCCAGCGGTGATAAGGATTTTGTAGGCTTTATAAATGTTTATCTATAAAATTTGACATGTCTAAGTGCTTATTTTGTAAGCCTAAAGAAATAAAGTTATTGAATTTTGAATTTTTTTGTCGTTCCCAGGCTGACATCCACAACTTGCACGATATGTACAAAACGATGCGTTACAACGACTTCAAGCACGACCCGCTTGCGCGCTGCAGCGCGTGTGTGCCTCCCTACTCCGGGTGCAACGCCATCGCTGCTCGAAACGACCTCAACCCGGCTAACGGTAGGTATCTGTTTTACCGAAGGGCTATGTAAATTAGCAACGGAATGTAAAAAAAATAATATAATAGCACGAGCTAAGAGCACGAGAATGAAAATGGAGCGGTTCTATATTCAACATTTTTTTACCAACTTGATTCATTTTAAGCGCCTTAAAACTCACGCTTGACCAAAAAAAAATGAATGCCAAAATATTTTTCTCCAAAAAGGAGCTGATGTTTCAAAAGAAACTGCACCTGTATCTCCTCTGGTAATGGGTGCCCCCGTACTGTCCCAGTTAAAAAAAGCACACTGTATACAGGGCGTCCCACGGATGTGCGGAAACGTGTTTGTGATGATGGGCTGAACCTGCAGTTCACGTATTGTCACTAACTTACCAATAACCCTGTATAAATAACATATGAATATACTAACTATTTAAATACATAAATAAATAGTCAAAGTAATGTACCATTATTCACTTTTCTGAAAGGAAAAACTCCTTGACACGAGCTTTAAATGCTGGCAAAGATTGGACTTTTCTAGTGGACTCTGGTAGTGTATTCCACAACCTTATGGCCTGGATGGAAAAATATTTGTCATTGTAGCTAGTTCGGTGAGGTGGTATATTTAACACGAGATTTTTTGACGATCGAAGGACACGGGAAGGATGAGGATGATAATCGTGGAGACATTCAAAACGTTTAGGTGAGTATCTCTTGTTCCAACAAAAACAAATGTTCCACTTTTTCTCAGACAAATCTATACGTATTGTATGTCCCAGGTACGTACCCGTTCCGCGCACTGGGGCACCGCAGCCACGGCAGCACGGACGCGAAGGTCACCAGCGCGGAGCTGATGAAGCGCTTCCTCTTCGTGGCAGTCTCCAGTCCCGCACACAACATATCCCGCGGGATACCGCCTTTCCAGTAAGCAGCGCCGGTGATTCTTGTTTTTAGACATTGTCTAACTAAGCGCTTATTTTGTCAGCTTAAAAAAATTAAAGAGCGGATTGACAGGCGGATTGGTGGTCTGACAGGCGATTTGGTGGAGTGACAGGCGGGTTGGTGGATTGGCAGGCGGATTGGTGGAAT
Organism: Eupithecia exiguata; assembly: GCA_947086465.1. Lineage (NCBI taxonomy): Eukaryota > Metazoa > Arthropoda > Insecta > Lepidoptera > Geometridae > Eupithecia > Eupithecia exiguata. The sequence goes on from OX352242.1 coordinate 11,647,769, forward strand.
GGCAGGCCAATTGGTGGGTTGGTAGGCGGATGGGTGGAGTGGTAGGCGGATTGGTGGATTGGCAGGCGGATGGGTGGAGTGGTAGGCGGATTGGTGGATTGGCAGGCGGATTGGCAGGCCAATTGGTGGGTTGGTAGGCGGATGGGTGGAGTGGTAGGCGGATTGGTGGACTGGCAGGCGGATCTTATGTCTTAGGCGTACTTATACCTACTAGGTATGTAACATATGTAGGTACCTATTTAAAATCGAAAAAAAAAAACATTAAGTTTGCTTAATTACAGGTGGAGTAAATTCGACATGGGCACAACTATATCTCACTTGGGACATCCAGACTTGTGGATGTTCAAACCATTAGTCCACGTGTGGGAGTGGGCTTAGAAGCGTTACGTCATAAGTTATGTGATCTTATGGTGGGTACAGACTAAGCGAGCGAACGTAAACGAGCGGATTCGACGATCGCTACGTTCGTTCTAACTGCCCGGCCGAAGGCCAACGAAGACCCTTTTTTGAGCTTGTTTGCTTTCGGAATGACGTCCACACTGGTTCTTTCGCGTTCGTTCGTTAGCCTCCGCTCGCTTCGTCCGTACCCGAAAATACATTGTTATTTATAGCTTAGTCCAGAGTGTCGCCTGAAGCAAGCCAACTTGCTTCTTATTGTAGACTGTATGATACCATACCATAGACTATTTGCCTTTCTAAGTAGTTATAGAAATCGGAGAGTTAATGAGCAGGCCGACAGTGACGTCGGAACGTATGTGCAATACGAACCAAGACGTTCAATTTTCCGATTCCTACACTTTTTTGTTATTGTCTTCATAGTTTCCAGCGCTGTATAGTATTTTAGTTTATATGCCGCTCTATCGATAAATGCAGCAGAAGACAGTTTAGTGCATATTGCCTTAAAGTAAATGAAATACTCTTATGAACAATCAGTTATATTAGGTACATTGATTAAGATCATCTATATGTTGCATCTAGTTTTTTAACAATTTATATTTGATAAATAAACATTATTTTTACATGGAGTTTTTAACATAAGTACTTAATAATCTAAATAATTATAAACAGTTACATGAGAAGTGAAGAGCTATAAATATATGAGACTAATAATAATAGTTCAATCTAATTAATAATAGTTAAATCTATCAATTTATGGAAATTTCCTCCAAATGGAATGACCTGATGAGTATTCATAAAAAACCTACTTTACAATTATAGCATTCAAAGTAAATACTAATTTATGTTAATCTCAGCTTAGGCATAACTCAATTCTATTCTTTAAAATTCTTTGAATCTTGCATTCGATATATTTTTCGCATTGTGCTGATTTTGAACATTACATTAATACATGTTTTTGCAAATAAATTATCTTTATCTTTACACAGCCTATTTTTTTAAATAAAATTATTTGAAGATCTAAGAACCTTTTTCAATCTTAACCTATTTTAGCTGGATAATATTATCTTCCTACAACTGACAAATCTCAGTTTGATTAAATAAACATCAATATATTAACAATACACAAGTATACAAAGCACAAGGACATATACTAGTTATTCTAAAGAGTTCAGCATGAGAAGCTGCTTCAGGACCTTCGTTTGTGATGTTTCTCGGATTTCTCCCGCTAAGAACATTTCATCCACTACTGTGTAGACCTGGAAATACAATAATAACGCTGAATAAGGAATGTTTAATGACTAAGACTGGAATAATTATACATATAACTAAGTGCAGAACAATTAAGGCATCCGGTTCCATCCACACAAGTTTTTTTAACTGACATGCTGATAGTAGCTCCTCCCTTTTATTTCATATAGATAGCTTTCAAATATACATGGTGCCCAGATCAGCCCTGAAGTGATTTATTTGACTTGTCTAAGTGCTTATTTTGTAAGCCTAAAGAAATAAAGTTATTGAATTTTGAATTTTATTGTTTGGTTGTTATTTTTAAAGGTGAGTATGGTCTTAGTACCTATACTAACAAGTAGCCACAAACCTTGTAAAAGTTGAAGACAAGGTCCAACTCGCAGACATTGTGGAAGTACTCATTGAGGACCTCAACAAAATTGTGGATAGCCTCCAGGTAGCAGAGATTGTTGTCATTCACGTCCACGCATATGCAGAAGTACAAACCAGCGTACCTTCTGTACACTATCTTGAAATTCCGGAACTGAAAAACAAGGTAACGTAATCAGCGACTGCAGTTCTTAGGATGAGGTTTCAACTGGTTTGGAAGATACATACCTCAACGAAGTTGGTGTGTTTGGCGTCCCGGACAGTAACCACCGCGTGAACTTCCTCGATGAGCTTCTGTTTCTCGTCGTCATCGAAATTCATGTACCATTTTGCCAGCCGAGTCTTACCCGCACGGTTTTGAATGAGGATAAAACGGATCTGCAAACAAATAATTCAGGGTTTTGGGTGTCACAGGAATTGTGATATTACAAGCCTTATTAACAATTGGGTTTAATTCACAAACCATTTTGTTTTACGAAGGTTTTCCTTGTTTTAGAGATAAAAGGCAGGTTGACGCCTCCAAAATTCACAAAATTGCAATTTTGACAATTTATTCCTCAACTGTCAGTTCAGTACAGTTGAAAAAGAAAAGCTGTCGAAAGCTGACACTGACAATTATCGTTTAGTTGTCTATGAATTTTACGTTTCAAAGCTGAGAAAAAGCGTTCCATTCCCAACTTCGAAGACTATGAACAAATACATTGCCATAAAGACGCTGATTCTACCAAGTGGAACAAAATGCTGTCGTGCACTTTTTACGTTTTATTTGGTTTGGGAGCAAAGAATAGTACATTTAATAACTTTTATGAACTAAAACTATTGATTTTGTTGATAAGTAGCTGAAAGAAAAGAATTTTTATCACGCTTTTGCACTCATTTTTATTATACCAATCTTCCTGGATGGTAACTTTTTGCATGAAAGATGGCAATACCCAGTTGTTTTTCAATTTTCAGTGATTTTCTGACGTCGTAGCTACTTGCTCGTTTTTATCAATTTTCCTCCATGTAGTGGATAATTTTCCTAGAAAATGCCCGTAATATAGGATAGTCTGTAGATAAACAAACACTCGAAAACCCTAGATGACGCCCACGAAGACCACGACAACCGAAGTAGAAATGGTGATACGAAATCGAAAAACTGTAATGAAAGATGGGATCATGACAATGTCGGGCATCGGTGAGCCGTCCGTGTTCCACGCGCTGGTCGTGATATTCCTAGAGTTCTTCGCGTGGGGCCTACTCACCATGCCCATCATCTCCGTGCTGAACGCCACCTTCCCGGATCACACGTTTCTCATGAACGGACTCATCATGGGTATCAAGGGCATCCTGTCGTTCCTCAGCGCGCCGCTCATCGGCGCCCTGTCCGACGTGTGGGGCCGCAAGTTCTTCTTACTAGTGACCGTGTTCTTTACGTGCGCGCCAATCCCGCTGATGACGATCAACACGTTCTGGTTCTTCGCAATGATCAGCATCAGCGGCGTGTTCGCGGTGACATTCTCGATCGTGTTCGCGTACGTGGCGGACGTGACGACGGAGGCGGAGCGGTCGCGCGCCTACGGGCTGGTGTCGGCCACCTTCGCGGCCTCCATGGTGATCTCGCCCGCGCTCGGCGCCTACCTGATGGACCGCTACGGTGAGGCGCTGGTGGTGGCAGCCGCCACGGCCGTCGCCGTGCTCGACGTGTTCTTTATCATGGTGGCCGTGCCCGAGAGCCTGCCCGAGAAGGTGCGGCCGGCCGGCGGCTGGGGCCCCGCCATCTCCTGGGAACAGGCCGACCCCTTCGCGGCGCTGCGCAAGGTGGGCGCCGATCGGACCGTGCTGATGCTGTGCGTGGCCGTGTTTCTCTCCTACCTACCCGAGGCCGGACAGTACTCCTGCATATTTGTGTACCTCAAACTAGTGATGGGCTTCGGAGTGGTGCAAGTGGCTATATTCATAGCGATAGTGGGCGTGCTTAGCATCGCCGTGCAGGTGGTACTCGGGTTTCTGATGCGCGTGCTGGGCGCTAAGCACACCATCATGATCGGGCTGCTGTTCGAGATGCTGCAGCTGCTGTGGTACGGGTTCGGGTCGGCCACGTGGATGATGTGGGCGGCGGGGGTGCTGGCGGCGCTGGGGTCGGTGACCTACCCTGCCATCAGCGCGTACGTGTCGGTGAACAGCCGCGCCGACCGGCAGGGCGTGGTGCAGGGCATGGTAACCGGCGTGCGCGGCCTGTGCAACGGGCTGGGGCCGGCCATGTTTGGGGTAATCTTCTATCTGTTCCACGTGGATCTGAACGAGGAGCACTTGGGCACGGGCCCGCACGGGACAAACTCGCGCTATGAGCGCATCGTGCCGGGCCCGCCGTTCGTCCTGGGTGCACTGCTGGTGTTCTGCGCGCTACTGGTGGCCTCCTTCCTGCCTGCCGAGGGCGGGACAGGTCGGCGGTCCTCAGGCGGGGATCTACGGTTCGAGGTGTGCGGGGAGCTGCGGTACGAGGTGGAGCGCGGGCGGCGCGTGGCGGGCCCTTTGTCGCCGCTGATGGCGCCTGAGTCGGCAGCGCTCTAGCTGGCGGCCCGCGCCGGCGCGCCACGTGCCGCCAGCGTCTGAATCCTGCATTTACGAGGTACCCAAATGACGAGCGAACGCGCGACCCAAGCTTTATATCTATTTTTATATTCCCGAATCGCTGGGGGTGTACATAGTGTCGTGGGGAGCCGCACGGTGGCGCGTTTGGACTCTTGAGTGGTCCCGTGCCACGCTGTGAGGGAGTGAATGTGATATATTGATGACTCCGATCGACCGGAACGCACTGTTGTTGCCAATAAATGATAACTAAAGTATTAGCTTAAGATAACTTCAAGTTTTTAAAGTCTCCTGTCCGATGTAAATGCTATAAAATTAACATAGTGTAACTGTTGAGAGTGAGAGGTTTATTAAAGTATGTTTGTAAATGAGCTGGAAGCACTTTAGACTAAACTTGTAAATTGGTATCATTTCAACTTATCCTAAGTGTAGGCGTTTGGCTTGAGCCTGCATCGAGTATCTTCCATTGTCACATACTTGTAATGGTAGAATTAACGGCATGCATCATCAATGCTTACACATAGTAAGCTGTTACTGGGCGTATCAATGTATGGCCTATAAAGATCTCGATAGTTCAAATAAACTAGGTTTGTAAATAAGGAACAATAAAGTATTCTCCAGAATTCAAGACTTTGTATTTCAGATCCATTAGCTAATTAGGAAAAAGTAACACAATACTTAGAATCTAGTCACTGATATAAAGTGTTTTCTCAACTCAATTATTACTTAGACTTAATTGAACTTTGCAAACAGCTCTAATAACTTGTCTTTAGGTTTCTCAAGGTTAGTTAGCTATAAAATATGATAAGTAGGTCAATGAATATCGAACCAGTCTGGGGAGTGGGGACTCTGGATAGTGTAATTTAATTAGGGATATACCTAGTGGGAATACCTGTGGGTATGGAGAACAGATTTGTATATGTACCATATTTATTTTTTGCAAGTGCGTGCCCCTGGATTCCCCTCTGAAAGAAGTGGCGGTGGGAAATAGTTCAAGGTCACATTGGCAATGATTTCTATCTGTTAATCTGTCGCTACGGCGGCGCGGGCGGCGGCAGCGGCCACGCGTGTACGTACACTTTTTTTATTTATTACTAATATAAAACCAAACTAAGTGTTTAATACGTATAATACTAAGCAGTGGTGCTCTGCAATCGATTTGATACTTTTCCTACATAAATTCACTTAAAAACCGTTGAGAACAGATTCTATATGAAATCGCCTTTTTATTTTGCTGACTACCTGAGTAAACTTAGGTACAGGCAGACAGACTATGCCAGCTAGGTTATAGTAAACTTAGGTACAGGCAGACAGACTATGCCAGCTAGGTTATAGTAAACTTAGGTACAGGCAGACAGACTATGCCAGCTAGGTTATAGTAAACTTAGGTACAGGCAGACAGACTATGCCAGCTAGGTTATAGTAAACTTAGGTACAGGCAGACAGACTATGCCAGCTAGGTTATAGTAAACTTAGGTACAGGCAGACAGACTATAGTCTTATTGTACCATTGATAAATCTATTTTAAATCATTTATTTGGGTTTGTTCAATTATATGACATGCCACCATTGATATATCTATTATTTGATGTCTCTATCAATGTCATTGTTATATCGCCGCCCGATCGTAGAATCAGCCTGTTTGTAGAATGGCTAGATCGATTGCAAATCGGCTCAATTAAATTAATAAGTTTAATAACCTATATCGATTGTTGAACGATCACCATTATGCGGTAAATCAGCATGGAAGCTGTATTGATTGATTAGTAAAACCAGCTTGTAAACGGACAAATTCTACTAATCAAATCACTGATTAGGTACTTACACTCGTTTCTCACGTTTCCTACTTAACCAAGATTTACACTTTGTATTTTAAGTTACGGACGCATTATTATTATTAAACATAATACTATTATACAGGGTTATTGGTAAATTAGTGACAACATGTGAACTGCAGGTCCTGCCCATCATCACAAACACGTTCGTGAAGGCGTCAAGTCTAAATTAAAAAAAAATATAAGTCACCTCTGATACTAAATGAAAAATCATCTTTGCCTGGAACCCAACGAGTTACATCTTTCACTCTCATTATCTTCTTTTAATTCAGGGCAGAGCTGTTTTTAAGTTGAGTTTCAAATATAAACCTCTAACGACCGATTATTGAATTGCGGGGGGTACCCATTACCAACAACAAAATTAAGGATTAAGACCTGGCGTCTTCACAAACGTGTTTGTGATGATGGGCTGAACCTGCAGTTCACGTATTGTCACATTTGTCACTAATTTACTAATAACCCTGTATATATTTTATAATACTATATTAATAATACGGACGCATGAGCCATCTCGTCGAATTGCGAACCTCTTAGCCCCATACAAACGTACTATCAGCTTCATTTGGAGTCCACGTTCCCGATCTTGTTGAAATTTTGCATCTCGTCCCTGTTTTGCATGGATATGAAATTATAGTTAGTCTGGTAAACTGAATAACTGTCACCTGTAATATTGTATTCAAGATCAGGAAATCATACATACCTACTCCGTGTTGACAATAAATTATTGTGAACCTTACCTAAATCACTAAAATACATTGCTACCCAGAATCGTTCAGCATTCGTGGTTTTCTGTACTTATATTCCACCGCACATCTTTGTACTTCATAAATGTCGTTCCCTTTTCGTTTCGCACGAAATAATGTCGACCGGAGAGCCCACTTGAACTGTAGGTCCTCTGGTACTGCTTAATAAGCATGTTCCTAGTTTAAAACGAAAACGTTCCTATCTGTACCTGTGTTAAAGCTTTCTTTTGCTCGATTGTCTAACTAAGGACGTGCTTAGCAGAAGCACCCGTAAGAGGTAGGGATTGATATCATCCTACCTGTTCTGAAGGCGCATGTACTTTCTACAAGAGCAAAGGTTACTTACTTTGCTAGATAATGATCTTGTTAAGATTTCTGACAAAGCCATGTGAAGCATTTCTTTCTCATTGACAATTATTTTACCAACCAACACTTCAAGTTTTAATTTATTGAAGTCTGCCCGTTTCAAGATTATCATTGTTAGCTTTTATAACAGGGAGAGCAAATTAATGAAGTTCATAACTAGGTTAATTTACGTAGGTACCTACTTAATTAAAATTTTATTGAACCTATCTGTTTAACCGACTTCATTGTGAGTACATACCTACAGTTGGTTAAGTATCGATACAGGCCACGACCAGAACAGAAGGTTATTGTTTTGATGATTGTATTCTAGACAGAGATTACGAGATTAGGTATATAAGACGTAGGATAGGACCTATTTAAATAAAAGTCAAACTCAAAGTTTAAACTCCTACTGAGTTTAAACTTTGAGTTTAGTACTTAGAAAATAAATCAAAATTTTGGCGAATAAGGATAGAACATTAGAATATAACATTCGGTCAACACGATAGTCTGTGTACGTAGGTACTAACGTATTGCAATCCCAATATAAACCATAATCCCTCGGAACAGATCTCAGATTAAGAACAAGACAGATAACTTATCACAAAGGGCAAATAAATCCCCGACGCGGAATCCAGGATTGATGTCCTCAGCTGACCCCTTGGGTCGATCGAGCAGAACCAACTTTCCCGAGACCTGACTGCAAGAACTGTATTATTCATTGAACACGCCAGGGTAGCAGTCAGGATGATGTTGTAGGCAGGGGTAACATAATATTTACGTCTTTTCTTAACCGTTCAGCAAATCTGTTTTATTTCCCCGAGAAGTGTAGGACTTGTACATTCATCTTTCGTTTCTGTTTGCGGAATCGGTCACGTGGTGGTACCTGTATTTTTATAATGTAGTCGCTCTATACTAGCAACATTAGCTAGTTAGTAGGTAGTAGCACTCGGCGATAGTGATTATGTAGCTCCGTTTCAATGAAATATCTTGAGTCAAATCAGATTATTAGTTCGGGCGATTATCGAACCATTGCAAACATACAAAAACCTCTCTAGTGATATATTAGGTACCTACTTCTGAACTCCAGGTTCAATATTAGTGTTCAAGCGGTGCGACCGGAGCCCGTGCGAGCGAAGAATGCTCGTCATTAATTGTCGCTACTACATATTGTTATTTCAATGCTCGCTCGTGTAACACGATTAACTAAGATGATCCTTGCAACGACCCTGTCCAAACCACTCATAATAGGTGCCATACAGTGACTCATGGTGAGTAGATAAATATTCAGGTTACTGGTGGTCCCAGGCGCGGGAATCGTAAGTTACACGCTCACCTTCTTAATACCTATAGACCGCTCATCAACTTGGAGGTAACAACGTTAATGTTACCTAATGAGCTGTGACCAATATGGTCCACAAAAATCAAAGCCTAGATGGCGGAATCACACACTCGTCCTCGTCGCGCAACCACGAGCAGGAGCGTGTGATTGGTGCCCTCGGGCTTCCGTTTGGTCGAAAATACTAGCGAAATGGTTTTATTGTCTTTGGACGAGACGTCTCGACGAGTGTGTGATTTTCCGACTCCGATATCATAGCATCTGCCTTGAACTTGCAAATCTTACTAACCACTAAACATATTATGAGTAGGTACCTAACGTTTACTTCTATAAGCCCGAATGGCCCGAAGATTGAATACTTCCCCATGCATTTAGACAAATGAATAGCCTGGTGATAATACAGCGAGACACAGCCCTGTGATTACTTACTATAGGTAGTATAGGAACATTGAGCCTACTGCTCCTTTATTTAGGTATTCTGGTCTTCAACTCCTAATTATTGCATCAGCAATTTGTTATCCGATGCTGCCTGTGTGACTTTCGTAGTGCGGTTGCGAATGAAATGAAATGACTGACTGACTTTCCATTTTCTTTCCAGTACAAAGCACTTCGTTTGCTGCCCTAATCGTGCAATCATAACGCGAGCGCTGTTAGCCAAGGTCTAGCATGCAGCAGATTGACTGCATAATCGCGTTTACTAAATTAAGATTCATTCAGGAGTTTCTAAGGTCATCGATTGTTTGTACTGCAAAGCCGAAAGGAAACGCTTTTTTGAAAATTGATCTTGATCAGCAATTTTTGACTACTTCTTTTAAATTTAATCGAATTCTTTGTAAAGAGAGTAAAGACATCACAACACAATCACGGAGCTGTGGTGTTCAAGTCTATAAGCTAAATCTGTTGTGTTTGACCAAGTATTTATTTTACACAACTCTGCTAAGGTTAGCGGATACCGGCTAGGATAGGTTGTCGTACCTACTGGAGTTTTCTTGGCACCGATTGGGGAAATACAAAAGCTACGCACGCACCCAAACGACGGGATTGCCAAAAAGACTCTTCCATTATTCTAGAGTTCAGGGAAAAGTAAATACGTAAATGTAATAATATGTTCTATCTATTTTAGCTAGTCCTTCCTATATTTTGAGAGATATTAGGACTACCGGCTTGCAATAGCCGAAGCTTCATTTGTTGCCGACATAGCCTAGGTAGGTATTTATGGTTATTAGATTCACTTTGAAAGAGTGTTTCTACCCGGTACAGCAATATGTTCATTCAATTAATTAACTTTAAATTTCATGGAACTCAATAGGTATCGAAAACGATCATGATGAATGAAATACCTAGGTAGGTACCTAACTATGTATTTTACCTGCGCAGGTCAAGGCCAGCACCCAAGTACCCTGCCAAATAAAATTAATAGGAAGTTTACTTTTAAATAATTTCCTACATGGAGGCAAAACGGGGTGACGCGACAAAGTGACGCGAGCCGTCAGCCCCGTACAGTAAGTTTGTTTGTTATGTAAACAACCTCCATTTTCAACTAGTTTATATAGTGATCTGTGATTTTCAATGTCGCAGTGGTGTTCATCACAGATCACTATAAACTGGTGATTGGATTCAGATGAATTTTGGATGGAAAATGTATGTTTTGTTTTTGGAGCAACATATCGTTTCCATCTTAGAGTGCCTAATTATTCTAAGGTTTCCATAATATGCGATAGCCAATCCGGCTGCGCGTGCGTGGTTATGCCAAAACGCCCTTGTCCGTGGGGAGACAGGGGAGGCATGTCATCATGCTTTCAGCTGTGGACGTAAGTAGGAGTGTTGAGGAAGATAACTATGTATACAGGGTGAGTTTTTTTTTCAGGGTCACTGAGTGGGCAAGAGGATTTAATAGCTTACCTTGCAAAGTATGAACTAAACGTGTAACCTTAACTGAATTCAGAAAGTTAAATTTTAATGGTGTTCCAACACCTTTGGACACATAGTCGGCTTTATTTATTTATTTTTTACCGAACAAAGAACCCATTTTTTTAAACTCGCTTTTCCGTAAAAACTTGTTTTTTTTTTGTCTTTGTAAAATGTAGGTCTTCTTTTCAAAATCGAGCACTCGGGTAACTCCTAACATGACTTTTCGATTACTCTTACGGTTTCACACTTCCGTGGCCTTGAAATAAAAACTCATCATATCTAACCTACCCTCCTTGTAGAATGTTTGTAAACAAACCACGACACAAGTAGGCTCTACCTACAGGTTTTGGAACTTACCTACATACATATTTTGAGAATACGCAGTGAGCGCTGCAGCCAGCACGACGCGACGTACCGGTGTGGGGACCCACTGTTGCGTTTGTTGTTATGAATGTTAATAATTACAATTAATAGGTACAGTACCTGTTCATAATAAAATAACACAGACAGACAGAACGGTGTTTATAATATGAATACTTACAATATAGTAGTAATAAAGATAACGTGTAGGTGTCAGTGGCGGATCATCCCCAAGGCAAAGTAGGCATGTGCCTAGGGGCGCGAGGTTCCAGGGGGCGCGCGCGCGGAAAATTTTACACTACTAAATAATTAATATGTAAGGTACCTACCTAATACCTAAGTGTAAAATTAATTATATGATTAGTATGCAGGTATCCGCCTACTTACAAAATATAAATCATTAGGTATTTAATTCTGTCGAAACTTTTGATTTTTGTTCTATGTCCAGAACAAAAAAATTAAAAACAAGGAACTTAGCAAAAATCAGATGATTAGTGTAATGATATTGGTTGACGAGCGTCAAAGGCGGCTTTAGCGGCGCACACGGGCGCAGGAACATAGGGGGCGCCATATAATGCACCCCGGTGGCAGCCGTAGGCTTCCTAACCCAGACCATGCGCCCTTGTTATGCCCGACGCCACCGCCGCCGGCATGGCGATAGTGAGGTATATGTTTTAAAAGACACCAACAATCGTGGGCATCAAGCTGTATTAGCATTAAGGGCGGCTTTTGCGGGAGCGTGGCGCACATCCGCTAGGAGGATCCAGCGCTCGGTTTTTGTTGAAAAAAAATACTGGTTTGAAATTACGCTTTAATCATTATGCATTAGGCTGGCTGTAAGTTTTAAAATCACATTGCGATAGATTCGCGAGATTTTGAAAGGCACGTGTTTTAATGCCGCATCTTTATCTTTTACTGTTTATCCGCGCCGATCCTAGGGTAAAGCGAGCGGTGCTCAAGTATCCATAACGCGAATTCCTTATTGAAACAATCTATTTAGAGCGAAAAGTAATATAGTATATTGGGGTATGACCGGACGCGGGGGAAGACCGTATAACACTAATTGTAGCCGAATTAAGCCATTATTTTCTAATGCTGCCACCATTTTCTACGCCTCCATTTGAGGGCGTCGGCATAAAATGTTGTCAGCTTTAGAAAATATGGCTTAATTCGGCTACAATTAGTGTCATACGGTTTTCCCCCTCGTCCGATCATACCCTATAGTTTGATGGGTTTATATGGTGACTTCTGAGAGAGGAGTGAACTGCGCAGCTGGGCGGGGTATGTGCGCGCGTACAACACCGATCGCCACAGTCAAATTTTTTTTACGGCTCGCTTCGCTCGCCGTTGTTTTCTATCTGTTGTGCTCTAGATGTTAATGACTTGGAAAATTTTCTGTCAAACCACTGAAAAGTGTCGAACCTTTTTGCTAGTTCGCTCCGTTGTTGCCGTAATTTCTATTGTTTTTGCTTCCATAAATTTCTAAATAATTTGGGAATAATTTTATTACCGATAGCCACAAAAGTTTTGCGTTTCACCGTTTACATACCCGTCTTATTTAATCTTGAAAAATCACAAAAAAAATGCGGCTCGCTCCGCTCGCCGTTATCTTTCTTTCCCTACCTTTCTGGCTAACCCCGCCAAAACCCATATGGGTTAGCCAAGACCATATGCTCTTGGCTCTAACTTTGACAATTGACAACCTCCTCTATCATGCTAACCAAAAGCATGAAAATAATTGCGGCTCGCTTCGCTCGCCATTACTTCTAGTTTTTTACCTGCCTTAAATACTTTTTTGTCAACCATTGAGGAACGTCGTTGTTATGTAACTAACACCACCCCCAATACTGAGTTTTGCCGCGGCTCGTTCACAGAGGGGCGCCAATGAGGTGTTTGCCTAGGGCGCTGTCGACAATTAATCCGCCTCTGGTAGGTGTCCTACGTGGAACACTCGCGTCACTAGATATGAAAGAGAGAGTAGGTACATAGGTACCTTATAATATTAGGCAAACATCAAACAAACGTGCCTCGACTGCCGATAGCGGTCTATCAATGCGAATCAATATCCAAGCTAGACGTGACCAATTGCACTCTGTTTTACGGTCTCCTTGACTGTACTAGGTACTGATAATTCTAATTTGAACCACGGAACAACCGAACCTGAAAGATTCAGGTACTTCAATGGGGCCCACACATACCTAGATAAGCTATCGAAAAGACTAAATTCTTCAGCGTATACATCTAGACTTTTTATTTCAGCTAGGTACTTCCGGAGTATTGTCATTTGTTATACCTACTGCTGAGCTGTGGGGGAACGCTGCAGATATTAACACCGTATTTGTGCTGCACCAGAAGAGGGCTGTTCGTGCAATCTATAACATGGATCCATCTCAGAGAGTCCCTACTACGTGATAAATTCAAAGAAATAAACAAAAGAAATAATGTCAGTCCCCTGTCTGTGTATGAAAACTTGTTGTGCACTCTTAAAAATATATCAAAAACTTCAATAAAAATAGCGATATAAATACTAGAAATAAACATAAGCTCGCTGTGCCCACGACCAGGCTTCACAAGATTAATGTATCTTTTAAAGGGCAATGTATACGCTTCTACAACAAAACACGTAGGTAGGTATATAGTGGGTTTCACAAACTATTAGTAAAAAAATTCAAACAAATTGTCAAAACCTTTCTGTGCAAATAGGCTTACTACAAAAAGATTATCTAGAATTCTAGAAGATAAAAAAGCATGGGACTGGTTTTACTCCAACTCGAAAATAACAACTAACAGGCTAAAGGTTTCTTCGTCGCTTCTTTACTGTCGTCTATAATATACCGAAGCGAAAGCACAAAAATATCACTTTATTTCCGTGTCAGTGTTTTATTTTAAGAATTTGACCTTTTCTGAGTGTACATTTTTGTATTTAGATAGATAGATAGATATAACTTTATTGCACACTCAACATATACAAAGACAATTAAACATAAACTTAATAATAATTAATTTAGGTAGGTAATTTAGGTAAGTAAGGAAATTAATTTAATTTAGGTAGGGAAATAAATAATGTTTGAATTTTACTCGGTAAAATATTATGCCCATTTGAAAATAAACAATCCATTCGATGCACCATCCCTGAGAAGTCCCTAACAACAAACTTTGTTTGATCCGATCCTCTACCTCCAAATATTGAACACCTGTAGGTACGAGTATATGTTTATATAGCTCATAATTCATAAAGTAGCATTTCTAGTTATACCTAAAATAAATCTGGATTCATTCAAAAGCTTACGAGTATATAATATCGCAATAACTAAAAAGCGCAAAACTAATACATTTAGCATCATCGTGACGAGGGCGACAGACACTGTATTAAGTGGAAAAAAATACCTACCTAGGTACTTTTAAAATTATGTGGCATAAAATATCAACAAATGGAACCGTTAAACCGCTAACCGCGGCTAATCAAATAAATAGTTAGGTAGTAGGTAGCCGCGTGTGAGATAAATAATTTATTGCTAAGTTTGTTGATAACGATTTCTCGGAAGCGGAAGCCGCCATTGGGTACCTATACTCTCGTCCCTGCCTACATCAATTATTTGATTTTTATTCCAATAAAAATAAAATGCAATCAATGGCAGCATCAGAGACGGAATTCTTCATTTATGTTTGGTAGATTATATTTTATGCTAATAGGTATTTGAATAAAAACTTTATTCAAAAATTCAACAGAAACGTTATCATAAATGAACTCTTTCATGGCTTTTGAAATCTTTGTTCAGTCTTTAGGTACTTTGTTATTTAGCATTAAATATGTACCTACCTACCTCCTACTCCTTCTCCTTCTCCTGCTCCTCGTCCTCCAAGGAGGACGAGGAGCAGGTCGGACAGCAGTCGGACTGTGTAAGTAATCCTAAACGGATTACTGCAAAAGGAGGTTTAGGCTAAACCTCCTTTTGCATTACTTACACAGTCGGACGGACTGTGTGTGTAATGAATGATGAATGAAAAGGAGGTTTTTAATGCTAGTTAGTTAGGTCATTTGGTTTTGTGAGTCACACACACGCGCGCCGATCATGCGGGCCAGTCAGCAGCGGGGCGTTGTTGTCCATCTCAATATTATATTTTTAGTACGCACAGAAATATATCTGTAGTGTGTTCATGTTTTGTTTAGACACGTACATTGCTACCTACCTCTACCTACCTGCCTTCATAATTGATTACATGTTTAAGGGCCTTAAACAAGCGTTACATTTTAAAATAAAAAGCACCCACTCTTAGCTCTGGCGGCGCGGGGCGGTGCCCTAGAATATAACATATGAATTCTTAGACAAACGCCAACACAGCCGTTTGCAAAACGCTAGGTACTGTAAACCACTAAGGTTTACGGTTCTAATGTAGATGAAATAAAAAACATAAACTGACAAAAATTATAAAATGGCAATAAAAATTATCCAATTAACAGATATTGACGGGGATGTCGGGCCGCGGCGCGTGTAACGTCTCTGATGTTGCAGGCGTCCATAGGCTGGCTGCAGTAAGGTTGTCACTGATTGATCAGAGGCGCACAGCTACCTCCCAGCACAAGATTAGAATATGTATTCAAATATGGGCTTTAACTCGTAATGTTTAGATGCATTTCATATTGACAGCATCTGATCTCAGACAGCTCGCGGGTCACTCGTTTGAAGCTTGTGGGAAGTCATTTTGTCACTTTACAATGTAGGTACCTACCTATCTAAGTATTTGAATGCAAATTGTGCTAAAGTTGCTTTTTGTGCTTTAGGTGGTAGCGGACTAGCGGTACTAGATTACTGAACGCAGAGCTGTAAACGCTTCCTATCAGGTGGAACGCACGCACCTTTGTCGTATAAAAAAAATTACACGATCACATCTCATCCTTAACCATTAGTCAGTGGTCTAATTGTTGCTAAATGAAATCTAATCAGCGCGTTAAAATTTGAATGGGTTTACGTAAGTGCCTCCTACTGTTATGAGAATTCATTTGTCCATCTCATTGAAAAATCATAAAGCGGTTGGTTTTATTGTAAAAATGTAATGCCTTACGTAGCTTACCGAATAACTAAAAAATTTAATTGTATTTTTTATGATTATGACGATTTATAAAAGTTTTTACATATAAATTTCAAACTTTTCATATAAAGAGCTGTCGTGTAGGTATTTACTTAGCTGGTGATGGTACGCCCACGCCCACGCCAGCGTCAGAGTTATGACGTCATTGCGATCTGATTATTCGTCGCCATGGCACGAATTATTACTGGATCTTTTGAATACTCTTGATTACATTTCTTATTTGCCTACAACTGGGAGCTATTTTTATTTTTCTCTTTTACTATCGAGTGTCGACCAAGGTATTTATGTTTGTAAATTTTTTACTAGTATTATTTAATTGATTTACTGACTTATTTACTATTTATCAGTAGTGTCGGTAGGTTAGGTAGGTATATATTCTAAACGACCTCTAGTCATGAATAGAGGTAGTGCTACCCCATATACCGATTTCAATCTTTGCTTATACCTGCTAAAACGTTGTTATTGAAGAGCGACCATAGGTACAAGTCCGATTTTTGTCGGTTTTGTGGATCAGATTGTCTATAGATAGGCGTAGGTATTCGAATATCTGAAGGCGATTTGTGTATTTATAAATGTATGGGACGGAACGAACGCCTTCGGACAGTTGAATACGGACAGTCTGGTCTCATCCGACAATCAAACAAATACCGGACCTGTATGGCCATTGGCTGCCCTAACTCGGATGGTACCTACCAATACAACTACATTTGTAAATCACATCCTTCAGATAGTTTCATGAAAATTGAAAGCCTGTTCTAATAGACGCAGGCAGTCAGTCAGTCATAAATATTCCGTAATAATACTCGTACCTATGTTATCAAAAACACAGGTTTTACTGATAAACAAGTCGTCAAGATTTCATTAATTTGTCATCACCTTGTATTTAGATATGATAATATTCATAAACTATTTTGTATGATAGTACAGCGAGCAGCAAATTGGCATAATTTATCGTATTTCTCACATAAAAAAATCTGATACAACATCAGTATAGTTGGTATCTTTGGACTAAAATAAACCAATGTCTGTCATTTGGAATGTTAGACGATATCTACTATAGCGGCCAGCTCAATGAAACTAGCTAGATAAATGTATGTTGAAATATTCTGGAGCTCCGCTGTCCTAGTTTTGTGTTTATGCTTCCCCGAGATATGATAGCAAGGATCCGTGTGTTTTCCCGAATCTCAGATATTCGCTTATCCCTTATTGTTATGTTTTGGGGCGCGGGCAAGCTTGTCTGACGCCCGCCATTGCTCTAATACGCTTTATTTTTGTTGTGCCCTTGTTTCCCAACAAGATTCCAGTCCAGAGTGAATTTGTATATTTATTTACCAAGTACCTAAGTAAAAAGTTTAGCTCTGTTTTGGCAATGAATGTTTGAGATGGTAGGAAGGAATAGGAATGTTTGAAAAAGAACTTATAATAAAAGTAAAAATATTTATTTACAGAAATGGGTTTACAAAGTAGGTAGGAACACTAGGAACTCACAATCTAAAGGTAGATTAATTTTCTCTTTCCTACTTGTAATAAACCTTTATGGGTCAAAGATAATGACACCTCGCTCTGACTAAGTTTGCTAACTTGTATTTAACACGAGGGCTCTAACCTCTGGCTTCTTATAGGTACACAAATAATTATTATTTAAGAAATTTAGTTGCAGCAGTGAAACATGAAAGAAAATTAGCAATAATTTTCTCTATATAATGTATACCTACCTATTACATACGAGTATGGTATAAACTAGTTCGAAATAAACCTTAATCCTAATTAATTACAAACATAATCAACTACAAAAAAATATATAAGTAAATAAAATATGTATATAAATATTAATATAGCCCAGGATTAGGATTCAATATCCAACAAGTGCTCTACCTGAGAGTAGTCTATATTTTGTAAATAGCGTGTGATAGAACGTTTACATTCAAGTTGAGTTTTCTGGTGTAGAGTTACACATTACTCAATTTGTTATATATGACATATAGATATGGACTTAAAAACTGTGAGTGTATTTATTTTTTCGTCTCTAGCTTGAGACTTCTAGTTGAGGTGATTTTTATGTTGTTGGAGGATGAACATTTTCCTAACCGAGAGGATTTGTATTTCATTGTACAGTTGGGCTGTTGGGTATTTGTATGGCTAGGAAAATACCACCTTCAACACAGCCCTCTGTGCTCTCTCTGATGGGAGGAGATGCGTCATCGCGGCACCTTCCCAATACCTAATGCAATATAACACAAGCAATCAATCTGTGGGTAGGTAAGGTTCACACCACAGCATAGACCACAGAGATGACCGATACATTCAGTCATCTGTGGTACACACACATTACATCACTTTCGTGCCAACTTAGTTCAGCAGAATATGGTGGGTAGGTAGCTATAGCTACTGACCCTATTTTTTTTATACAGGCTATCTAGGGTCTAGGGTAGGGGCTATCCAGGTTGAGCAAAACTTCTGTGTAGGCATAGTGCGTAGGAGTGTTCTGCCCGTGCAGAACGCCCACGCGAGGGCTCTTAGAATTTAAACGAGCGAGATTCTATTGATAACGCACTTTAGTACCTAGTGATTCTTCCATGTTCTAGCAATTTAGACCCATTGCCATTAGCGCGTTTCGATTTCGCTAAAGTATACAACTTTGTCTCATTATGTGTAAGTATTTATTGTTTGGGGTGATGGATGATACAGATAGGCAGATTTCAGCAAACTCGATCGGGTGACCAAACCCTATCATAAGATTATCTATCATACGATTAAAGCACGCAGCTTTAAGTCTGGGTACCTATTTATTTATATAAATTTATTAGTCTGGGTTAAGGAGCGTTGATCGCTTTTAAAGAGTTAAATAAAATCGGGCCTCAATCATAGATTATGGCCTCAATAGGAACCTTGTCTTGTGTGAACTTCGAATGCTTTGGAAACTACGCCGTATTGTAAACAACAATGATATTTTCCTTGTAGGTAGGTACCTACATAATACGACGCCAGATAAAAAGTTTTGCCGCCGTTTTGCGTTTTGCCGGCATTGTATTGTGACGTCACTATGACAGTATCGCATTTTATCATGGCGGCCGAGACACCAGTTGCGCCATCCATTTTGTCACTGCGCGCGGGCGCGCGGGCGGTAGAATACGAACACTTTCGCAACGACCTCCGATACTTGCCTAAATACGTACCTACCATTCATCAAGCGCGGTTAATGCGAAACTGATTCTGTAGTAACTCATTAGGGGTGCGATCTATGACGCCATTTTGTGAAAAGTAGCGCGTACTAGCGTAGCTTAGCCGGCGTAAAATTCGTTTAGGTTATAAAGTTCAATTTACAAAGAACATAGTCATAGTTTCATTTGAATAATTAAATTTTATATAATTCACTCAAAGAGTGGCGTGGCTTTAATTTATAGGTATGTATATTGCATGTACAGCCCTTTTTTGGAGAACAAAGATAGTCTGGATGTCGGCTGCCCGTCCCCGTCCGTATACCTAGGTACTATTATTTATTAAAGAAACCAGTTTATTTTCATAAATTCTATACGATTAGGTACTCGACTTCCACAGGGTTTTTCCGTATTATATTAGGTAGGTACAAAGGCATTAAAAAAAGCTTATAATATGTACCTTGCCTACTTATCACAAACAGCCTAATGAAATTTTTGAAATTCCGTTGGTCAACAAAATAATATGATAAAATAGATTTCGCCGCTAGTTTGGGTCTGGGCTCAGACTAAGTACTTACTTAGTCTGAGGGTCTGGGTATCTAAGTCTAGGCTGGAATCTTAGATACATTTTAGGATTCGATTGCCGGATTGCATAGAGAAAACCTGCGAAAACGTTATTGACGCATTCGCTGTTAGTTTGGATGAATGGATGGATGTATGTTTGTTTCTTCTTCTCGTCAAACTACTGAACGGATCGGGCTGAAATAAGCATAAATGTAATGTAGGTCTCAACCTGGAATAACACATAAACACCTACGTTACTTTTTATCCCATATAACAGTTCCCATGGGATAGAAATAATCTTTAAACGTTTCCATACAAACAACCCGAGTGAAGCCACACGCAGAAACTGATCAGATAGGTAATCAAACTCATTCCGTAGGTCGTACTCCTAGTTCGCACAAATGCTAATAAACCTTTCATAACATTTCAAGACACCCTCTCCAATTTGTACGTAATAAGATAAGGCCTGTAGGGCTCGTGAAACGGAGGCAGCTTACACTGGTTCAGGATCCAATTATAAATAACCACAAAAGAAAGCCCTTCGAGTTAGTGGTTAGAGAAAATTATATTTTCTTTGTTCAAATGTTGGTAGAAAACAAAGTGGGGCTTACTTCAAAATTTTCTAACGCGGCTCGCTCCAATTGCACCAAACATCCGAAAAGTATAAAAATTCGTTGCTCACTCCGCTCGCCGTTACTTCTAATACCTGTTATTAGAAGTTGAGGGAGGATTGTCAAGCAATACCCAAGGCGTATCAGTATCAGTACTTTTGTTTAATTTTTTGGGGGTGAGAGTTGCTTGGTAGAAAACCGCCCGGGTACCGCAGGCCCACGCTACGCTGCATTAAATCGAGACACCTAAATAATTAGGTAAATTAAATACCTAAGTACATTAAAAGCGTTCCGAATATACATTCAAAATGGGAAGAATTTAAGTGCAGACATACCTAATAGGAAAATTTGTCCTACTTAGTGGACCCATTTTTCCTATTTCGCTGCTGTTGGTACACGTTTATCTACCATAGTCCATAATATTATACCTAGTGGTAGGTAGTAGGTAGGTAGGTTTGGGTAAAGAGCCACTTAATTTATTTATCTATTCAGTTCTCGGTAGGTAACACACGTGCAGAGGCGGTAAAGTTGATGAGGTAACATTACAAAACGATTCAGAGCCTGGCGTCTGGCGAAATACAGAGCTGCTGCAGCCACAGCAGCCTTGACCCTGGAGGCAGGAGGTTGAACGCTCGCTCCACTGCCAAGGCATCTCTTCACAAACCTGTTAATGGCAAGCAGGTTCTCAAGTCGGGGAGTGACGGGTAGTGTAGTGACTGGGTGATTCATAAAGCGCGACGTAGCAGCACGTAGTAAAACTGTTGTTGACAAATTGACGCGACGAATTAAAAAAGTGTCTAGTTTTGGTTCTCTGCGATATTGGATTGGAAGCTTGCAAATTTTATATTGGTGCACAATGGCAAATTATTGACACGTACTTAGATATTTTCAGTTTGTATCAAATAAAACGTATTTTACAGTAATTCTCCTCTGCTAATGCTTATGCCTCCTTGGGAGGCACTGCGTGTGCAAATACATAATTATTACCAACGAGCAACAACGACGGAATGAAATAAAATGAAGCAGAGCAACAGCCAGCCCACTTTGTATTAGTAGGAGATATCTAGCGAAATGGGGCAGCTGGCCCACGGGTAAGGGTGGGGTGGTGGGGTGGGAATAATCACTGACCAGCTCCAGCTGCGGTGCGACCCGGGCGCGCCCCGCCTGCAGCCTGCAGCCTGCAAGTAGTTGAAGACGATGGACATGTGCGTCATGTAGGTACTACGGGCAATCTACTGCACAAACAAAAAAATATCACGGGACAACAAGCCGTGAGTGCAAGAGCGCGACCCCTGCCGTCATACAGTGCAAACTCGTACGGAGAAAAATCACTTGAATGTTTCAGGCCTTTCAATTTACAACTTAACTGCTACGTTCCTTTCTAAAAACTCTGAAATCTGTAAATCGGAGCGAGTATCAGTCTAGCTACGCACCTAAGTAAAGGCTGTGGTATGGGTCAAACTAGCGCAGCTGCCACCTATTTAATCTTATTATTACGTTGAAAAAAAAAATTCAATCTATCAATTTCAAAATTTCAAAAGTTTGTGATAGGTACCTGTTATAAGCTTTTCAGGGTTCCGTACCCAAAGGGTAAAACGAGACCCTATTACTGAGACTCCGCTGTCCGTCTGTCACCAGGCTGTATCTCATGAACAGTGATAGTTAGACAAATTTTCACAGATGATGTATTTCTGATGCTGCTATAACAACAAATACTAAAAAACAGAATAAAATAAATGTTTAAGAGGGCTCCCATACAACAAACGTGTTTTTTTTTGTTTTTTTTTATAGATAATGGTACGGAACCCTTCGTGCGCGAGTCCGACTCGCACTTGGTAGGTTTTATTTTTAATGCCTCTGTTATAGTTTTATTTTATTAAGTTTAGGTAGAATATTGAAGTTGCCCTTGGAGGCCACCAATATCTATTTTCGATTTTCTGGCTAAACTAAATAGAGTAAAACTGTTGCAGAGGCATTAAAAAAAAGCTTTAAATAGGTATCACAAAATGTACAATGGATTTTTGAAATTATATTTTTCAACGGTACCGATAAATAAATAAATAATGCTGGACAATTCACACAGCATTATCTAGCCCCAAGCTAAGCAGAGCTTGTGTTATGGATACCAGATAACTGATATAGGTACATAAAACAATACAATAGATAGACATTTTAAATTATACATAGAATACGACCAGAACACCCTGGACAAATGTTTGCAGATCGTACACACATTTGTCCTGAGGCGGGAATCGAACCAGCAACCTCCTGCGTTGCAGGCAGACCTTCGCCCACGGCGCCACATCGGCGGTCACGATGTCTTGGCATAGCGGCGCGCGGGTCTAGAACAAGTTCTGAAAGTTCACGGACAATGTCAATAGCGGCGACTTTATGTAGACTAAAACCCAAACAGCGTGCGAGTCAAATACAATGGTACCTTCATAACAGGAAGCCGACCATGAGTAATGTAATGAGGTGCAAGTCCGCTTTGTGCGAAATGGCTTTCAAATTCTGAAGACTAATCAAATATGCACGTGGGCCTGGGCTTGCTGCCGCCGCCGGTAGTACGTTGGTCATTCCCGTAGTCAAGTGAGGATTATAAAGAAAATAATAAACAATTCATAAAATTTAGTTTTTCCACGTTAGGGTTTTTATTTTTCAGGCATTTAGTGTGTTAGGGAACTCATTTCATTCCACCTCGCATTCCTCGCACCACAGTCCACAGCACAACCTGTAAAATCACATAAATATAAACTTCAAAGGGACACATAGATAAGCTATCGAGGAGACTTAGTTCTGCAGCATATGCAGTCAAAAAAATCCGTCAACTCACAGACGTTGATACATCTAGACTTGTTTATTTCAGCTACTTCCACGGTATTATGTCTTATGATGGTATACTGGTGTGGGGGAACGCTGCAGATATTAACACCGTATTTGTGCTGCAGAAGAGGGCTGTTCGTGCAATCTATAACATGGGTCCCAGATGTA
This sequence comes from Eupithecia exiguata, assembly GCA_947086465.1. Lineage (NCBI taxonomy): Eukaryota > Metazoa > Arthropoda > Insecta > Lepidoptera > Geometridae > Eupithecia > Eupithecia exiguata. The sequence continues at coordinate 11,671,304 of OX352242.1, forward strand.
TCTTTCAAGGGCAGTGAATACGCTTCTACTAACAAAACTCCAAGTGAGTTGCAAAAACTATCAATGAATAAATTCAAACAAATTGTCAAACATGTCCTTTGTAAAAATTAAGGCTTACTACAAAATATCAGATTATCTAGCTAGACGATAAAAAATCTTGGGACAACTTTTGCTCCAACTCGAAAACTAACATTCTAACAAGGTAAAGGTTCGCTTCTTTGCTTTACCTTTAAAAGATTGAAGTGAACAAATAAAACCGGCCAAGTGCGAGTAGGACTCGCGCACGAAGGGCTCCGTACCATTATCTAGAAAAAAGAGCAAAAAAATCACGTTTGTTGTATGGGAGCCCCCTTAAATATTTATTATAGTCTGGTTTTTAGTATTTGTTGTTATAGCGGCAACAGAAATACCTACATAATCTGTGAAAATTTTAACTGTCTAACTATCACGGTTCATGAGATACAGCCTGGTGACAGACGGACAGCGGAGTCTTAGTAATAGAGTCCCGTTTTTACCCTTTGGGTACGGAACCCTAAAAACCGCCCTCAAAGCTAATTGCTGCTTGTTCCTCTGCGGGCTTCAAAAATGAAACAATTTAGATCGCAACGATGATCGGCAGAACGGCTGCGGCCTTGTTCAGCCACCGGCTAAATTATATTTTACGAGCAGATTATTTTTACTTCTGTTTATTTTGATTGGACGGACAAAAACAATAATACTTATTATGTTCCGTTACTTCGAAGAGGGATAGGGAACGAAAGAGATCGCAAGTTTGTATTTAAAGCTACATAACTTTTATGGTGTTGCGAGTAGCGCTGCACTGAGCATCCTGGCACCTTTATGTGTAACATTTAATTTAATACTAGGTATAAGAGCAATGTAATACCTATGTCATATTTAACTCGTTACACAAATAAAGATTTTCTATTCTAAGTGGGTAATGTAATCTAAAGTGGGTAATTTAAGATGGCGCATGGCGGCTGGCGGTTGGGTAAGTAAACTTTGGGAAATAAAGTAGGTAGGCACCTATTTACATTTTTTTAGGCATATATGAAAGACTGTTTTTATAGATAATGGTATGGTACGGAGCCCTTCGTAGGTACTTATTTACAGTAGGTAACTGAACTAGCTCTATACTAGATGATCTATCTACCTACGTTATAATCTCGGTATCCGTAATCGTAGAGCCATTGTAAATGTCAAGAGCATGAGAATGAGGCAGTCCGGTTACTTAGCTAAATAAAGAGTGCCTACCTAGATCACTGCGGAATCACCTAGATCCTCAAACAAAGGTTTAGGCTACAATGATGCGATTGTCAGTCGGAGCACGTAGAGAGCGTGGAACACCTTACCTTAAAATGATGACGTGATAGTTCTTTATGAGACCACCTTTTTGGAGATCACTACCTTGTCATCATAACTAAAATTATTCTCGAGGTCAGTATTTCTCGCGTTTATTTAGGAATTTGTTTAGAACGTTAGATTATCCTGAAGTGTCACTTTTACGACGACTTTAATATTATACGCTGATCGCCAGTTTAAAAAAAACTTTTCAGTTGACCTTGACGGAATCGTGACTTAAGCGAACCCAGTCAGTTTTTGTTCGCCAACGATCGAGCTGAACCGTTAAACCGAATCAAAAGGGAAATGAGCTATCAAAGTTAGTTCCTGAATCTCTGCAACCTTCGCGCGGCACCAGCACCAGCCTGGCCTTGGGGCTTGGTGCATAGTTGGTGCAAGCAGATTGTCCACTGAAGGTAGAGCCAGTATTAGTATCGTCGCGCTATGGCTCTCATTAGGAGAGGCCCATGTCCAGCTGTGGCCTATCATAGGCTGATGTTGATGAAGTTATTTGATTCTGAATTGTACCTATGGGTACGTTACTGCATAGCCTTGGTATTATCTCATTCTTACTTTAAGTAAATAGCGCACACACCTGTAGACTAGGTACAAGTAGTGTACACTACCTACCTCCTATCTAGAGTACCTACGTACTCAGGTAAACAGTTACAGTATATTGATAAGAAAGAAGTGTCGATGCGTCAGGCAGCCCAGGCAGGTCGCTGACGCGCTGATATTGGCGGATGAGTCATGGGGAAATTTAATCTAAGATTGGCGGGAAAATGGAGTTGTTGTGACCTTTGTTAGACGTTACCACTTCGTCCAGCAGCAGTGGCTAGCGGGTGAAGGACCGCCTGCGACGCAGGCAGGAGGTTGCGGGTTCGATTCCTGCCTCGCGACAAATTTTTTACGATCTGAAGATATTTGATTCAGGTGTTTTTGTTTAAATAAAAAAGACATCGTCTTGTAAAAAAATACTTGTTTATCTGTAATCTAGACACGGCCATACCAAATAAATATTGATTTAATTTCAAAGCAAACACAACTTGGCATTATTTCGCAAGAAAATAGATAAGAGCCACTGACAGCGATTCCTTTCTAATCAATTGAACCTCTTCTAAAGAGAAGTTATGAAGGAGTAGAGTAGGGACCTACTGGACTAGAGTCTGGACTGAAGGTACATCGATCTGTTATGTAACGTCACTCCGTTGGTTCAGCGCTTTCGCATTGCGCTACCGTTCATATGGAGACGTTTTTCTAGAACTTGGATTATTAAACTCTGTTTGCCAGTAACATTTTATTTGGTACAAGCTAGGTTACCTGTTACTAAGGGCCTACATACACGGGCAGTTTGAAGCAGTCAGGATCGACTGGTTCAAACTGCGACTGCACAGTGAAGTATGCAACTGCACGAGCGAACGGTTCCATCATGTATGTCTCTATAAATAGAAGTCATTACGCAGTCAGCTTGAAGCAGTCTCATTCTGACTGGCCATGTATCTCGGCCCTGATCTAAGTTGATTCAGAAACTGCTTGAAGAAAGAAAAGCCATCTTTACAAATTTTATCTAGACGTCGGAGTACATACAATTATATCTGTTGTATCTTGTGTGACGTTGGTAAACCTACTAAGGCCCGTATTATGAGGCTTGCTCCGTCATAGATCCATGCTTGAATAACGCTTTTCTATGACATAAACGTTACTCAAGCATATATCCTTGACTGAGCTTTCATAATACGCTATACGGACCTGAGAGTCATCCGTCGTCATAACATGACTTCAGGAAAAGGCTGAAAATAAAAGGTTGGCGGCCATTTCCGTAAACGAACCCCGTGATTAAGGTAATAGGAAAAAAATATTAGCTACCTAGTACCTACATAGACTTGTATACATTTTACTGTGAAGTTTCGTTGCGATATTTGATTATGAAATTCGTGTACAAAACACGTGAATTTTATTTTGCTCGATCTTATCAATACGAGCAATCAAGTAATCACAAAACATATATCGACGATGAAGTGCGAATATCTCCTAACTACCATTTTTTGGGAAAACGAGTTATATATGCTATTGGATTCAAAGTTCAATTTTGCATGTACTGGCAAAACTCCTAGGCGATCGGAATAAAAATAACGTGTCAAAATGATTTTGATAATACCTCCTAAATTTTTCATCACAGAAAATTGCTGCTAACTAACTCTAACTAGGTACTACTTCAAATATCTTCCAAGTTAAATAATTTATCATTTTGTATTTTTTTTTTGCGCGAATACCTCCTATCAACTGAATATTGTGAGTGAATATTGTAGTGTCACAAAAGAGGCATGTAAAAAAAATCCATACGAGGTTTTGGAAATTGATTACGACTTTGTCAAAAACTATGCTGATCCCAAACACTGGGCTTACAAGAGCATCAGGCCTGGGCGTAAAGCGGGTGAACCGCATGTTGTTGACATTCGAGCAATTAAATACACATCAGATGGTCCCATACAAGTTAAATTAGACTTTGATGATGACTGGCTTGACTTGCCTCAGAGGCCTAAAGTGACTCAATGTGACAGAACCTTACCAACAGCTTCATTCTGATAGGTTACCAATAGCATCTACCAAATACGATCATTTACAACAACTAAAAGCAGTCATACCTAAAGACTGTCACTTATACATATTACGATAATATACCAAAAATACATAAATACTCTTGAGTTGTATAGAGTAAGTGATTGCTCAATTGATAGTTCCTTATATTTTTGTGCCATTTTTCATTATTTTCTAAATGTCTAATCTTGTCTTTATATTTTTAATAAGAGTAAGAAACAACTACATCTGGTAGATTGTTGTTGATTGTCGAGTCCTTTTTATATTCTTTATTTTCTAAATCTCACTAATATTATAAACGTGAAAGTTTAGATGGATGGATAGATAGATGGATGGATGTTTGTTCCGTTATCACGCCAGAACGGCAAAACGGATCTGGATGAAATTTGGCACAGAGATAGATTATAGTCTGGAATAGGACATAGGCTACTTTTTATCCCGAAATTCCTACGGGAACGGGAACTACGCGGGTGAAACCGCGAGGCGCTGCTAGTGTTTAATATTTTGTTGCTACATTTGATAAGTGTTTTTAGTAGCTTATTTAATGTTGTTGTTAATTTTTGAGTCATTGTGTATTCATTAATTCTAATTGTTTAACCTTGTATTACTTTAGATTAAGAACATAAGAGTGGGTACGTAATACTGCTAATTTAAATAATTAAAATTGTTAAATTAAACATTTTTATTGATGAGAATCATCAAAAATAAAACAGTCAATGGCGTTAAATAATTATAGCAATGAATTACTAGACTGATACATTAATAAACATGCTTTTCTTCACTTATATGTATGTTTTTTTTTAAATAAAGACCTAAATACGAAATTCTAACTGTAATATCTTTAATATTGATGCCAATAACTCCTAACTGACATTATTTCGAAAATAGCTTACCATAGGCCAATGTAATTAACTAAATTGAATTTGTCATATTATTTTATACGAATTACAATAGTTTACATAAATTTATTTTTTTTATAAAAAAAATTAAACGTTTTTTTCGTCTCCTGTAAAATTTGGTTTATGTTGGATAGAAGATATTCGCACTTCACCGTCGATATGAAGAGGTAATCCCAGGCGCAACAATCATGGAGGCAGCGCAGGCTTTGTAACAATAAAAGATAATTGAGGAAATACGTAATTTTATTTCGCAACGAGTTATTTTACGTTAAATTACAAACAATTATTAGGTACTACGTTAAATACATGATCGATAAAATGGCACAAAACAAATGGTGCCCTAAAACTAAAACCGACAGACAACTGGATGCAAATTCCCATCGGCCTGTTGACAGAAACGATCTCTTAAACAATTCATGATATACTATGACATAGTTATTGATTCACCTTCTTTATGAAAATCTATATTTAAGGCCTGTGTCGGTTTTGTAACTATACTTTTGGATTTTTCACGAAAATACATAATTTTCTTGTTGTTTATTTATTTATACTATTATTATAATACAGTTTTGGCGTAAATGTTATGTTTATGGAAGATAATTATCTTGCTAATTAGTACTTACACAAAACTAATTTTAATGTTAGTCAAATACTTATTTTATAGTTATTAACAATCATACGAAGATGTTTTCAAAATAGTTAAAAATCATCATGATCATATCAGCCCATACTCGTCCACTGCTGGACATAGGCTTTTTTTTTAGTTCGTTTAAAATTTATTATAAAATGAAGTTAAGTAAAGTTAGTTAAGATAAATCAATATTAAATCAAATAAACAAGAGGTAGAACCAAACCGTAGATCATGATCAGCCCCCCTAGCACGGGGATTGTTGTCTAGGGTAGAATAGACAATAATGACATTGCATCGCCATACATTGCGTACATTATTGAAGTTGAAGGAATGCATTTGAAATAATTTACGCATTCGATGACGAAGTGACGTAATTTTTCTCTTTTCTACCCTAGACAACAATCCCCGTGCTAGGGGGGCTGGTTTGTTTTACCTTCGATCGCTCAGAAACAGAGACAATATTACAAATACCTACATCAAAACTTATTTAAAAACAAAGCCGTATAGACAGGCGGACGTAACTAACAAGTTTAAATAGAGTTCATAATTTAAAGAAGTGTCATGAAATGGTACACATATTTCCAACCGAGACTGAACAATAGAATGTAAACTGTATTTCAAACGTGCAAGGTGTATTTTTGCACAATTTACAAGGATTCACGTTGAATGGTAGGCAATGTATGCAAAATAATTTTTTAAACAATATTTAAACAAGGCCAGCTTTTTAAATCTAAAACCAGTAATAAGTAAACACTACTAACGACTGCACTATCTTCAAGTAATCATTTATATTCCAGCCAAATTAGATGTCAAATGTTTGTAAACAAACCACAACCAAGAAAACTAAAATTCATGCGCTTGGTGTCGAGTTTCAGATATTATTGTTAGTTTTTAAGTGTTACTAACAATATATTTATTGAAGGAGAGATCTTAAATCGACAAGGAATGTAAATTGCGTATTAAATACACGACAACTAAGTTAATTTCAGGTTACGTCTGGGTTGATTGTTTACAAAAATTTTACATCGAATTTGACTGGAGCATAAACAACTAATCGAACGAATCTTACAGACAAACATCTAAAACCATCCTTTATTCCCTCAAGAAGGGTTGTGCATTCGTCTGCACCACGACAAACAACTAACGTTTTATGAAACAGACATACGTCCATTATCAGGAAGGCCTTCGGAAGTCCTGGATTACATGCGTCAGAATCTCTACGCAAGAACGAGGGTTACGTTTTTGAGTCAGGCTCTGATGACTCACAAACATAACCCGTTCTCTCGCTGTCACAGTCCGGTACAAATGCACATAAGTCACGTGTAGCGGGATGCCTAGATGTCCCTCATCCTCATCTGCAGCTCAAACCTCCTGTTCGTCCGCACTCCCTTGATAACCGTCCTGTTCTCCGTCCGTTTCTCATTCCTCCGATCTGTAAAGGACTTTTCTCTCATCACAGTTTGCTTGGCCGCTTCTCGTCTCACTGACGTGGCTCCAGCGAGCGAAGGTAGTACCGCCTTCGCCTGTCGTGTGAGTCCATTAGGTTTATTCTCGTTCGGCTTGGTGTTGATAGTCTTGGTGACAGGTTTGCTGGGAATACTGAAGGGGTTAACGTCTAGGTTCAGTTTGAATCCGAACCTTGTGTACCCGGGGTTTAGAGACTTGAATGACGGGAGCGACTTGATCGGTGTGTCTGGTTTGGATGCTTCTTTGGATTTCCCTGATTCTTTTCGCTTTTCTGACGCATTGGATTTTTCTGGCGGTTTGACTTCATCGGTAGTTTTGTCTGTTAAATGAAGAAGAATTAAGTAAATAATTGAAAGAAAATTAGAATTAATTTATGCATTATCAACTATTTGATGACACCCTGCGCCGCAGGACCGCCTGCGACACAGGAGGGTGCGGGTTCTATTGCCGCTTTGAGACAAAAGTTTGTACGACCTGCATATATTTGTTTCGAGTGTTCTGGGTATTTTCTATATACCTACCTATAGTAAAAATCTATCTCTGTAATGTAACACGGAGTATATCAGTTATCTAGTACCCACAGCACAAGCTCTGCTTAGCTTGGGGCTAGATGATTCTGTATGGGATCTTCAGCATTATTTATTTACATGAAATAATCATCGCATCTGTCCAACCGCCCACTATGCCACAAAGGTCGTCAGATTACTCCCTTCAGACCTTCGGTATGGACACTCAATTCCTTATTGAATCCGTCATCACGACAGGAAACACAACAAAAACATAACCGAGACATTAAATTGGTTTATTGAGGTTGTAAATCGGCAGAGCAACTCTGCGAGCGACTCATTAAGTGCACTCTCATGATGACCTTGAGCCATGTCCACGCGTCAATCTGAACGATCTCCACACAAGAACCCTACAATCATCATCTGTTCAGCCTGTTTGCGCAGTGCACGCCAATGTCATTGTTAAGGTCCCTTCTCGACACGTCCACGATAGCTACCGGAGTACCAACAGTCCAGATGTGATCAAGACGTCGACATCTCGATCACGTCTCGACTTGCCAGACTCAACCCACCATCTGGAGATCACAATCGCCAACTTATTGTAAAATTCATCATTAATATAAAAGCGGGTTAGCTACAAAGCGAACCTAGTTTTAAGAATACCAACGTTTCATCTCTTAACGAGGGACTTCGCCTCTCCCTGCCAGCCAAGGCCTTTTTTTATCCTGAGGGAAATGCGCAGGCATACCGTACTGCCACGGGGAGACAGTACGATTATGTGGGACGCAAACCCACTGAAACCCTCAGGGTGTTCCTGCCTACCTTTAGCCTGACTATTCTCGTACCCACCCACGTCTTCGGTTCGACAATGACTTATTGGATACGTGTGCTACCAGGGAATTTCCGGCAGGAAGATATAGAGCTATTGGTGTACTCCATAGCCTTTTGAGTTACTCGGATTTTGTGCACGATTTCCTTTGTGAGCGGCCTCAGAAGCGTATGTAAAAGTTCATATTAGTTTATTGTTATACAAAACGATGTCTATGGGTAATGGCCGTAATGGGTGATACAGATGATCTACAAGTCTTTAAAATTGTTATATTTATGTTAATTCAATTAAGGTGCCTGTTGTCTCCCGCCCTTACCTTAAGCCAAAATGTACGTTACTAACATGATAGGAGACATCGGTCGGTGGTAAGTCTACACAATTTCAATTCCTACGCTTTAAACTGTACTCGTGCAGTCATCATTTTTCTCAGAAAATGATGACTGATTATCATAATACTTTGACAGAGCCCAGTGCAGTTTTGCTGAAGTTATGATGACGGATTGATGATTGAAAAGGGTAGCCAAAGTTGGATCTACAGTACACATGGTAGATGAGTAGTAGATAGATAGATAGACAATTCTTTATTGTACCACACAAACGCAGAAAACAGTAGTAAAGTAGTAAAACTGGATAGGTATAAAACTATTTGAGCAATGTTCCAGTAGAATGAACAGTCGACATTATTGATAAGCGCGGATTAGCCGACCGATAAGCTCGCTCATTATGTAGCCATTGAATGTATGTTTTGTTATGACTTTTTGTTGACATTAATCATAATTATACTTAATCATTTATTTCTTTGCAAAAATGTGTTTTACGATGGTTTTTATTATACAGCGAACTACAGGTATTGCCCTGCATGAATGAATAAAGACCGATCGCCCACTCTCAGGCTGCCTGTTAATTCAGGACAGAGCCGTTTTCAAGGGGCAACCATACGACGCCATTTTGTGAAAAGGATAGGCATAGGATTTCGCGTCCACAGGAGCGGGACAGAGCAGAGCGCGCGGGCAAACATCAAGGTTTCTTCTAACTGAAAGAGTACTGTTCAAGTACTACTTAGTCAAATTTTTATTTTGGCGAATCTGTTAGTTACCCTGCCTTTGCTTTAGCTTTGCCTAGTATTATGCAATAAGTTGTTTTAATAGGTTACCTTTAGGGCTGATCCTGTCCAGCATGGCAACAGCTCCGTTGGGCGTCAGCAGTTGCCGAGCCCGCTTGGCCTTCCGCTCCTGGCACTGGTTGAGCGACTCCATCTTGTCGAAGCCCTTCTGATGCAGCGCGGCGAAGTTAGGCAACTTCGTGCGGGAGATCTTGGACTCTGACTTCTTGGAGGGGGTGGTCGGCTCGGCTAGTTTCGCTGGAGAACGAAAAGATGCTTAGAGAGCAGAGATTAAGGGTCAAATCGTGTGGGCGAGCCGTGTGGTGCCGGCTTAGAAATTGGACCACGCCAACTGTTCTCGTCGGGTAGGATCTGCCACCGACCTGGTTAGTCTCCGTTGAGGCTGGCCAACATCATCATTCAATTTACGTCTAATCCAGACTCAGTTAGACTGCTCAATAGGTAGAAATAAGTACCAGGAGCCAGTATACTTTGTATGAAGCTGTAGGAGTAGGGTAGGAGTAGGCAATGCATTATAATGAACAATACCTCCTTACAGCACTCCTAATAGTAACTGCAATCAGATAACTAGGAGTTGGCCTCTAGTTTACATGGAAATATACAAATGACACAGACGGCTGGTAAATCTCACTAATATTATAAACGTGAAAGTTTAGATGGATGGATGGATAGATAGATGGATGGATGTTTGTTCCTTTATCACGCCAGAACGGCAAAACGGATCTGGATGAAATTTGGCACAGAGATAGATTATAGTCTGGAATAGGACATAGGCTACTTTGTATCCCGAAATTCTTACGGGAACGGGAACTACGCGGGTGAAACCGCGAGGCGCTGCTAGTTGTATATAATAATCTTTAATATTAGGTGAAATGCGAAACTGTAATAATTCAGATGCCCGAACTATACATATAATAAATTATTATCTGTGATTATTCACCAACTTTTATTTACTTCATCGCATTATTTATGTTCTAATAATATTTTTAACCGACGAAAAACAAAAGAGGAGTTTCTATGTTCAGCTGTATATACAAAAGAATTTAAATTATTTTCGAAACAATCAGATGATTGTTTGACTTGTTCTTATTAGATGTTTTCCGCGCGGTGCGCCCCTGAGCACCGTTTCGCAATAAACTTGTAAACTTTCATCAAGCCATACAACTCAACTTTTGCAAAAAATTCGAAAGAACTCTGATTTGTTTCAGTTGGAAACCTTTTAAGTTAATTTTTCTCTTCAATGTTTGTTTGTTAATTAGTTTTGTAATTTGTCACGTAATGACTCAGTACTGTGCAAAATGATATCAACTGATTACCGATTGTAAACTCACGTGCAAAAGAAAAGGTGCGTGTGTGGTTGCCAGGCGTTATCTAGCGCATATCGAGTCTGACAGCTGGAGCTTAGAGGGGGGTGGGCCACGTTGAAACAAGGTTCATTACGTATTCACGCGAGGTAAGTATCTACATACATTTTAATTGAATCGGACTCTGACGAAGTCCAAAGGTTTACAACTACAACATGTTTACAACATGTTTACAACATGTTTACAACATAGCTCTACACACAGAACAAGAAACAGAGAATATAAAAACTGACAATCTTCTGTACAAATTATAGGCAATAAAAATCATGTTTCGTCAAGAATTCCTCTAATTCATCCAACTTTCAGCAGATTAGTTAGTAGTGATAGTTTCCTGTGCCTTCATCCATCACTCAGTACCTATCTATATTACAATTCGAAAATCTGGATATTTTAGTATACAAAAGGGTTACAAAACCCACGGAATATTGGTGGAACATAGTTAACGACATTGCGCATTGGTAACATCGAAGCAACTGAACATTGGCAAAACTTTTTATCGATTTTAATCCTTTAACAAAATTATCATTTCGATTTTCGTATCAAAGTTATTGCCCCAATAATGGTCTGGTTACTGAGTCACTGAAATGATAACATTTACATTGATCGAATATTGATAGAGCTGATTACGTAGGTAGCGCCTGAACTTATACCTAAACAAGTTCATATGTATAGATACATTTTGCTATTGACAATAATTAGGCGCAGCTGGCCCAGGATCGCTATTCGTGGCGCCGCTTGTGGTGGACTGAACCTTGTCAGCAGTGGACGAATCTGTATTCGTAATTCGTAACGCGGTATCAGCAGCGTCGTCACCATCGGCACGGGCTGATGGTGTTGGGCACCGCGTTTGCCGCGAAGTAGACCAAACCTGGTTTGTCTATGTGAGAATGACCACCCCCTGGCTTCGTTCTACCTATCTGTTCTCAACAAATAGGAAACCTGGACGTAAATAGAAAATGATACCTATAAAGTTGTCACTGGCCTGCCTCTGCGGACTGCAGTAATTGTTACGCCGCTGAACAACACAACACAAATCTACAAATGCGTCATGGGCACTCCATGTGTTAACTAAACAAACATTGGAAACCTTTGAAGCCTTAACCTTTGCCCTACAGGTCCATACCAATAATACTTCTCATTAAAACCCTGTGGTCAGAATGTGTCGTCAGTACAATGATATTTTAGTTAATAATAGTGACAATATTGATATTTTCAACAGAAGGCTATTTAAATTTAAATAAGACGTTGAAACCATTCTCATTAAGGAGAGTGGTCTTCATCATCATCAGCCTATATCAGTCCACTGCTGGACATAGGCCTCCCCTAATGAGCGCCATAGCGCCCTGTCTTCAGCTTGCTTGAGAGTGGTCGTAATTTTCTGTAATTTTATTTTTATTTGTTATTGCTTTTGACAAATTAATTTTTATTTTTGTAATTCCTAGATTCAAAATTCAATAACTTTATTTCTTTAGGCTTACAAAATAAGCACTTAGACAATAATGCATGCTTAATATTTTATTTATTAATTATTCTTATTACAACTTCCAATAGATATTTGCTTACATATGTATAACTGCTCTTTGAACATGCTGTGTACACATATGTATTTAGGGATACAGTCTAGTTTTTATTATTGTGTCCTCCTATTTATATAATATTAGATTGTATTCTGTTTTGTGTGCTAAATAAACAAATAAATAAATTGGTCTAGCTAGCCGCTAGGCCAAAACTGCACAGAACAAAAAAAAATCTGTGCATAAAGCACACGAAATAGGGGAAGTAGTAGGTACCTGAAGCACTGGAGGTCCTGGGTCGCGACAAACGGTTCACCGACTGCTGCAGATCCGTTGTGAGCCGCTTGCGTTTGACGCGCGCGTCATCGACGTCGCTGTGCGTGTACGAACGCTTGCGGTTGGCGGGACGGCTTTCCACTAAGGCTGAAAGAAGAGTACACTTATTTAATATACTATACCTATTATCTTATAAGAACTTGATCTTTTGTAAGTGTACATTTTTGTATTTATGCAAATAAAGAATATTTGATTTGATCGGAGTGGATTAATGTACAGGCAAGGCCTTGAATGAGATGGCAGAATGACCTTATGAACTGAGCTTGTGGCCTATGTATTTATTATTCCGTCATTGCAAAGAGTGAAAGAAGGCAATGGAGGTTTTGACCTTACAGTGGGCCAGCATTGGCTTATTCATATTACCTCTGTCTACTGATTGGTGATTGTATTCAACCATTGTGGATCTGAGTTAGGTTACACTCAAAAACCTGCATTACTTTTCCAAGGTGGAGAAGCAAAATATTAAGGTGGAATGTTCAGCAAGCACGGAGCACCACTTGAATAATTTCATAGAAATGACAGTAGATTACTCACCACTTTCATCAAAAACGAAGCTCTTATTAGACCCTTTCAAGTTAGACTTGATAACTTTCTTCTTTATCTGATTGACCACAGCTGGGTTGTTGACCGGGCTGCAGAACATAACCTTGGTGGTCCTCGGAGGCTCCAGCAGTGAAGAGCGTCTCTTCTCAATGGACCTTGTGATGTTCATCAGCGCACTTCTCTCTTTTGAAGAGCTCTTGTTGATGTGAAATGGTGTGAATCCCGGAGAGGGTAATGACATGCGTTTTGTAGGAGTTCTAGAGACTCTAGTTTTTGGAGAGCTTGTCTCTTCTGTCTCATCTTTAGTAAAGGTTCCTTCTCGTTTTAAATGTGGTATCAGAGATACAGTTGTGTCATTTTTAACTGGTGTGGTCACATTAGTTGTTGTGGTCTTCGGAGAGCTTATGACAGCTGTCTCATCTTTAGTGAAGGTCCCTTCACGTTTTAATGGAGTGATTGCAGATACCGTTGTATCATTTTTAACAGGTGTGATCACTTTAGTTTGGATGGTATTAATGACAGACTCGTCTAAACTGCTTTCGATAAGCATTGGAGTAGAGTTGAGAATGTTCTCTTCATTCTTAGATTCATCGCTGGTGATACTGATACGGGAAATATTTGATTTGTCCAAAGTTATGATGGAGCTGTCAGAAGTAATGATTGATGACTTCGAGTGTGTATCAAAGGTTGTATCAAGCTTTTTGTCTTGGTCAATGTTAAAAGTGCTGTTGTTGCTGGAGTCTGCTTTTGATGAAATGCATAGTGATGACTTTCTCTTATTTTTTTTGTAAACAGTTTCTTGAGTTGGCTCTTTTTCAAATGAATTAATTTTGCTGTCAGTAGATTTGCAGTTCTCGGTTACATGATGGGTATCATCTTTTACAACAGTAGTGTTGATTACAGATTTTCTTTTGTCACCATCCATACTCATCGGAGATGAAGCTTCATAGGCTGACTTGAACGAAGATGATGTTAGTAGATCATATGTTTCATTTTTCTTTGTTCCGTTTTCTAATTCAGAGTATGGTACAAGTTCTTTTTCAAAATTTGTATTAACAATAGATTTTTTAATCACTTTGTTTGTTAAGGGTGATGATTTTTCAGCCGTAATGTATGTAGCATCAAAGATAGACTTTTTATCTTCAGGCACTTTTGTTTCAATAATGTTTTCAGCAGTGTGCATATCAATAGACTTTCTCTTGATTGACTTTCTTGGAGTAAGTTTGTTATTGTGAGACATTTGGGTTGTAGCATCTATAGCAGACTTTCTGTTGCCTTTTACAGATTCAATAACTAAACCTTTGTCAACCGTTGTATTCATATTTTCTCCTGATTGTTCTATAGGTGATGAATTACCTGCTGACATGTATGAATATGTAGCATCAAAGAGAGACTTTTTAAAATCAGGAACTTTTGCTTCCACATTATTTTCCAGTAAGTCATTTGCAATAGATTTTTTCGTGTTAGATTTTTTAGGAGTAGGTTTGTTGTTAGTTATTAGAGTCATAGCATTTATAGCCGACTTTCTTTTGCTTTTCACAGATGGAACATCCACATCTTGGTTAGATGTTGTGTTCACATTTTCTTCTGCTGGTCCAACAGCTTCATTGGCAATTAAAGTTACATCAGAAATTTTATTGCTGTTATTAGTTTTCTTGTCAAATGTAGTGTTAGCCTTTCTTGGTGTAATTGTTTTGTCAAATGTAGATCTTTTTGATTTTCTTATGCTTGTATTTTTTTTGTCTTCAACTTCAATGGTAGAATTATTTTGATCATCTTTAGTATCAGGCAACAGTAAAGTATCACCACTGTTGGAGTTTCCGATAATATTATCTTCTCCTTTGTCAGCATCATCTTCTGAAATATCCATATCCATTTTACGACTGGACTTCCGAATCCGCTGTTGTCTTTCAGTTTCTTTCTGATTAGATGAGATGTCAGGTTTACCAGAAGACCTTGTCTTTCTTACTTCTTTGTCCATATCTTCATCTTTTTGGACTTCATCTGCCTCATTGTCAGTGTTCCGAGGGCTGCCAGCAGCACTGTGAAAGGAATCTACAGACATGTTGCTTTTATTGTGAGTGCTTGGAGCTTCTGGCACAATATCTTCCACAACAATGGAGCCAGACCCTCGGCCCTTCTTTTTCTTTGACTTCTTTTTAGGCACTGCCTTCACTTCTACTTCCCATTTCTGCTGCTTTGATAAGGCTTCTTCTTCGAGTTCTTCATTTTCTGCTTTTTTCTTCTTCTTTTTATCCTTTTTGGGCTTTGAAAGTTGTTCCTCACCTAGAGGTATAGATTCTGGAGCATCTTCAATGTTCTCTGGGAACTTACGCGTCCTTCGCGTGGATCTAACAGACCTAGTGAGGTCAGTTGCAGGCTTGGTGTCTGTCGGCGGGTCTGCAATCTCCGTAGGTGAGTCGCAGTTGCGTTCTTTGAGCGCGTTCTTGCGGAGAGCGCGCGTGGTCCTTCCTTCATCCTTGCCGTCGACAGCGTCGCCTCCAGTCACAATATCGCCCGGGTAACCCACATAGTTGCGCTTCTTGGCCTTATGAATCGGCTGCGATTCCTCCAAATTCTCCTTTGTATGTTTACTCCTCGTTTTCCTTTCACTTTTCGGGATTTCCGCATGAGATTTTAGAGTATTCTCGTGAAAGGATAAGTGGATTCCTGCAAGTTTTAAAGTTATTACCGGAAAAACTTTACACACTTATCTTAGTAGAAATTAACTATTGATGAACTGTACTTACTTCTTCCAGATCTAGTAGACATTTTTGTTAATTCTCGGAAGTTTTAGCTGATAAAATCCATAAAAACACCATGTATTCAGTAATAATATTTTGGTTTGGTTTTACGTTTTACCGTTCACAATTTTTTGAATTTTTGATTGTTTTGGTTGAGCACAGACTAAACCAAACAAAATATTTGACGTTCGTGTTCGTTAAGTACGTTTTCGATGACACAGATTCGTCAAGCCAAATCATCAAGCAAATGCTTTTGTTACGAGGTACACTCTCTGAGTAGGTAATGAAATTCCAGGAAGGAAATTCTCGTAATATATTTACTCCATTAGAGAGCGTGTTCACCCTTTGATCGAGTAGACAGACACTAGTAGAATCTACTACACACACTACTACACGACACTAGTAGACTAATCTGTCTAGTAGACACGACTGTGAACCAGCTGTATGATCTGTCGTTGGGTGTTTACGAGGTAGATTTTATTTTTCTTAAAGGAAAAATGGTTAAACGTGCCATTAAGTTTTGTAAAAATGATCGCAGGATGAAGACTTAAATAATTGCCGCATCACATACTACCGGTAAGTAATTGTTGACCCTACAGTAAATAAATAAAAAATCGTTTCAGGGCTGTGAAACAGGGGTGGGACGCGGGAGCGCATGAACCCCGCACTTTACCGCTACCTGCCGATTTGACTAGTTATGGGATGTAGTCGGCATTTTTGTCGATATCCTTTGTAGGTAGGTACGGGGTGGATATTAATAATACATAAGTAAATTACATTAAAAAAAGTAACCTTCCACGTGTCGGTCTATTTATCTTCTTACCATACAACGTTACCTACTGATTTTCATACGGATTTCACCAATGACGGACATTGGGTCACTGCTGACCTACGTGATAATTGTGACATAGAAAGGGAGCGTGGGGCGCTGGCGGTCCGAGGAAATATGCTGATCCGCAGGTTCGCTCATTGTTCAGCAGATGTTAAGGTGTCTTTATTTAAATCCTACTGTCAATCTTTTTACACCAGTGGCCTGTGGGTTACTTATACCAAGGCGTCCTTCAGTGCTCTACGCGTCCTTTACAACAACTTGTTTAGAGCAATGGTGGGGCTGCCCAGATACTGTAGTGCGTCTGGCATGTTTGCGGACGCACGTGTTAAGGACTTTTATGCTGTAATCCGCAATAAGATAGCATCTTCTAAGTGCAGGATGCTGGGCAGCACTAACTGTCTGTTAAAGGTTCTGGCTAATTAGATAGACACTGCAGTAACTTGCAAAGGCACTGGGTATCAAGCCTCATTAACCCTTTTGCCAAACAAATTTATCACATAAATTAATTCTGTGTTTGTACCTAATTACCTTATTTTTTCAAATTAATTTTGTGTGTGTATGTTCCCTTATTGTTAAATTAATTCTGTGTATGTTTTTGTCAAATTCTATGGATCCGTGTTATCTAAATGAATAAATAAATTTGAATTTGAATTTAAGAAAAAGTGGATAGACGACGCCATAAAAAGAACAGGGCCAGAGATAAAAGATTGGGAACCCAACATTTGGACTAGGATTTGTGATCGGTTTTTCTATTGTATCTTTTCATAGAAATAAAGATTTTGTTTACCCATAACTTGACTTTAATTAGAAAATTTATTTCAAATATAAAGTCTGTAGATATGCTAGAGCTAGGAGTACCTAGGTATAACGAGGAAGAAGCTTTTGTATAATTTTTTGTTAGATTGATATTTACTTATATCGACATTATTTCCTTGATAAATTAAAGTCAATGTTGATATTTTTATAAATATCGATGTATCAACATTTTTTCTCGCTTCCGACATCCCTACGTTATGTAAGGTGAGCTCACCATCACCATACTTATGCCACGCGTGCCACGCCCACACTCCTCCATTTAAGGGACTAAAATTTCTTTGCTAAAAAAATCAAATAAAATCTACTGCTTTTTTCCCAATCTACTGCTTTTTTACAAACTTTCTACTGTGTTTTTCAGATTCCACCTGGCAACACTGCTGCTGCACCCAATCACTCACACACATTCATTCACACAAAATAAACTGTCAAAAATTTACAAAATAAACTTTGTGATCTGTCGGTGTTTTGTGTTTTCCTTCAAGAAAAACCATAATTTTAATGAAATGAAAATTTAAGATTAACTAGCCATAAAATATGCAAAACACGATTAGTTTGTTAGCGGTAGACGAAAGACTTTGTTATTGTGAATTTTCCTCATTCTAAAGGAGCTTGTTTTGAAGACGAACGTTGGAGTAACGTCAGAATTAGCGTGTATGACTGAATGACTCAATATCCAAGAATACACAATGGAAAGACATTATTACACAGTCTTGGCACTGTTATTATGCATATTCTGTGATTGTAAAAGCGACCGCGGCGACTACATCGGTTGCTACCGCCTGGACTTGGAAAACGTTCTGAACACGCACACCGGCCAGTCCGTAGACGTCTGTCTCTCGGCTTGCGAGCAGGTGTACTACAAATACGCTCTAATTGGCAACGAGTCCTCGTGCTTCTGCGGGAATGCGGCTGGAACGCTGCAACTCGAACCCACGTCGTGCAACCTGACCTGTCCGAAGAATGAGACTCAGATGTGTGGAGGAGACAACGCGTGGAGCGTATACGACACGGAGGTGAGTGCGCCGGGCCCGCCCGCCTCCATCGCGCTGCAGAATATCACCGAGTCGACACTCCGCGTGCGCTGGGGGGCGCCGGCCGCACACTCCTTCATCTCGGGCTATGTCATCAGAGCCACCGTCATACAAACCTACTCGGACCTAGTGCTAATACCTCTTGAATGGAGGGTATCCAACGAAACATTCCAAAGTGAACTGCTGAATCTTCAGCCTGGTTCTGTTTATAATGTCAGTGTAGCCGCTGTGAATATGGATGAAGAGGGTACCAATAAAACTATTAAAGCCGAGACTCTTATTGGCACTCCAGACCCCAGCCCTCCAGATATTAAAATTGTATCGAGACATGGAGATAGAATGGTTGTGCGCATCCCCGAAGCTAAAAATGTCAATGGCCCTGTTTCAATGTATAGAATAGTGGTTTCCATAGAGCTGTATCAACAAGGTTTCATTATTGACACACTTGGCAACTACACCTACGCAACTGATAATGGGCTTCCCTATTACATCACAGCTGAGTTGGACCCTGATGATATTCAGCATGACTTCACAATTGGAGATCGAAGTACATACAATGGGTTTTACAATGCTCCTCTTCCCCTGATAACTGACATTGATGTTTCCCTCGGAGTAGTCAGTGAGAAGGATCATATAAAAAAAATCAGGTATGCAGAGTCCACCAAAAAAATAATACTGAATATCAACGAGCCAGAGGAAGTTAATCCTCTAGTTGTGGTACTCGGAGCGGGGATAGCCATTGGTGTGGTCTTGTTACTGATAGGAGTGGGACTGCTGATCATCTTGAGGAAGAGAATACACATGGTGAGGCTACAGAGAGGCTCCCAGTCTATGCCACTGAGCCTCAGTGAACCCTGCATGGAGATCCAAAACTCTGGCTTCCTTCAAGATGAAGATGAAAGAGTGGATTACTACAGCAACCTGAAGAGAAAACTATGGAACATACCCAGGAACTTCATAGACATTGACATCTCCTGTGTTGTGGGACTCGGCAGCTACGGGAAGTTCACGAAAGGAAGGGTGCAACAGGGAGGGCAGACACCAGCACTGGTGCAAGTCATATCCGACAGAGAACTGGAGAGACCAGATAAGAAACTGATGCTCCAAGAACTAGATCTGCTGATAAAATCGAACGAACACGAAAACGTGCTCTCTCTTATCGGCATCTGCGAAACTAACACAACTTTGTTTGTGGTTCTTGAAGATATGAAGACGTCATTGAAAGAGATGCTACTAAATAGCAGACAGAGAGATCTACAAAATAACAAGTTCTGTCTGATTGCCGAGCACAAACTACTCCAGATATGCGTAGACATCGCTCGCGGGATGGAGTACCTACAAGCTGCGAGAATAGTCCACAAACGACTGAGCTGTCGTAACATTATCATCAACGAGAGTGGAGTGGCCAAAGTGGCTGGGTTCGGGTTGTCACACATGAGGCCGCTCCACGAGAGACCGGACTATACGCGGTGGACGTCTCACGAGATGCTGCGGCAGTCGCGCTTCAACCCCAAAGCTGATGTCTGGTCTTTCGGTTGCTTGATGTGGGAGGCTCTGACGATCGGAGCGACTCCGTACGCTCACAGCAACAATAAAGACGTGGCTGCAAGGATTCTGAGAGGAATGCGGCCGTCTCAACCGTCCTACGTGGGGGATGACCTTTTCCAACTATGCCTGCAGTGCTGGCAGGTCGACCCTGACGAGAGGCCTACCTTTTCCTCTCTGCTTCAGGAGCTGGTGCCATTCTCTGAGGCGCAAGGCATGAGGAGTCTGAGCTTCACGCACTACAATGGCTTCGAGTTCGAACCGCACATACCGCAATACGAGATTATCTCGTAACTTTAGTCATTGCTTTGAAATGTGTTAACTTTTCAAAATCCAAAGATCTTGACTCGTCTTTTACGAGGATGTGGTACTTACTCCTTTGGTGTTATGTGCCTCTCCGTATCTTTTTAAGCCAGAATAACGTCTATGGATTAGATTGGCAGCTCAGCACTATCCTGCATGCATTGTGGTTTAACTGTTAGTATTTAATGGCAATCTCAGCTTTTAGGACTGTATAGTACTTTTTAACTATAAGGTATGTCTCTCTAGTATTAACTTGTAATGACCCTTTATTAATATTGCTTTACAACAGGTTACCCTTCGCTGACAATAATAATATTTAGGAGTAGGTAGGTTACTTATGACATATTTTACTGAATATGTAGGTTGTTTTAACATTTGAATGTAAGTATCAAGCTATTTTGCCCGTGTAACTTATGTACCTATTTGATGCTAAATCTAATCTATCCTAAGACTCAATTTTAAGTTTTCTAGTAAATCTGTAAAAAAAATAATTTCGGTATTGACATGACATTATATTTAGCGTAGTAGGTATGTGTACCAACTTATTTTTTTAATACGTTTTTAATTTTACCTGATTTAATGATCTGAATTTTACGAATTCCGTCCAATTTTGTATTTTTTTATTTTACGTAGGTATGTACTTTGTATAGCTAGGCGCAAGCGTATTCTATTCACCCAGCGTTATTTATTAGTATTTGGATTTGTACACTAGCTTTAAGTGAAATTAAATAGAGAAACAATACAATAAACTTACATAAGATTTGTTTTAATTTCTTAGTTCCTTTTTCACAAAACTGATCAGCACAGATACTCGTTCGTCCACTGTTCCACATAATTAAGTTCCATGCTATTTAATGAATTTAACTTGGTCGGTCAGCCTCACTAGCCGAAAGTAATAAAGTTAGGTAGTACAGTTTGTGATACCTATTATAAGCTTATTTTTAATGCCTCTGCAACAGTTTTACTCTATGTAGTTTAGCCAGAAAATCGAAAATAGATATTGGTGGCCTCCAAGGGCAACTTCGATATTCTGCCTAAACCTTATAGAATAAAACTATTACAGAAGCATTAAAAAAAACTTATAACAGATCACAAATTGTGCGATGGATTTTTGAAATTTTCTTTGTTGAACGTATTAATAAGATTAAATAGGTGGCGGCGCTAGTTTGACGGTTGTCCTATGGGTATTTATTTTCCTTTAACTGTAGGTACTTCCCTAATCTTTTATAAAATTTAAGGAATCTGTGCACAGAAACCTTACTCTGATGAAAGAGCGGAATGTGAAGCGAGAACGCGCTTGACTGAGTCGTTGGTACCAAGTAGGCATTGTTACGACGTACCTAGGTAGGTACCTACTTAATCATTAAATACGAGTTGCTAATCCTAGCGTAGGTACCGCATCCAGCATCTGCCTGCAGTCTTTCGCAGGTCGATGCTGGTGTGCTGATGGCCTAGTTGCGAACTCCACTCAAGAACACGTACACCTACACTGTTGTAGGTAGGTACCCCAACAGTTGTCGATTCTTCACGAGATATTACCGGCCCACTGACACTCAGCTTGCAAATTCTTTTATCTATGTATGTCGATAGCTTTCGTCTTAGTAGATGGTACCTTAGGTACCTAATTTACTTAACATAACCCTACGTCATTGGAAAGGTTGCTATTGAGTAGCGTTCGATAGAGGAATCTCCTCGTACCTGTTTTCCCAATCGTGATAACATCTATCTAACCTATCTAGTTTTGTTTAAGTACCTATTGTTTTCGTGGAATGGGCGCTAAATGAAACAAAATAATGTATTTTTAAATTTATTCAATGTTAATAATATAGACAATGTTCAAGGTACCTTTGAATTGGTTTTCGAGCTTAATAACACTAAGACATTATAACCTTCCTCTTTACCTCTTATCATAATATAACATTGCAAAATAACACATCATTTTAAAAAACAATCTGACGTTACAACTAACTAAACAAATTATAAACATTGACTAAAATATATCCAATTCAAATTAATCGTAACATTTTCAATTCAATTCAACTTAATTTTAATTTATTATCGTTACATAAACATTGCAGACCCGTTTACAATAAACAAAGTTAACAAAAAAGTAATAAAATAAAAATTTCACCACTAAACTCCAGAGCGACAAACATTGTCCGAGCCGCGGCCGCCCACCGGCGGGGTGCTTCTCGCGTACGCACGGCCGTACCTACACACGTAGCGATGTACGCACGGCCGTACCTACACACGTAGCGACGTACGCACGGCCGTACCTACACACGTAGCGATGTACGCACGGCCGTACCTACACACGTAGCGATGTACGCACGGCCGTACCTACACACGTAGCGACGTACGCACGGCCGTACCTACACACGTAGCGATGTACGCACGGCCGTACCTACACACGTTAGCGACGTACGCACGGCCGTACCTACACACGTAGCGACGTACGCACGGCCGTACCTACACACGTAGCGACGTACGAACGGCCTTACCTACACACGTAGCGACGTACGCAGGGCCGTACCTAAACACGTACCTACGCACGGAGCGGCCGCTGCCGAGCGTCGCGCCTGTCTATATATACTTATAATACGCAACAAGTTATAATTCAATAGAATTAGTATAACATATCAATGTCAACATGTGTAAAGGTCGATGAGACAACGACTGATCGGCGCTCGAGTGTCGCGGTCGCGGGACGCGGGACGCGGGCGGCGGCGCGCGGCCCATCGGCCTGTCTCTGGGGACGCGTTCGTGACGATGTCAATATGCGCGAGTTGATTCCTCAGTCTTTAATAAATTGATGAGAATGAGCAAGGAGAGTAACGTAAATGAAGTAATGCTATGCGATTATATACAGATGGAGCGCGCGCGCCGCCGCCGCGCCCGCCGACCGAGTCTGGTGTCGAGCTCCACTTGAACGCACAGCCATGTTCCTAAACACAGTATCGAACCTCACCCTACCCTACCCTAGCCTAGCCTAGCGCACCCGACGACTGCCACTTCCTTCCGTCTATACCCACTAACGCTACCTATTACTTATTACGATAAACCACTCTATCAACAAATTCAACAACATTTAGCTATTAAAATTAAGGGAGGATGAGATGCTCGCGCCTTCGTCCCGACCTCACGTCACGGCGCGCGGCGTGACAACTAGCTACCTTAGCCTACGACAAGGAAATCTTAACAGTGGAGCGCCTCGCGTCGCTTGACGATGCGATGCGATGGGAGGAGGGGTGCGGCGAGTGCGGGTGTGGACTACGCGGTGCTCGTGACTATCTACGAACAACAAGAGCTAGGGCGGGGACCCGGCGGCCCGCCGCGTGCGATGCAGGTGTCGGTGTCGGTATCACAGTACGGTTGAATCCTGCCCTTATAAAAATACTCGGGACGACGTTGCACTATTTATTATCCTTCCACACGATACACTATCTTTACTGAGATAAGTTTACCGCGCGCTTAAATTATTTTTTGTATTCTCGATAATATACTCTCATATATTGTAACAACTTCAAGTATAACAACGGTAACATTTTCCAGTTTTAAAATTATCTATACATACCCATAATATTGTTAATAATAAGACAATTTAACTAACTACAACTCTATGACAACTATGAGATGGGTGGTGGTTGTTTAGACCGCGAGAGGGCGCTGGTGAGTGTCGGAGAGACGAGGGTACCTACCTAGTAACAACGAGGAGTAACGTACGAGAGGAGGGGGAAGCGCAGCGCTAGACTCGCGGTCTAGGGAACCGCCGCGACACCGAGTCGTCCTTATAGCGATAGACAAACAATAGATAAGAGATTGGAAACTATTTCTACCCCCCCCAGCACGCCTAACTGGCCACCGCCAATAGAGAAACCGCGAAAAACGATCCTTATAATTGACGATTTAACTTACGCGTACCGTATCATATTTCCAATAAAATTGAGCTTGTAAAATCGACGTTGAATGGCGGTTCGCGCAGTGCAGCCGCGCACACGGCATGTCACCCTCGCGAGAGCGGGCCCGACCCGCGGCCCGCGGACCGCGGCGCCCGGCCCGACCCGACACAGGACCACTCTCGACTCATCATGCAACACCCTGCCTGTCACACCACACACACACACACACACGTGTGTACCTGCACTTCACACTCTCTGACCGCCCGCGTCGGTCGCGAGCGTGACATCGATACATATTAATTGACACAAGACGATATCTGTACCTACCCCCAAATATACATAGTAGAGATGAGAGAAAAATTCCAAAAACACCAGAGAAATCGAACAGCGATACCTATACACTTTAAAAGATTGAATATACATTAATAACTATCTACTCGTTTGAATGCAACTACTGCGTAATGTTACTTAAGTACCTACATACCACACGTCCGGAGACGCAGTACGGTACCACTACACATCCCGAGTGTCGTAGGACAGTCGGTCGACGAACGCGAGCCTCGACCTCACTCGCGGAGAAAAATCTCTCAATTCCCTTTTCTTACATCTACAGTACATTAACACCTTTAAGCCGATTCAATTAAATTTATTATGATCTCTTTTGTACTTCTTTCGTTTTGATAAGTATTCGACCGCCGAGGGTGTGACTTATCTTGTGCAGTGCTGGCGCACAGCACAGCGATGGCACTTCTGAGGTAAACGAACACAACTTAAAACTATCCTCGTACGCACAACTACCTTGACAATGTCGAAACAATAGATCACAGCTCTCATGTATTGCACTGCGACCCGTCCGTACTGTACTGTACCGGACTTTAGTGCACCGTAGTGCGCGCTACCACGGAGACAACTTAAACAGGCTGGCTACAAGACGGCGCGTTCCAAAATAAACGTTTACATAATTATAGTTACTGTAAATAAGAATATATCATTATATATTGTCATCTTGAATATATAGAAATCTGCTTTAAAATGTTTAAAATATGTTCTATCTGGACATGCATTATCATTTAAATTGTACTTACATCGTAAGATAATTTAGACCGAGATACGACAAAAGCTAATGAAAACGTTCGTAAAGAAACAAAATAAAAACATTTAATTTATAAAATGTATAAAAAAATAAAGATCTTTACCGAGAGAAATTAGGAATGACGAACTCTGCTACCCAGACTCGACACGTGTCCATTCAAAACGACATTAAAAGTTCATGCAACGTAATACACCTAACTTGTATGTTTCAAGGCAACGGAATACACCTAACTTGTATGTTTCAATGCAACGTAATACACTACACCTAACTCGTATGCTTCAATGCAGTCAACAATTGATTTAAGTCCCAGCGAGTATAATAACATGCAACTTTGGTTAGGACATTATTTGGTAAACTCCTAAGATTGCGTTGCTTTCGATTGCACTCAGTTCCCCAGGACGACGCAGCTCATACCTAGCGGTACTCGCGTACTGTACTGTACCGTACCGTACTGTACTGTACCGTACCGTACCGTATTGTACCGGTGACGTGTCCTAAACTCTACCTAACGATGCCGTATATAACTAATCAATAACTTATCAATGGTAACATTTACAATGAAATCAAAAGTCGAAACGATAAGTATGCTGGCGAATAATATACAAAAATAAAATGTGCATGAAATAGGAATTTCCGTGATAGGATATATCACAATCGTACTTTTAAATCTTAATCAACAACCTCCCGCTAGGCGGAGGATAAACAAAATTGTCATCACGATGTCAAACGTAAAAATATAGCAATTATAATAATTATGCTCAACACTATACAGGCATTTAAATCAATATACATAAACATCTATTTATCTATTGTAAATATGCGAGGTCGGTGCGCGTCTGGCGTACCTCCCGGCGCGCGGCGCCAAACCAAACTCTTCAGAGAACGAGAAACGAAGCGAGCGTAACGTTCAAATATCATTTCCGGACTATACAAATAACGTTGGCATTGAAATAGCTTTAGTTGCACCAACTAAGCGGGAGTTCCAAGTTCGAAAGCCACGCGGACTCGCCTGCGAGCACGCGACCACGCGAGACGCGAACCGACCTACAACTAATATTCTCCGTGAGATAAAACAAAACAACGTATAACTAGAAGTCAGGTAACTCGCGCCAGCGGCGCCGGCGTTGGCAACTTGACGCGAAAACTTGCGGGCGGGGCGATCTACAACAGCGGTTTGACTAGAACTAGTGACACTCTCTTAGCTAACTCCGCACTTCGTAGAAGCGATACTAACTTCTCTTACAAACCGACATACCGTATGCTAGCGATACATTCAACCACAACAATCTGTCTTGCTACAATATTGCTAGGCCTATACGACCATTCAATGTCAGGCTTTTTGCTACGAAATTGTAAGGCATATTACTACAAAATTGACAGGCATATGTCCATAGATTAATCAGTGTACTTGTTGTATCGACAAGTTGTAGCTAAATGTCTTAACAGTAAAATGTGTCGCTACACTATTAGTATTACAAATCCGACATCACATTATGTACCGTTTACATTATGCAACAATGTTTGTAATCGCGACCAGGCGTCGACTGAATTACTTCCAGGGAGTCATCAAGAATCACTTACACTAAACAATCGTGTCCAACAGAAGTTCAGGAATATCGAAAACTCCGCGGGACACTGGCATGTGTGAAAAGGTGCATCTCAGCCGAACTAACTTTTTCTTGGGCACGTTTTGCAACATGATTACACTTAGTAACATAACAATTTAAGTGATTTCACGTAGCAAAAGGTAGCTGAACAGAAAATTACATTGTTGGCAGCCTTATAATTAAAATCGGTTCAGACAAGGCGGAATTTGTGTGCGGACGTAACAATTTTTAATTAATTTAGTGTTCGACTAATTCTACCCAGTGATGGACTCTGCCAGTGTAGGAGTACCAGACGACACATCAAATTGCATAATGTAAAGGGCACCTCATTCCATCCTACCCTCAACTGTGAACGATCCTAGACGTACCTAAGCACTCCATTCGCTTCTACAAAGTGTGGTAACTTCTACTGCATGAGCTGGCTGATGGCATTATGGCGAGTCCGTTTGAGCTCCTCCTCTTGTATCTTCTGCTCGATGAGGTAATGCGCGTTGCCGATGGCGGTGGCGCTGCCCGTGATGGTGACGATGCGGTTGCGGGTGCCCGGAGCGAAGGTGCCTTTCTTGGAGATCTGGATGTTTGCGCCAGACATCTGCTGGATCTCTACTAGGCTGCGGCCGCCGGGACCTGGAAGGGTCGGACACGAATTTTATAGACAATGCCTATTTTCGCCTGGAGTGTCTCGCTGCAGGGTGAAGGCCTTCCAGAATTGATATTCGTCTCGACCTTATACGAAGAGCTTATTAGTTCTTTGTTACGGTCATTCACACACACACAGCTCGAAAAAAGGCCAAGAATAGAGATGGGATTCGGTCCTTTACAATATTAGTTAGTTATACCCATACTACAAAGTATTTCAGATCAGAGTACGTGTGTAGACAACGCCAACTACGGATGTGATACAGCTGAACATTTTAAAAGCTGTAGTTCCAGATCTAGTAGGTATAACAATTTATCATAAGTATAGATTACTTTTTATCCAGGAAAAGGTCAAAGTAGAACTATATAAAATAGTTGAATGAAGGTAGTTATAAGATAGGTAAGTATGGTATTGCTCACCGAGTATAGCCCCGACGATGACCTCCGGTATCTCGACATTCTTGGAGTCCTTGGAGCCGGCGTCAGCGGGCGCAGGGCTCTTGGAGAGCGGCATGAGGCCGGGCTGCGGGAAGGCCTGCACGCCGCCCGCAGACAGCGAGATGGGCGCCACCGCGGCTGCCGACCGAAGCGCCTCGAATGCAACCTCCGCGAAACGCTCTAACCCCCCCGCCCCGTCCGTCCACCCACCCTTGTCTATGGGCCCACCCGAAAACTCTATAGTCTCTCTATGCGGTACGCTACGCACTTACTAAACGAACGTTTCGCGCTGTTGCCGAGAGAACATGTGTTAGCGTGTGCGCCGCCGCCGGCACAGCGCCCGGTACCCGGAGATTATGGGTGATGCTAGTTAACGGTCTTAACCTAACTTACCCCACCTGATCTTGACGATACATTTAAGCTACTGCGAAACCCGCAAACGAACCTAAAGAAGGCCCATATTAACAATAAGAACAGCCCGAAACCCAACTTAGGTACACTTATCTACCCCATAAATTAAATTCATAAAAATATTGCTATAATGCCCAATAATAAATAATAATGTCTTTTACGAAAACTTTTTAACTTTTTGTAGAAGATTTACCCAGTGCGAGTAACGCACTATAAAGCAAAAAGCTAATAATGTCTTTCTTTGAAAACACAACTTACATATTTAAATTATCCTATTTATGTAAACATAATTTGTAGAATCCTGATACATAAAATTTCCCGATTATCTTGGATTCCATAGTTTTATTATAATTCACAACACCCAAAAGTGTTATGGAAGTCCTACAGAAGTACAGACGTTTCGTGGGATTGCATTCTCTATTGTACCATAAACTTAACAGCGAAAATTTGACAAAGTTGAATTGCTTCTTTTGAAGAATATTGCAACTTTAAAGTTTCAGATCTAGCTAGATAGCTTGTGGAGAATATGTTTGAAATCGCGTGTCTTAGGGCTATTCTGTTTGATGTTTCGTAAATTGCATTTTATACCCTACTATATCTAGCACGCTTCACATTTGACTTATCATTCTGGTTGGTTTAGCCCTCGTGATTATCAAAATACCAATAAAAAAACTCAAGAAGAAATAAACACGTCCAAGCAGCTACAACAAACGCAGTTCTCTACCAACGCTACGTGAAAGTGTTCGTGAATTCTACAAAACAGAAGGTCTGCAAATAATAGATCCATGCATGTGTTTATATAATACCGTGGCACTAGCATTACCCACTCGACTCGCGTGTACACAACTTTGTTTGACGTGTCAATGTTGGCAGCGCTGTGTTGCGGAGTTGGAAGAGAAAGATGAGGGAAAGAACAACTTATTGTATCTATAAAACTATGGGATGGCAACATCGGGAATCTTTGGCGCCGTTGTCGCACGCTCACATGTTATTGGTTGGAAATACGATGACGTCAGACACCGTCATTTCTATGTGTTCTGATTGGTTGTTATTGGCAAGCGACGCTAACTTCCTCTTCTTTAATTATTAAACTACGGGCTTTTGACTATTATATTGTAAATATTCATTCCAGAAGTTAACTGAAACAATATAAAAACGCGTGTAAAAATGCTGTTGAACTTTGAATTCAATAAGTTGTTCCTTCAATAGTTGTTTGTATTATGCCGTGGACAAGTTAATATACAGACTAAAATGTAAAACCAGAAGATAAAACCAGACTTTTTTTCAGTTATTGTTTTCAGCTTTTAGTAATGAATGTAAGGACCAGTCACAGTACATAATATCATGTTTCCTGTGTAACATTTAACTGTCAAGATATACCATCCATAAATTATTTTAGCGGTGGTACCATTCAAATGTTTCCGTTACTATATTTTTTGAGGAACAAAATAGAATTGACTAAGTGTTCTGTCCACAGCATAAATCTGTTATGTATTGCCGATAGATGTGTATGGAAAAGCGATGTCAAAAGAAATTTTGAAAAGGTCGAGCTATCACAGCGTAAAACACGAAGTTACAAGCCAATCCGGTTAATTTACATCAGCAATACAACACATTACTTTAAACTAAAACATGCACATAATAAATAAATAACTAGGAATCAATGATCGAGTTGTATTGCAAAATTTATTTGAGTTTGTATTTAACTAGATCATTTATAGACATTTCATAAGACTGAGTACTTGATTATGTATGAATTGAAAAAAAAAATGTAATGTTGAACATGAATTAATGTTTTGGAAGTATTATTAAATACCTATGGACTTAGCAACTCTTAAATAATGGTACATCGTGTTTGAGGAAATGCGATCGTAACAAATGTATGAAGATAGCATAGCTCTATCTCAAATTTATGAGGGCATCAAAAAACAGTTGATATTTTTTTACAAAAAATTAATAAAATGTTTGTAATTAGCCGAAGTTAACGACTTATTTTAAAAATCTGGTGCAATTGTAAAATCTTTTGAGTTACTTTTGTAATACAACCCGGTCACCATAGAAAACTAAAAAGGTGTACCTAGTAGACGGTTATAATCACGATAGCCAATTGTGTACCAGGATAGAATGAGAAGCGGAGAATTTAGAATTTTGAAAGCGAATGTGTCGAAAGGCGACATACCACAATACGTCTCAGGGCGAACGCAAAACGCTTAGTAAATGTTCCAAGCGACACGGACGAACCGACACCCAGCAGAACTTACATTACGCCAGGGTGTACAAGAACAAAGGTTTGCCAAGGTCTCTAATCTAGCTTCTAGTATTGGGAGGGACATCTGACAAGACTCAGATTTGTCACTAAGTTTGCCAATTGTCACTTTGTCAATAAGTAGCTGCCAGTTGTCAGTTCGTCGAAGAAATAGCGCGAGCGAGAGTGCAGGTCAATAGCACGAGTTAGGTGTTTCTATCTAATAGTTAGAGTTTTACACAGACGGCACTTTGTAACCAACATCTCTATAAGCGAGACTTCAATTTACAGCAAGGCCCGCACCATAGACTGTATAAATTAAGTTTCAAGTGAAAAGGGGAGAGCCCTTTATGGATGGCTAGTCCCATTTTCATCTAAAATGTAATTTAGACTGTCAAATGGTGCGGGGGCTAGAGTTGAAGTGAGTGGTACCTACCCGCATTCTCACTAGCGCCACCTTTCGTAATTCGGCCAAGTTGTAGCCCAGACGTACCTACGCATACAGGACCCGGTACAAACAACAATTTAGTGTAACCGAACATTTATACAGATAGACTGGTGGTAGCCTATGTCTTCAAAATGGGGAAATAATGAACAATCACTAAAATAACATAACATCTACGTAATTGTAACAGAGACTGGCAAAGAGTTAACAAAGGCGTTCGCAAGTCAAGGCCTGCCGATAAGTGTAATGGCTGTTATTAATGAGATGTTTATCATGGGTAAAGACAGTCTTTGTTCAATTGAAACACGGCAGAGGAGGCTACGGTTCTGTATAATACTTGTATCGAGCAACTAGGACTAACAGAGATGCAAACTGCAACATTTCCATACAATCATTATCGTAGACCTACCTCTAATGAGAAGCGCCATCACAGTGGTATCTAGTGAATTTCACATTTATTTAGTTTTTATTATTTACATTAAACCGTCTTATTCATATACGTAGTATCTTTACAGCCGTATTTTTGTCTGATGATAAGATATCGACCTTCGGATATTATCTTATGGCCATGCTTATGACTTTTAATTATTGATCATAAAGATTTATATATTTATTCACACTTAAATGTATTTTAAACAATCGCATGTAAATGAAACCGAAAATAACCAAACAAAATATATGAAATGATGATAGGTATTCCAAAGTAGAACTGCTCCGCTCCTCGTGTAGGCACGAGTACAACAATGAGCAACGTATTCTTACACAACTATAGCCTCATCTGTGTGAACAGTGTAGAGTGTGGGGGACACAACTGTAAGGAACAAAGGATTGTGTACAACTAAAGGGAACTCTAGTCAACGCTAGTTCTACTCAATTTTGAAAATAATTAGACTACATTTATGTAGCAGACTCCTGTGTTCCTGAACAATAATTTCGAGGAAAGTGAATTTAAAAGGGTTCTTTGATAGAATACGGTTAAGTGTTTGTGTGTGGGTCTTCAGCCAAAACATCAAAACATCTTCGACGGAAAGACAAAGACAAAACTAGCGATCCGGAAGGTCAATATCGGATATATCGACCTTCCGGATCGCTAGTTTTGTTTTGTCTTTGTCTCTCCGCCAGATTTATCAAGATGGCGATCAGTAGGCGCCATATTAATCTTTCTTACGCCTTCAAGAGAGATGTATCGTAAGGTATCGTTTTGATGCTTGGGTCTTTGAGACAGTAGGTACATTTCAATCAATGCAAAGCAGAAGCGTCCGCCTTACATTTAAATTTATTAAATTCTATTAAGCTGAACGCTCCCACTTTTCAGACCCGAAAGTACCTTGACTTTACTTTTACTTTGTGTTTGAATAGCGAGCGCGAGCTCACCTTATCTTGGTACACCAATATAAGCTGAACTCTCACTTGTTTATGTCACCTTGAGTCCAAGTTAGACTGAAGCGAACGAGCGTAATTCTATGAGCGGTGAGTCGCGTAAAATGACTGACCCAATCCACATTACTTGCGTGCCACACGGCGACGAAAATTAATGGTCATTTCTGTTGAAAGTACGCATTTATCTCGACTCACCCAACTGAGAAAATGACTCTCGTTTGTCGTCAACATTCCAACAAAGCTGGGCTGTAGGTGTCGGTGATGCGTGTCGTCTTACCGAGTCCGACTTGGCTGATGGGTCCGAAGACCTGCGGCGGGTCCTGCTGCAGAGGGAAGTATGCGGCCGAGAGCGGCGGCGCCGGCATCGCCTGCGGCAGCGCCAGCCCCAGCACGCCGTGCTTCACCAACAGCGACAACGCGGCAGAGATCTCAGAGATGCCGCCCTCGCTGTAGCCCGCTTGTCGCAGCGCCACCTAGCGCGTGCTACAGTTAGTACCTATACCATCTCATCACCGTGTTGGCGTTACCTCTTGTTTGGTGAAACAAGAGTCATCGCCATCACCACGGTTGGCAGTCACATTGGTGAATCAATGCTGGCTTTCCTCTGCTGGTAGGTTCTTTTACAGTCTTACCGATGCCACGGTTAGCGCATTCGACGTCAGTGTTCAAAACCGCAGCGTCGTCGCGGCATGCTCGCTGCGTCATCGCAGGCAAATCGCCAGTGTGATAAGGCTGTTGGTCGCATCCACGGCTGAGTTGGACAGACAGATTCTTTCGCGACGGGTCAGCTTTTCTATGCCGTACTAGGCTGTTATCTCGCTCTCACCTTGATGTGGTCGAGTGTGTGCTGAGTGATGGGCGCAGGCGGTTGGCTGCCGGGCGGCGCGAGCGACAGAGACAGCGATAGGGCCCCGAGAGAGCCCAGGCCGGCCGCCGCCGCTCCGTTCACCAGCACCGAACCGACCGAGCCTACGCCTGAGCCGAGGCCGTGGTTCTGGAATGGCAGGGGATTTTCGTATTTTTTAATGAATACAGCTCTGAAGATCAAGGCCCAAGGCTCATTGAAAGCGAATCGAAAGCAATTTATGAAGATTTGATAGCACCTCTGACAAAATATCAAAATTAATAACTTCAAAATTTCGATTAAATTCCCTTTCGGTGTGCCTTCATTTGCCCGTGAATGGTGATAAATCAATTAGCACTTTATTTAACATAGTAACACTAACAAACTAATTAACAAAACCGTCCCGCTCCCATATTCACATTACTGGCTCTCATTTCGAGAACAATGCCAATGTTTCTAGCAAATATAAAGGAGGGTCGATTCTTATTGACCGATGTATTAAAGCCATGCAGCAGTAGATACGTGTCTGAACACGGAAACAAGGCGTCCTATTCTAACACACTGAAATGAATGAGACAACAATGATGCATGTCGTTTGCAGTTAACTTAAAAAAAAATCCCTTCGAATGAAGTCGGAAATACCCCGTCAGACATTAATAAGATTCAACAATACAATCATATAGATATGTCGAAGATATGAAATCTCTTAAGAAATTGAGTACTGCAAGAGTTTAAATGCGTTTCTTATCTTATCATAGAGAAATCAATTCGCGCCGCTGATTCGTTTCTCGTAATATTACTCGACCAATAGTCAAATCATTCAAGTTTTAACCATACACAATCATGCATACCTGTCCTGTTGGAAATTGAGCTCTAAACACATGCAGAGAGAGAGTTATTTTCAACACAGGTATATTCCACAGGTAATATAGATTCTAAAAAGAAAATGTATATCCATTTTGTCCTTGATAAATACATTCGTACATACCTCGGATTTAATGTTGGACTCTAAACTCCCGAATAGCGACAACCCAGTCAAAATCTGTTCATTAGTATTAGTGTGATACTGGAACAAACAGACGGCCGACATGACTTTACTTTTAATATTAATATACCAATACATAAATACATACTAATACATATGCATTCTAATATCACACTAGTTTATCAGGGTTGCTAGTTCTACACAATACTATATCTTTGCTATTTAATAATGGTGTTTACAATCACTAAATACATTTTAATGACTCCGTTCAGCAAACGCTTACTATTTAATGAGTTTTTTAATTAAAATCTAATGAATAAATCAACACAATGGCTTCTATCTCTTTGTTAAGTCATATGATGATGAATAATTGAAATAATGGGACACAAAATACTAAGATGAAATCGAATGTTACTGTTTTAGAGATATGTAAAAAGAAAGCTTTTTAGGACGCTTACAGAAGTAAATATAGATATCGGCATAGATTATGATATCGGCATAAATCATTAAAAAAACCTTTGGAAACGGTGTTTTTTACAATGTAAAACAAAAATGTCGTTTGTTTTTGACTTCATTAAGGTAAGTGGGTTAACAACGAACCTTGGTTTTGTTGAAAGCCAAGGTTTCAGGTTCCCTAGATATCAATCCTTGCCAATATCTAGCACTTATCCACAGAATACATACCTACATTTGACATTGCCACATAAACTATTAGTTAGTAAGTTAGTAAGCTGTAAATTACATATATATGTTTGTATATAAACGGATAAAGGATACATTTAGTGCAGGTTAGTGAGTGTAGAGCATCGAGGAACGAGCAAGGGGCTTCACCACTTTAACACGCTCACAAGTGCCACAACACCGGCGCGGGCGCCGCTTATGTGAACTCTTTTCATTACAAAACACACTTCAACAAATATATGCGATTATTTGGACTAAAAGCCTGTATTTAATTTGTATAAATCATGAATAGGATAGAATATCCCTGTAGTTAAATAATTTTTAAAAGTCACACAGATGAAGTAAGTAATAGTTTTTTTTGCTCGACTGAAATGTTTGTTCATTACTGAGCAAATCAGGATAATCATGGTCCATTTATTTTGAGACATTTTCACCATCAACATGAGGCGTACCAGTACCACCTCTTGTCGACTGGCGCGAGCACTCAATCTAGGACCATTGCTAAGTCACTGACTGAATGATCTTTTGGTGCAAGTCTATGGCTCTACAATGTTCCGATCAGCTTACTCAGTTCTTTACAGGAGCTTATAAATTAGAGACGAAGAGATTTAATAGAAAGTTGCGCATGTTGCGCTTCGCCTTAGTAGGTATAGAGGGGAAGGTGTCGTGTCACATAAGCGTCGCGTCGCCACAAAGCAGGTAAATAGTGGTCTGGTCCCCATAGATAGCGTGTTGAAGTGTCATGTCACCACCTCTGTCACCTCAGCGGACGGCACGGCGTACGGCGAGCCCGTCGGGTTGTAGTTGGCGACCGGCCCGGCGATGTCGGCGTACGACACGTTGGGACACGACCCGGATTGCGGGTCGTCCACGACCTTCTGCAGGATCATTACGCAGGCTTTCTTGTTGTTCTCTTTCTCGCCTACAAGGAGAGGGGTGGTGGTTAGTTTTTATGTCATTATGATATTAACGGCCACTTACGCGGGGCGCGGGTATAAACAAGGTTATATTTTGTTTGTTTGATTTAGTTTATGTTAGACTGTCGGTATTTTCAAAGTCTTTTATAAAATGTAAATCTCTCACTGGTTTAGACATACCTAAGGGCTGTTGATTTTGCTTGAACCATAAAAATAAAATAAATAAAAATAAGTGAAACTTGCTTCCTCATAAGGAAGTTTGTGAAGATGTGTTTGAGCGAAACCAGCGTCAGAAGCCAGAACTATTCCAATTCTATGCTAGAATAGATAAGGGAGACATTTGCTAAAGATTAAAGTAGCTCTTAACAAACAAAATCTCTCAATTTCTAAGGAGTAGGTACCTTAGTTTTTTATAAGAAACAACCCTATTTATCTGTGACACACGCGTGCGAAGCCACCGGCTACAATTTCTATAAGACAAGACAATAGAGAAACATTATTCTATTGAGTATATCAGTCGTCTAGTACCCATAACAGGCGCTCTGCTTAGCTTGGGGCTAGATGATGCTGTGTGGATCGATTGGCCATCATTATTTATTAAAATTAGCCGAGCATAAACCGAGTTTCCTTTCCATCCATATCGCGACGAACGCCTTAGTTGAGTCAATAAATTTCGTTCGTTGATATAAAAAGCCTAATAATAAAAAGTAATTACAATCTAATTTAGATAAAGCTACACATGAATAATCTCCAAGCCAGCTATAAAATACCCCCATTAAAACCGCATGAAAGACGAGCTTCATAAAAACGTAACATCAGCGCCGATGGATTCTATTTGAAAATACTAATATTTCTGGCGTGGCCTACATAACTGTATTAGCTCGTCACAGAAGATAACATCCATTTGCACAGAAATGTCACTCATGATGACACAGTACGGTTTCACTGTTCAAATCAGCCTGGCACAGGGGAAATTTGACGGATGGGTAGGAAACTTGTACCAGAAGTTCAAAATTGTACTTGGAAAGACTGCTGTTATAGCAATAAATAAAAATAACTAGGTAAGCAAGAAATGATCTTGTGATGACATTAAGCGACATTACTTCGGAAAAGTAAAATGAATCCCCGCAATCTTGTTTAGTGAGAATGTAGCCGACAAAGTAAAGAAGAAAAGAAGGTCTACAAGACACTTAATAATGTTTCTTGACCCATTCTTTCTGTCTTCACTCTTCCGGCTCGCTACGACTGTTATGTTAGGCTAACTAACTGTTATGTTGAGAGTCGATGATACCTGAATTCGCTTAGCGTCAGCGATCATATCTTCCATAATACTGAAGAATTTACTTTTACATTAATATGTTATATTACTTTTCAGGATTGATGTTGGATCGCGAAAACATGATTACAAAAATTTTTCTCGATTAAAAATCCTAAGTTCGCACTAAACTGTACAACAAATCGGCGCTATTCAATAAACACTTTAAATAAGCCTGGATACTTTGTACAGTAAACCAACAGAATGAATATAAAGCAGACGTTGTGTTTTAGATTTTCAAAATTATAATTCTTTTTTAGATAATATAAAAATATAAGCAAAAACTTGATTTTTGCACTTACGCCGCTCTGCTCTGTCCCGTTCCTATGAACGCGAAATCCTATGCCTATCCTTTTCACAAAATGGCAGCCCCGTAAGCTATGAGCTGACTACCCGTAGCTTGCGATTGAGACAGAGAGACTAAGACTTCCCGTTTCGGTCGTAGTCTTCTTTGGTTGGTAGCCGTGAGTGGGAGCTATTTTGTGCGCTGACAGATAGAAATGGAACGAAAAATCTCTCATTTGGTAACAGGCCGAGTGATACTTCTGGATGGCTCCAGTAGGAGCTATTTTGTGCCAAGAGTTAATATGAACATACGCGTAATAGCAACGAATGCGAAATGACAGCGATTCAAGTGACGCGGTCCGCGCTTCATTGATTGAGCCGCGAATACATGAAATAAATGTCTGTATTCATGTCACTGCAGCATCGGAGCTACCATCCGAATGTTCACTATAAGGGTTTATTTAACCTTTTAGCTTTTAGCGGGACTCGCACATCTTTTTTCTATGATTATTTAATATAGTTTACTACCAGCTAAAAAAATTAGTAGTAGGTATAGGTTCTGTTCAGTCTATTCGTAGGCTTCACGCGGTGTCTTTAACACCAAAAAGAGCATTAAACTTAGCAAAAAAGAACCTGCTGAAACACATATTTTTTTAACGCGTGAAACGTATGGTAATGTTCGGTTACGGCTCTACGACTTTCCAGGCAAGCTCTTTTCACAATGTAGGCATTCTAGTTGAGGCGGTGCGATTTATGACAGTCACGGAACCATTTTATGTGAAGGAAGGTATATTTATATTTATTGTGTAACCGTGGGTAAAAATGCGGATACATTAAGTTGATCTATCTGTATTCCCAAACTAGCGGACCTACGCGTTATACCCGAATAAAAAGATATTTCCAAAACCTTTCAGTTAGGTATTTCGCGGTTCAATAGCGAGGTTACCAACACGCTTTCGTCTATAAAATATGGTCTCGCAAAGTCAGAGTAAATCGTGCAATTTAACATCGTGCTCCCTTGCCAAGCTTGGAAGAAATGGGTGAAGTACCGGGTTTAGGTACTCTTTACGGATATGTTGGCTTTCAGCGAAGTTTCCAGCTAATAAAAAGGGCAATTCCGCCGATAGTTGTAATAAGTTAGAAGTTCGCGAGTGTTGAAAGTACGAGTCAAGCCTGGTTAGGGTTGTTCTGGGAAGTTCTGGGCAAAGTTTGCATTCGGAAAGTTACGTCGTTAGGTTTAGGTCTTGTGTTTGGACTTTCAAACAGATTCGCAAATATTGTTAGTGTGCTGGCCTTACATAAGACAATTAAAATCGAACTGATTAATCTGTGTAGGTACATGTGTATAATTTATAAGAAACTGTAGGGAATCAACAATATTACATGAACCCACAAACTCTTTTACTCCATAGATGATTATATCAATGATGTTAATGCTTGGCCAGATGTCGCCCAGTTCCGCACCGACAATAGTATTATAGGAGAAAAATCTTAAGCTTAGTTTTATATAAATATTGACCTGTATATAAATCACATCATATTTAGACTTAGATAGGCAAATAATATTGTATTACATTTTAAGGATTATACAAACTTACTAGTGGTTTATTTTTCGCTTCTTCCACTAGTGGAAAAAAAATTAAGCGAACAAAATCAATAACATTTTGTTTCTTGTTTGATAATTACTATTTATAAAGTTGCTGTTTATGTATAAAATTTGACTTGTCTAAGTGCATTTTTGTAAGCCTAAAGAAATAAAGTTATTGACTTTTGACTTTTTTGACTTTCTGGCAGCTTCAGGCGGCGGCTTCGCACGCCCTATACTAGGACTAAAAGTCGCCTATTTTTAAGTCAGATGGTGTTCTACGTGTACGATAATTTTGTTTAAATCTCGACTAGTTATGGAAATTTTGCGTACCTAACAAATATATTCACAAATTTTCACCTATAAAGTAGTAGAATCCAAAAAAGGGACCAAAGTAATCAAGAGTTTGCAAGCTGATATTAGCTGGAGAAACAAAAGCCTATTCCCGGGAAAAACTAGAACCACATGCACCACTCTTGAAGTGACAACTCCTTGGCCTTCTGCGAGATTTGCACGTAGCTGCCGCTCTGCTCCTTGATCTGCTTGATGTAGTTGTGATACAAACCTACAACAGTGATGCACCGCTCTTGAAGCGACAACTCCTTGGCCTTCTGCGAGATTTGCACGTAGCTGCCGCTCTGCTCCTTGATCTGCTTGATGTAGTTGCCTCCCTTGCCGATTATCATGCCCGCTGTCGAGTTCGGTACCAGGATCTTGACCTGGAAGGAACACAGCCAGTTCTAGTTTAAACAAAGATTCCTCGAGGTACGCACAAAGCTTATTTCTAGAGCAGAGATTCACAAGATCAAAGGTTTTTTGAAACCAAAATACATTGAAAAAGAAGCAGTACTTATACAATAAAAATGGTTAACTTTATGTTAAGCTAAGGTACGGTATGGGATGTGTGTGTAGTGTCACGGGAGTTATTTTCACAGACATCAAACATCAAAGTGCTACATTTCTTTTCGACCTTACTTACAGGACTCTTGGATATAAATTATTTATTTAGTCATTGCAAATATATGTACATAGATAGGAAGCTTATGTTCTCACTCAAGCTGACGTTAGTACATGCACCTGTAGGGTACTTATTGTATTTATTTATGTAACAGATTTCGCAATTTTTTCCTTTGTCATTCACTTTTGATATAGGTGCCCAGTTCGACCATAATAATATATTATCTGTAGATTCATTGCTAAATTTCTATGAAGTGTACGTTTTTAAGTTCCAAGGTTGAAATTGAAAACCACAAAGGAGGAAAATAATCAAAAAAACTTGTCCAAGTGATTAATTTCTGATTTTATGGAAATAAACGATTTGGACTTTGGAATCATTTTTCTTACGAATATTAAAGATAGAAGACAGGTGAAAGGAAAGGTGGCTCAGGGTCACCTACGGAGAAGGGTTATGAAAGGCTTTGACGGGGTCTTTGTCAAGCAATCGAACAGTTCCGTCATCAATCATACAACAGTCCAGTCTCAACAAAACCTTTAGACTAGGTCGAGAACAAATGTCTATTTCCATGGGGAATTCTAAAATAGAGTATTGTAGATTTGATTTGAATGACCTATTGATAAAACTAGTATCTAAAGCAGTGGTATAATCTCTTTATTTACAAACATTTGTCCGCGCACGCTGCGCGCTGTGCACACGCGCACGCGGGCCGATCAGAACCTGATTGAGCGACCTTGCTGGCCAACACTTACAAGTGCTATTGATTTGTTTAATGCGTGTGTACACACAGTATCTACTACCTTACTCTACGCTTTGCATAAAGTACACAATATATTTCTCTTTATCACAAAATGTTAGGATTCCTGAAGTTAAAAGGAATTTTTGAGGGTCACTCAAAATGTTTGAGAGGCATTCTGGTTGTTTTTGCGATAAGTATTTACAATGTCGGACGCTTTGCAAAGGTACACAACCCACATTTTCAGAATTTACAGAAAAAATTACAATACAGTATGGGAATAATTCATACCAAAATAGGTCGGCAATACGTGGAAATTTCCGCAATAGAAATTTCTATAGTAATAACCATGTTAGTTTCAAAAGTTTTATAGAAATTTCTGTACTCAAAACTAACTTATCGAACTAAGTTTTGGTAAATTGAACCGAAGGGAATGGCCTCGAAATACAGTTCGTTTGTAGACAAAGAAACGAACGGTTTCTGAGCATTTAATTGCTTCCCTAGACAAAATGTATACTTTACTAACAAAGCCTAACAAAGGTAAATCGTAGCACTCAGGAATAATCATCATTGACAGATTGCCAGAATTAGACCAGTTGTTTTATAGATTTTATTAGTTAGGTACTTCACTACGAAAAAACTTACAAAAAGATTTTGCTCCAAATGCAAAATCTTTTTGTAGGTTTCTTCGTAGTAATTCGTATAAAATAAATAAACAAGAGGTTTTTGCCGAAAAACGTTTGGTTATGTACAAATTCCTATAATCGCGAATCCTCTTTAGGGAGAATAAGGGGAAACGCCGCCGATATTTTCGTCATGGGACTAAGGCGTATCCCGTCGAATGTTTTATACATCAGTTGTCATGTCATAGTCTAAGTTTGACCCTAATAGTGTTGAAATGTCGTGGTGCGGTTGTGCATAGCTAACAGTGAAGCAGTGTTACGGTAAGCTATTGATTTGTTGGCGAGCTAACATACAACACGCCGTCATTTTGAGGTCACTAGGGTGAGGGTGATACAATTATGCGCTATTAACTATTCCTTTTGAGCTTCAATTTTTTTTTGTAGTAAATTAATTATTTTTCGTATGTTCCTAAATATTAAACGTATGTTTCTTTTATACCTAACATAAAGACTACCTAATAGTCTAATTTCCTTAACTAAATGTAGGTACCTTACCTACGCCATATTTACTTTGGTTCAGACTGTTCTCACAGCTCTCAACAAACAATAAAACGTCACTGAAAGCTCTCTCGTTTATGTAACTAAAGTAAAAATAACATTTAATTTATTACCTCTTTGGAGGAGGACTCTTTGTTTTTCTTCGTAACTCAATTAGCGCTAAACGAGTTTGAATTCGTTTAATTAGGAGCGACGACGCTAACTACCTAATATTTCATTAAATGAGACTTAGGCGGCTTATGGATTTTCGGGGCGTGTTTATGGCATTCACTTCGAAACCATTTAGATTTGTTCCGACTGATATTTGGACAAGTTAAATTGTAAATGGTTGAAATTAAACTTGTTTTCTTGTTTTTTGGATTGTATATTTAACCTACTACTTACTGTACTAACTACTACTTTTACTTTACTACTTTTTGTAAGTATTTGTGTGCAACCAGTACTTTTTGTTCAAAAGCTTGAATGTTAAACTTCCATGCCCCGGACGCATGTGTCCGGCGCTCCACCGCTGGACAGCGGGCGACCGCCCGCGCCGAGGTTTGGCAGTGAATGCGTAAAACGAACCACTTCAACTGATTACGCACAAACTTTTTCAACTTTCCCATTAAACCCTCCAGCTGTATACAAATAAAATCAAAACTAATGGATTCAATTAAATTTGGGCCACAACAGCAGCCCAGCGCCAATTAACTCGCAGCAGAACCTTCCCAATTACTAGCGCCTGTCACAAGCACAATAACCGAATTACAATGAGCCGCCGACTTTCCAACACCCTGTCAAATTCGTCTTTATTTTTATCACCATAAAGCTGAACATTCCACCAATTCCACCCCGAGAGACAGGGCTGGCTACGCTATGTTTATACAAAATAAAGTTGGAATTGCGTTAAAATCAGCGACAAAGCAAAAGAGGCAACCCTACTCTTTGTAAAGCTGAAACAATCTAGCGGGGGCGTGTAGCCTAGAGGCTCGAAGCCAGGGAAGGTTCTCTTACGTCATACTGCGGATCGCGCCAGGTAGTACGAAAACTCTACTGCGATTTCCTTCATTCCTTCCACGTTTCGAGGGCGGTGGGCGTTAACGATCACACGAGACGATAATAGAAACTATGAACCTACACTTTGTTTATTTTAATTACGTTAACAAAATACGAGCGCTTTCAGGTTTAACGAGACATTAAAGTGCTGTAACTCCCAAAGATCGGAGAACTTAATTAGTTCAGCGCAGCATGCTTGATATTTGTTACTACTTGCATGATGTAAGAAAATAAATACAAGCTCTCGATTCACAGGGGTGGGTGCGATTTGCATGAAATTCAACAGTTTAAGCATCTCCCATAGCTGACCGAAGAGATTCATACATTTTTGTCGAGCTTTCAATTTCGCCCGTAGGTATTTGATCCGTACCGTAACTGTTATTATAGTGAACCGGCAGAATGGGATTGAATGGGCCTTTAAATCTATCTAGAGGTCTAATACAGGAAATTTCTCGTTTTTATTACTGCTTTAAGGCTATTTTTGTCATCCTGTAGATTTATTTTCCAGTCGGTTCAAGACTGCGTACACAATAAAGAACAAATCGCAGGACACAATGAACGTAACGTGCTCATTGTTCAAAAAAATCGAAGATCAGAGATTACATTTCCATTCATCCAATCTTTCAAGGTAATACTAGAGCAGACTTTTAGGACTGTGATCTGGTACTTCCGCGATTTAACCACGTACGATAAAATTCTGTATATATCGCAGTTATATTCCGACCCCAGAACGTGTCAGGAGGATTCGTTCGTGACTGCAAGTGTCGCTCCAACCACACAGGCCCCGATTTCGAACACATCTTACTCATATTTTTAAGCTTACGCGATCTGAACACATAATTATTAATACTATTTATCGGGTATTTATCGCGTTTATTTACCTATTTTTCCCAACGTTTCGACAGGTTTACACTGCCGTGGTCACGGGATGACTCAGTGTGTAAACCTGTCGAAACGTTGGGAAAAATAGGTAAATAAACGCGATAAATACCCGATAAATAGTATTAATAATTACATCTTACTCAACTTAATATCTGTGATTAATTTATAGTTATTTGCATGTAACATCGCCCCGGATATGGATATCCTTGTACGGGGTCGGGGCCGGAAACTTGTCACGAAAGGGAACGAATCAATACATGGAAATTGTTACAGTATTCTATAAGAGAAGATATTGAGTTGCGGATGTCAGAGCGGTAAGGAATCCAATAACGCACAGTTACGGAATTTCTCTTCAACATGAATATGACTGATGGAATATATGGGAGTG
The DNA here is from genome assembly GCA_947086465.1 of Eupithecia exiguata. Taxonomy (NCBI): domain Eukaryota; kingdom Metazoa; phylum Arthropoda; class Insecta; order Lepidoptera; family Geometridae; genus Eupithecia; species Eupithecia exiguata. The sequence continues at coordinate 11,715,672 of OX352242.1, forward strand.
GGAGCTATCTGATTCTACATTCTTTTATGGTATTTTTACTAGGCTAGAAACTGAAACTAAGTGATACGATTAAAATGACTTTTAAATTGCCTTGCGTTAAGTTGTGCATCAAATTCACGAGAACATTTTATGGCTCTCGAACTTCAAATTAAACGTAGAACTCCGACCGCAAGTCGTCTATCTATTCTGTAGTGTCATTATATTCCCTGCATGTCCCGTAAGACAGTGCGCCTGTGTTTGTGCACACACCTGTGCAGTATAAATGTTTATGCGCAGGGCTAGTCTCGATGAGGCTGGCCGCCGAGGCCGAAATTCGGCTCGGAGGACATCATCATGTAAAGGAACATCATTATCTTGTATGTTTATTAGAGTTGCGGAAGTATCTTGGAGTCCCTTACCTGCTTATCTCTGTCCTGAGGCATCTTTGTATCTACACCTTCTGGGAAGGGCTTGACCAGTTCTGGCTTCTCCTTGATCTTGTCCATGATGAAGTCTAGGACCACCATGATGCCTTCCACCGACCCCGTGATCAGGCATGCTCGCTCCGTTGTTCCTGCAGACAAAGGGCGACACTAAGTGGGTTGTTTTTGGTGATAAGGCTGAGGACAAACCGATCGTAATTTATTGTGTTGTGAAATGAAGAAATGACAATACGTCGTGTATAAAAAGAACTTCTTCTACAAAAGGAATAGAAATGATGGAAAGCTCAGTAGATATTCATATCCACGCCATTCATCATCAGAACAGCCATAAAACAGTATCTAAAGAGCAGCAACTGTACGCGAAATAAAACGACCGGCAGGGTTAGCAACTGCGCAATTTTTGAAGTAAAGCGATTAATATTCTTTTATGGCATAAAGTGCGAGAGCAAAGCGCGGCATTCCCGGGGTATCTAGGACACGACATGACCTATATAACTAGCCCAGTCGCTTCACCGGAACACTGGTTACTTTCGCGTCTGCGGCTGTTTCACGGGCAAGCGGGCAAGCGGTCAAGAATAACAGATAAATAGACGACAAATAACCACTTAATGGAACAGTATAATAGTAGGACGATACCCTAAATGTTTTTTACCCTTAAAACAACGGTTTAACGGCTCATTTGTTTAAAGAGTCCTTGGCGCAGGGCCTAGCCCTAGCACGTGGCGGAAAGCGAGGCTCAGTTCATTGAACCCCCTCAAAGCCTACGTCACACCCCAAAACCCCGGTCCCCTGCTCGCTCAGCCAGATTCACTCCAATCTTACTAGAGCTTGGCGAGATAAATATTTTTTCCTTTATTCGGAGAATAAGGGAAAAGCGTATAGGAAGTACGAGATGGAATCAATAAATTAGCCGATTGTTATCAGGACACGTCAAAGTCGTTTAGGAAAGACAAAACATGCGCAGTTTATGCAGTTCACTTTAGTAAAATTGTTTATTATACATTTATTACACAGTATGTATTTACTATCTGATGAATAAAATACATACTGTGTTCTAGGAAGACAAGCGTACTAGATTGAAACATATTCATAGTTATAATTGATTGTCCTAGATTAGAAACCGTTCGCCGCAAGGTAATTTATAAGAAGCGAAGTTGAAAGCGAGACATTCCCCGCGCCATGAATCGCCGATCGAGCGACGCGTCACAATGCGGAGTCATCAATTCTCTCTGAAAAGAACTCGTAGAACTAAAGTAGATGTTGGTGTAATGCGTGACAGTGTCCTATTCATTCGGGGAAGGCGCTGCAGACCGCGCCCGTTTCGGCGATCGATACCACCGGGCCCGGGACGCTGGCCCCAACAAAACCTGCTGCAGACGAAACAGCCTACACAAACACTCCTCCCTCTACTATCTAATAGTATTGTACCACCCAAGACTAGAGTGGTTGTAGAGGCATTTAGCCGGCAGTTCTGCGAGCCCTTGCCCGAAATAGACATGTTTGGCGAGCTGACGATTCCCTGGGAATTGTTCATTAAATCCACGAGTACTGTTTCATTATGCTAAACAGGGATACCTTCGTTTCGGCGGCACGCAATTCATTCTACAAGATCTCTCTCATAAATATTTCACGGCGCTGATCCTCTGTTTTACAATATCGGCTGTTCATTATTCCGGTTGATAAGTTTATCGATAGAGTTTATCCTTAACTAGGCATTTGGCGAGCCTCGAATATTGTGTCAGAGAACACTTTATTTACACAACAAACAAGCAAGTTTTAGTTTGCGATTTCTGGAAACTATAGCAAACTCTAGCTTGCCACATGCGGTACGATCGAATATTTCATTTGGAATTATAGTCAGCAGTTCCCAGAACGACCCTGGCAGTCTACTTCCACGTGTCATTATGTTATATATCTTGAATAATTCATCATTCGATTAACCTGATCGTTCCGTAATGTATTAAACGCTACGAGGAAAATAATTATGTAAATGTAATAAAACTAAGTGCAAAAAGGCTTTGATGATAGAAATCATAGAACTGGAGTACATAGACACTGGAGAACACGTTGAGCATCATCGAGCGAACTGAACCGGAGGGACTTATGCAAGCCACTTCGGAGATACAGTCATGTCATACGTTCAACCGGTCTTATTGAGTAACTCCCGTGACCTTGGCACAGTGCTCGCGTTGCACGCGAATGTAACACTTATGCACGATGATATTAACGACCACTCTCCCGCAAAATCGGGTCATTATCATTTGGTATTAGTCCAATGCTAGTAATTGAGAACAGTGGGCCAAAACTACTTGGAAATAGGCGGACGACAGCTGGGCGCGCTGAATAACCAGCGTTTGACTGAATTGGCCTAAACGATTGCGTCGGCGTTATCCGGCCAATTTGAGAGGTATTGTCTTACAAAGAGACTAGACTAGCAATAGCTATCTGCAATTGGTTCGGTTTCTCCGCAAGGCCGCTGAAGAAAGATTACTATTATCCAATTATACGCGTTATTGAGTTGTTATTGTTGTTCTTGTACTTGCTTTGAAATGGCTCGAATACGTGTTTGCTTAGAATTACGAAACGCATGAATATGGAAGTTTATACAACGAGTTGCGGAGTTAACCCAATTAGGGCAACGCTTTTCTAATCGTTAACGCGTACAGCTGTGTAGACACTGCAAACTATTACAATGTTTGCCGTCGCGTCGGGAGTCGGGAGCGGCGTTGGATTAAGCTGAGGAACACCTGTGAGCGTTTTATCTTCATAATTCAGCAAGCAAAGACCGAGGTGATAGGCGCGCGCTAAAATTGTCCTGAGAAAGATATTTTGAAGAAAAAGTTAAAAAAAATGAAAGAATGTCCGTATCAATATCACCAGATGACGAATTAATAATGTATGATGAAGCCTCGCCGAGCCCCTTTCATTATGAACAGGGTTTTTATAGCACGATTACTGAATTAATACATTGATATCGATTTTGTCGTCGTATCCAAGTTCATGAATAGCGATTCGTATCTCATCATTATGCTCAAAGACCACACGAATAAACAGAATGTTCACTTCAAACAAACTTTGCATACAGCTTACTTGCGAGCTTCACATAGAAAGTTTCATGCTGAAAGCAATACAAAAAACTCGAGATTTTTGCAATAAGTATTTAATTTTGCATATTATGTATACTCTCTTTTGTACCTATTCATTTTCAAATTTATATCGACCGCCAGTCAACTACCATCATACATAATAAACCGAGTCAAAAGTATAAGTCACTTCCCACTTACTTTAAGTATATTGTTTTTTGCTTTAGGCAAAGTCGTCTACACGACTATGCTTCAACGAAGACCTGCTCAGGGGTAGCCATTTTTAGGCAACTCCTTAACTTACATTTAGTTTATTGTCTTACGAAATTAAACGCATTTACTTTTACTTACACTGCTGTAAATTGTTTCTCTTCAGTAAATAAACTCGTGCCGTTAAAGTGTGTTATTACGAGCGGCTGGAACACTGATGTCATTACATCTAACAGGTTTGCGAGGCGAGAATTTTCCGCGGAACATCGGTAGAGGTGCAAAATTAACGCTCCTATAAGTAGAATCTGATTTTAACTTGTTGGTTGAATCAAAATACTTAAAATCGATAGGTGATGTCATGGTTGTCTCCTCATCGTAACCTATATCTCAAAATGATTGTATTCCAGTCCAGCGAGGAGTTCTAGAGTGTGTGTATTTATTCAATACTAGCTTCTCTCCGCGGTTTCGCGCGCGTTATTCTGAGATTAAAAATATTGTTCCTGGTTTTGAATTTACTTGCGCATGCGTTATTTCAACCCGATCCGTTCAGCAGTTTTGGCGTTAAAAAAGATAACGAACACTACGCAAATACAATACAACTGGTAAGCATTTGGTAAGTTCCGGCATATAACATGGCTTCATTATTATACAAGCAAAATGAGACGAGAGCGAAGGTGCGGGGAGAAGCTAGTACATACACACGGACGTATCCCGCGGGATAGGCTTATTTCGTATGCAAATGATATAAAGGGCCTACGTCTGTGAAACTAATGTATCTGTCACATTCTGAATGTGATTATCTAGGGAACACGTCCTAGAACTTTATGCCAGGGCCTGCCGTATTTAACCTTTGATCCCATCGACGTTTGAATGGGATCCGTTTGCATAATACAGCCAGCTAGAACCTTACTAGCTAGGCAGCTATAGGAACGCAATCCCTGACAATGACTTGCGGCAAGGTTATGTGAACTATTAGTCTACAGATGGAAATATTTTTCCATTCCTCGGTCAAGGGATTATTTCAACCGACGAAAAACAAACGGAGGAGGTTCTCAATTCAGATGTATGTTTTTTTTATACGTACTTATGGATGTTATTAGATATTTATTTTTGTTATGAATAGTGATATAATCATCCAAAATTTGTTTTGTGGGTCTCATGAAACCAAAGTTATATTCCAGATTTGTGCCTTAAAACTTAAAAATAAATGTTATTATTCCGGATTTTAAAGTCGGTTTTTATTTTAGTAAACATCAAAAAATCGTTTAGGCTGGGCACTACGTTTGCGACCTTCAAGCTTTAATAATTGCTTTTTATGGCCGACCTTTTGTTTTACAACATTTGAACTACGATATTTGAATATCCTTTACCAATAATCAACATATTTATTACTAGCAGCGCCTCGCGGTTTCACCCGCGTAGTTCCCGTTCCCGTAGGAATTTCGGGATAAAAAGTAGCCTATGTCCTATTCCAGACTATAATCTATCTCTGTGCCAAATTTCATCCAGATCCGTTCAGCCGTTCTGGCGTGATAAAGGAACAAACATCCATCCATCTATCTATCCATCCATCCATCCATCCATCCATCTAAACTTTCACGTTTATAATATTAGTGAGATATTTGGCAATAGATTTAATTACCTTCCATATAAAACGTGACAAGTTGTTAAACTGTTACGGAGATTAATTTATTACTTTTGTACATTAGTTTTCATTACATTATATATAGAATTTAGCACAGCTTGCATTACTTTATATTATATCAATTCGTGATAATGAATCGCTAATGACTTCGTATTTACGACTGGTTTATAGTTAAAACCTTTCTCGATATTCCGTTAACAATCGTGAAACACAATTTGTTGGTACTACTTTGGGTTAGTACGTAAGCATATCTGATATTTACGCATTTATTATGTAACGTGACGTCACAGTGACGTATTCTATCCGCTGCCAAGTCAACTTGAAGTGTCGAATGCACTCATTGGCGGCGACAACCGAGCAGCTATCCAAATAAATACACGTGCGAACATAACACATTGGCTATATATGTGCATAAAGTATAAACAACGACGCAACGCAATGTTTATTACGACGACCTCTGTGGCGCGGTGGGCGAAGGTCCTGTCTGTGATGCAGGAGATTGCGGGTTCGATTCCCGCCTTGGGACAAATATTTGTACGATCTGCAGGTATTTGTTCCGGGTGTTCTGGTCGTTTTCTATGTATAAAAAAAAATATCTATCTATGTAATGTATAGTGAAATGTATATCAGTTATCTAGTACCCATAACACAAGCTCTGCTTAGCTTGGGGCTAGATGATGCTGTGTGAATTGTCCAGCATTATTTATTTTATTGTATGTAGCTCAGGTTATTTTTGTAGTGTCTAAAGTCTAAACTGTGTTTGTCTCAAAGACCTACAGATATTTGGAAAACGTGCGTCAATATCCACTTATTGACAACGTAAATATGTTGGGTGTTCTGGGTGTTTTTCATGTATCATAAAAAATATCTATGTTTGTAGGTAATCAATTAGTAACCCATAACAAGCTCTGCTCTGCTTGGGGAAACAGTGGACGAGGTTTGCACAGAATCTGACGGAGAGCGCCACAAAGAGGCGCTTATACTCAGCAGCGGATGCTCAGAGACTGAATAGATAGAAAGGAGACGACAACAAATAGTATGTATATAAGAGCCGTAAGCAATCAATGACAAATTGATCTTGCAATAAGTGATCAGAAGTTTCATCACATGCGCCAAGTTTTAGCTGCTGACGTGAGCGAAACAGGAGAACAGAACTCGCAACGAAGTTATCCGCGAAGTTGATAGCAAGTTTCCTTCATAAATAGTGAAAGTTTATCAAACACAGACACCTCGACTAGGGAGTTAGATATGACAGTATTAAAAACATGGGGTGCAATTACTCAAGTTCACGAGTTGAGGCATTACATCATCGTGGTGCGGTAAAATAGGAAATATTACAAACTCCGGCAACAACGGTATGAAGTCATCTTCAAATGTCAAAGTGACAGGACCACGTAATTTCCAATGACGATGACAAATTACTGTTGCAGATAGCACGGTTTCTGGCAGAACATTCCAACCAATACACACCTTACATATTTTGTAATACGGCGGGTATCAACTTGCAAGGTTTACGTTTACGAAGAAGAACGTAAACAGACCATCTTATTAATGAAAGTTTGTATGGATACATTTTCCGAGCGAGACAGGCTCCAATAAGAGAGAGCGAGAGCTTGTTTATATGTCAATACTTATTATGCTCATGTTTTATTTTCCTGTGTGACGTATGGAGAATAACATAATATCATGGGGTGGGGGTGGATGATGTACATGCATACTAAATACGTTACCGAAACAAGGAATATTCAAATAAGGAGCAAACAGCCGTAAGATGCAGCGATGAAACGTCTTTAAATTACATACTTATACAACGTAGAGCAAACCTTGGATATAAGGACTAAATGGAGATTGTATTCATTTGAATTCCAAGCATGTCTACAACTTCATTTGTAAGAAATTCTTATCATTTACATTACGAACCTGTTACAAGAAATATTTAAATGGTAATTTGCTTATCATAGAAAACGAAATACTGACGCAAATTCAGAATTTCTTGAGTGAAGTGCGACAGCCTAACTTAACTCAACCTAACGCAAAAAATTAGCCTTTGTCGACCCATTAGTGGGTATAGGTAGAGTCCTCTATGTTTCTGTCATCACTTCCATTCTCAAGACGGTCATCATAACATCATTTAAAAGGGTTTTCAACACCCTTTCAAAGTCAAAACACTAGAAGCCTGTGAATCCAAACACCAAGACAAGGGGAGCCTCTCGCTGGCTCTCTAACAACACAGCCACTGTCTCCCTAGTGCAACAGCGTGGGCATTAGCTGCAATTAATGCCGCACACAATCCATCCGCAGATATTAATAGGATCAAGTGTGCTGTGTGGCAGGTTCACCCGACCAGCGGCGGCTATGCAAGCGTCTATCACAACAATGCACCTGAATTACTGAATCTAGCTTCTTTGTCAGATCTGCCAGGTTCTAAATGTGCTATAATTGTTCATTGAAAGACGACGTAATAAAACGTGTTATGTATCTCTGTTGTGTACACTATTTATCATCATACAAGGGCAATTTGTACAGCTTGTTTTATGACACCTGTCTTTGCTAAGGCTGGTGTTCTTCTAATAACAATAATGTAAGAATAACTTTAGTAAAATATCTTCTTCAAGGCGGTCAATCATTCATAATGTATTGAAGAGATGGTTTGGTACTATGCTTTTACCTAAGATCCTTGTAACCACGTGTAACCATGATGTCTTCTCAAGTTCATAATATGTGATTAACATGTTTTTACTGAATGTAGTCAAGTGAAACATGTTAACGAAATATTATCACAAAATGACCAGCTGCAATAACTCTAGACAATCAGATTTGTTGCCCTAACACAGTTATGTTGTTGAAGTCTGTCCATAATCACCAATAGTGGTGTAGTCACCAGGCTGCACGTAACTTGGCAAACAAGAATGGGGTCTCAAGCAGCGAACATAATACATTTCGCAGCGATATCTGATTCTGTCCCTAGCATGTAAGTAAATTTGAACCTTCTCGGAGTAGAAATACCTACCTACTGATGTTATGGTAAAGTTACTCATGCTGAAGTGTCAATATTCCCACCAATAACTAACCAAAACTAGTAACTAGATAATAGGCTTACGTTCATAGTCCATCAGGCAGTTCCATAGTTTACCTATTGTAACAGGTTCCTTCGGCTAATGGTTCATTAAAACTAATGACAACGCTACTATAATGGCGGCGGCGAGGCGCGTCTATTATTGCATATATTACGTGCATCAAGTTTATTTAATTTCCTTTGAGGTAACCTTAGCTTCTGCATTTGCAATTGTTTTACAGAAAGAGGTAAGTTTCCTAGTAAAATTAATAAATAATGCTGTTGCACAATCCACACAGCATTATCTAGCCCCAAGCAGAGCGTGTGTTATGGGTACCTAACCTACTAGTTAACTGATATACTTAATACATTAAATACATACATACATAAATAGATATTTGTATGAATCCTCAACAAAATATGTGCAGCTTGTACAAACATTTGCTTCGAGACGGGAATTGAACCCGCAACGTTCTGCGTTGCAGGTGGACCTTCACCCACAGCGCCACTGAAGTCGTCGCAAAATTGTTTGCGATTTGATATGCAGGTAAATTGGTAGAAACCAATTTACCTGCATATCACTAACCTAACCTCATAACCTAAATAATATCTATTTATGTATGTATGTAGAAGAATCAAAATGTATTCCATCCGAAAAACTAGTAGGTATTGTTGGTTGAATCGATACTCTTATGCCCGTATTATGAAAGCTTGCTCAGTCATAGGTCTGTAGGTACTTGAGTGACGTTTATGCTATAGAAAAGCGTTACTCAAGCATAGATGACTGGCAAGCTTTCATAATACGGGCCATAGTGAACTAGAAAACATCAACATTACGATTGCCAGGTGCGTTTACAAAACATCAACGGAAAGGCATTAGGAACGAAATGTTGCTTTCAAATGTAGACGTTCGGTACTCATGACGAGAGCGCGCCATCTAACACCAAATGAAGACTAAACAATGCATCAAAAATAGCTCCACAGTCAACTGTTCAGTTCATAAGAGTTTCAAATACAGGTCAAGGCCATTCTAGAGCCGTTGAGAGGAAATTATCAAAGATGCTGACGAGTTCGGGGTTCGCTCTCCAAATTCTCGCCACTTTTAGAATTTAGAGTCTGTCCCTGTCTTTCGACAGGTGTATTAATACACTCATCTCGTTTGTAGTTTATTTATTTTAGTCTTGTGACGTGACGAAGTTGGTCAAGGTTCGCTTACATTGTGATTGTTTGTCAATAGCGATTGTTACGCGAGTGCTGATATTAAGGAGCGGATCAGTTCAGTTTACACGTGTAATTTACATAAATACTGTACATCTGTTGATTGACAGGAAGGTCAAGGTTTTGATTAGCCAGAGATTACTAACAAAGTAACAAAGAATTAAACTGATTAGGAAATAACTTATTTTTAAATAATCAATTCTTTGACCACAATCGAACGAGTCCATCGATGTATCACGAAGTTCTAGTCGAGAAGATACCTATTCACTCTTGTCTTGAGAATACTCAGGTTGTAATTGACCAGAAAAACAGCAGCAGGGAACGTGTTCCGAACCCCAGAGGTACGAACGATGAAGGAATAAATACTAGGTTTTGCCGGCGGTTTCGCTCTAAGTATCTTCTACCTTTTGAGATTTTTCACCAGGATACAATGGATCCATTTGCATTTGCAATTTTATAAGGATACGTTCTGCTTCCCTCTTTCAGTCGTAAAAAGATTATAGACCCGTATATAAGATACTTTCTCCGATATATTAATAGTAAGCAAGTATAGAATGCATACTAAGCGAGCAACGCTTTGTGAATCACAAAGAACACAGTGGATCATATCTCTGCGAGTGGGTTACGGCTTTCGAATAGAGAGCTTTCAGAGCGAGCGTGACTAGTGAAAATAAACCGCACCAGTTTATATAACAGCCATACCTTCAAATATATATGGCATGCAAGTCACCGCAGCACCTTCACCCGCGGTATGGCAAGCTTATAGTCACTCAGAACTTTATTAGTTATCTGACTAGCTGGAGCCCGCGGCTTCTCACACGTGGTACATAGATAAAATGTTGCCTATGTCACTAAGATCAGATATGAAGCTGTTAGCGAAACAACTTTCAAAATCAGACTGGTATTTCCGGAGATGACTTCCTAAATCAAAACCACTTAAATACCCACGTATTTGTTATTCATCTAAAATCACAAATGCATATCAAACATAAATCTGTTACCTTCTCACGACTAAACGCCTGAAAGGATCATAATGACAATTTGCAAATATCAAGTTATTTTTATCCAAGAAGAAAAACGCGAACGAATCAGCGGACAGAAGCTAGTAGGGTTGCTCTATTATAGTAAGAAGAAACTCAAAGTTTCAATATTAGTTTAGCTATTAGTTAAGAGCCTTTACGCCTAGCGCGCGATGTCAAGTTTAGGTAATTCAAACCCACACAGAAGCGAGCGTGACTGTGTGAGTAGCGCTGGCGCGTTCTATTGTGGTATAGTCAAGCTTAGCACTTTGATCCATTCGAGTGAAATTGATATAGCAATTATTTAATTTAAATTTGAACTTAGACAGATGACATATTTACGTGTTAAAATAAAATCAAAATCAAAAATTGTTTATTTCCATAAATACAAAAATGTACACTTAGAAAAGGCCAAATTCTTAAAATAAAACACTGACACGGAAGCAAAGTGGTACTTTTGATTTCTGTCGCTTCGCTATGTAGACTAAAGTAAAGAAGTGACTAATAAACCTTCAGCCTGTTACGAGTAGGTACAAATAAAACACTTGGTACGGATAAAGTCGAGTTTATTTTACAACATTTTAAATGTTTTATTCTACGAATAAATAATAAGTCAGGAAGTCTAATTCAGAACAAATTCCAACCAAAAAGTGGGCGCTGCTTCAAATCAAAACTATGGATAATTCAAATAGGAATCACTTCAATTGGTTCGCGCGCCTGCTGCAATGGCAGCTATGACAACTGAGTCATAGCGGCGTGGACGATGTTATGCAATAAATGGACCGGACCAAGTCAATAACGAAACAATTATATGGTCAAATGCTTTTTTTTACTATACAGGGTGTTTTTTTTTTCAAAATGAAACCTTCAAATTTGAAAATTTATAAATTAGACTACGAATTCGAGAAAAGGTTGTTTGTCGTATAGTTGAAAGTACAAACGTTCAGACTATACGCAAAGAAATCTATCTTCTTTTGTCATATTTTTTTATCGTTATGAGCTTTTTGACATAAAATTTTCTTGCATACCCTCTTCAAAAAAGCTGAAAGTAGTGATTTTAGTTTGGTCAGATATATGTAGTACATTTTGCAGGGTTATGTAGATAGAATCTAACGTCCGTCTTTCGACTGTCAGTGGTAGCACTGACAGTCGGATTCTACGCATCTACGCACGGACGTTAGATTTTAAATACTTTCTGTCATTTTTGTAGAAAAACTGGGCGATGGAAATCAAAATAAGCGCAATAACCTTGAATTTATTTTAATAAATGTTCAAAATGATATTGATTGTCCACAGTGTGATAAATCTGTTTTTGTACAGATGATTCTTTAAATAACCCCATTAGAAAAAATCAATTTTGAAGGTGTTCCAACCATTAAGGCACATAGGCGTCGTAAATTTATTTATTTATTATCAACTTAGAAGCAAAAAGAGAAAAAATTTTTTTTTTACAAATGCTTACTTTTCCAAAAATATAAAAAAGTTTTGTCTTTTTTAACGAAGAACTTATTATTTTCAAAATCAATCACGTAACTATTAACATCGCTTTTTGATAACTCTCACGGTTTCAGACTTCCTCTCAGTGGCCCTGAAAAAATAAAACACCCTATATCACACATCAATATACGCCTTCAAGAATAAACTCGACAACTGGTTACGAGACAAAATTGACAAACTAAAAAAATTACGCAATAACTAAATTCGACACTGTCTGATAATAGACACATCAGCCACTGGCTGCTCGTCTGTTAATAAATAAATATATTTTTGGATAACAATTCAGTGAACATTAAATTAATCATATTTTGCGGGACAAAGAGTGTCCCGCAAAATATGATTAATTTAATGTTTTTAGTCCACTTGTTAGCTACCCACTTATTTTTCCGAATCGTATGGGCAGGTAAACTAAAAATACCAAATAAGCATAATAAATTTCAATTTCATTGAAAAATATCTAAATTTTATCGATTCAATATTTCATCAAGGAAAAATCCTTCCAAATGAAGTAAAAAGTTGTCTGACCTCATTTTGCATTTTCATTTTGAAAAAAAAAAAACACCCTGTAGAGTGATAAACATTTTACCAAAATATTATTTTGTTATTGACTTGGTCCGGTCCTCTTATTGCATAACAACGTCCACGCCGCTATTACTCAGCTGTCATAGCAGCCATTGCAGCAGGCGCGCGAACCAATCTGAAGTGATTCCTATTTCGAATCATACCTACATTCTTTTGATTTGAAGCACGGCCCACTTTTTGTGTGGAATTTGTTCTGAATTAGACTTCCTGACTTATTATTGTATTCGTAGCCTCCAATCAACAAAAATATATAGGGTTTTTGGTAAATTAAATTGAAGCCTTTCGATCGGTATGATTATTTTTCTCGTGTAACAGGTTCGATTCCAGGTTCAACCATGTAATTATTTAAATATCTAAAAATGCAGTTTAAATTGTTTTTTAAATTCAAATAAGTTATGTCTTCTTTCAGTAAAATGTTCCATCTACAATATTCAAGTTACTTTTCCTCCATGTGGCATATGCGTGGGACGCCCTGTATATACTAACCTTTTAGCTCTTGCATTTTCCATGTTTGCTAATTTTTGCGCTTTCGTTTCTTCGCAAAAAATAACTTCATTTTATTTCCCATTATGTCTGAAATATGATTTTTGTCTATATTAATACATTCTACAATTATGTTTGCCATCAAATATAATAATAAAAAAAATTACTTACCAAAGTACCAAAATGTTTCGAGGGCGCTATAAATGTCCGCTCGCCTTATACGCACGACAAAGGTCAACACAGGTCAGTCAGAGCGCCGAGCGACATGACCACACTCTAGAAAGCCTCGCGGCGGACTGATTTGAATGGATTTGCGCGCAGCGTTTTATAGTAGTTTTAAAATATTCACAGAAAATTAATAACAACAAAATATTTAAAATTTTAAATGCATGATTTTAAAAACGATTCTCTACTTTATTAGTAAGCTATTATTATAGTAAATTAAATAAGTTATATCGGTGAAAAAGTCATTTGAAATTCGTAAAATTTCACATTTTTTGTAAATTAATTTCTCATAGTACGATACCAAAACCGAATATTTTTTCAACTAACTTTTTTCCCAAGGATTTTATCTATTGGTTATCATTTTTTTTTATTAGATATGTCAGTATTTTCATAAAATTTTGAGCTTCGAAACTGATGCTGACAGGGAAATTAAGAAAACCTCTAACAAGTTATTTTCATAGAACGCGTACATACTATATTAATTCAAATATTTTCTCAACTAACTTTTTCGACAATGAAATTTCCTAAAATTATTACTAATTAACTTATAGTGTAAGATAACTGGTTCATGAAAATAACGAGCTTGAAAAGTACTGTTTTTGAGCCAAACTGCGCATGGAAGGCGTGAACCCTCTTAAGCACCAGCTAAGATCGAATTAAAAGTTGAAGAGTTTTCCAGATGAATTTGTTGCTAGTGTCAGAAGTGAAGCTGCAACTTCGTGATAAACGTTAACTAGTTTAAGTTGGGAATGTAAACAAGGGTAACAGATGACGACAGGAGTCGGGACTGCATGCAATCCCAAACTTTGTAAGAGCCTTTTCGCCAAATTACTTGGTGTTTAGCTGACCCAATGTTTCTCCGGCAATATTAGCTGGTCTTCACCTTTCAGTAACCGTGATATATTAACTAACCTTCTTGTTTGTGAAAAGGTAAAGTTAGTAAATTGAGTGAATATGTATGTATGTTTAACTATAGCTTCACAATGACAATGGTATCACCACAGAACCACCAGTTTTAGTATTCTACCTTACATGAAAGAAACTACAGACGGAGGGACGGATGTCAAACGTGTCAAGTTTGAAACCACAATATAAATGCAAATAGCAGCGCACGCACTATCTGAAGTTTCTTTAATCTCCGGATTTTACGTGACGATTCTGCGTCGATACTATTGTCGTCATCGTGAAGCGATTGGTTAGCTGAATTGGCCCCAGTTTGTTCGTAATAGTTGATCTCTAGAACTAGTGCTTCGAGTCTGTACATTATTTCAAATAAAGCACGGTATAAACCTCTTCAGGCTGAGCTTATAAATGAAGCTTGGCTAGGTTATTGTCGACTCGTTAATAGGCTTCGTTTTAGGCTGGTACCTGCCATGTGAGCGAGCTGGCAAAAGCTTTGGTTACATAATCTGCTAAAGGATCATTAGCAAAGAGCCGTCAAAAAGTTAAGCTGTGTTGCTTGTGGGAGGCTCCAACTTTTAACGAAGCTAACAGTTGTTAAAACATGCCGTCAATATTTAATAATGTTATTTTTATTGTATGTACTTTTTACAATATTGCAACTCTACCTTTGCAAATAGATCCAGAGGACTGACCACATAACTGTTTTTATCTACCCAAATATCATAAACCCTCTCTAATGCGTTCAAAAACCATAGGCGATGACCAGCATTACCAACCAACAGAAATAAAAGGAACTGTAATGTACTCATAACCAGTGATCGGAAATTCGGGCGCTTATTTACCTAAAGTTGGTGAGTGACACAACATGGAGCAGTTAAAACCACCTCTTTTTCGTGAATTCTTTCCCGTGAATTCCTAGGATTTCAGAATATTCTAAAATAATGATTTTTCACCGGAATCTTATTTATAGACGAAATATAAGACACTTTTATCCTGACGTGTTTTTCACTAAAGTCAATATTTCTGGAAAAATAAACATTTTTAATTATATTTATGATTTTATGCCAAAATCCTTTTTCTAGACGAAATATAAAACACTTATTATTCATACGCATTTATAATTTAATTGATAATTGCGTAAGAATAATAGAAACAAGTATTATTAAAAATATATATATATACTTAGATGTCTGTTTTGTGAGATGAACCCAAACTTGTTTTATTCCAAATGGGAATTTTGGAATTTTCTAGAATGTATTTTCGCTGGAATCTTATTTATAGACGAATAATAAGATACTTTTTTTGAACGCGTTTTTTTAAAAAATTGATTTTCGCGTCAGAATAAAAGTGTCTTATATTTCGTCTTTAAATAAGGTTCCGGTGAAAAAATCATTATTTTAGAATGTTCTGAAATCCCGGGAATTCTCGGGAAAGAATTCACGAGAAAGAGGTGGTTTTAACTGCTCCATGTTGTGTCACTCACCAACTTTAGGTAAATAAGCGCCCGAATTTCCGATCACTGCTCATAACCTACTGAAAACCGTAGGTTATAGAGTTTAAATTTGGAATAGGTGTCAAATTCAAGTGAGTGTGCTATACTAGTATCTACATTCTAACTATAAATCGCACGACATTTTGATCTCGAGTGACACAAGAATAGTGACTTTGTTCGTTAGCTTTTTATTTCCAGTTACGAGTAGACAAATCTGATAAGTTGAATAACTTCTTTATATCTGTCGAAAATGAGTGATAGTGACTCAGAACAACTGTCAATGTTAACTACCATTACTATAAATTATTGCATTACACTGGTAACAATGCTGGTCATTTCCCTATGGTTCCTGAACCCATCATAGAGCCCTTATGATATTTGGGTAGATAAAGTAGTGTATGCAACTGTACATAATTAGGCATTACAACACTCGTGTGATGCTATTAAGAAACTCGCCTTCGGCTCGTTTCTTAAACCCACACTTGTGTTGTAATGCCCTCCATTATGCACAGTTGCATAAACTACTATAGAAATACTGTTCTGTGGGGTAGATAGTGAGACAGTTGAGCAGATTATAATGAAAGGATCCTTAAACCGGTTAAAGCTGTCGCCTCTCCAGCAACATAACTTAACAGGAAAAACTGCAAATGTATTGCAATTGAGGAGCCCAGTTACCTACCTCATGCTTTAGTTGGGCCTTCTAGTTGCATGTGTTTTTTATCTTTTATTTTCTATGTACATAACTTATATGTGGATAGCGCTGTGGGCTACATTGTAAATACAACTCATCTTTACATTGTAAAGTAACTAACACAAATGTATAATAAGCACAATGTAGTCGTTTGTTATTCCTCAATAAATAAATAAATAAACAATTCTCAGAGATTCCGATTTCCGTGACTGAGATGAATACACTGCAGATTTTATCCGAGTTATCTATAATTTCTTAATAGCTGGTAATCAAAACATTTATGTGTCTGGCACTTTGGCCTTTAGAACAGGTTAAAATCAATTAGAACAAACCAAATACAATTATAACATTTGTAGTTGTTAAGCTTTACGTTCGAAACATTTAATTTGTGAATGCATTAAATCAAATTTTGAATTATTTAACTAAAACCTCAACAACGTCACACCAATAACAAATCATAAAAACAGAAGTCATCTTGATTTATCTTTTACCACCACATCTAGTCAGATAGCCACAATTTATTCGCGTGCTCAACACATTTTATAAGCGTGAAGCTCTATAAAACTATTTAATTAATAAAACATTGCGCTGTTTTTTGCTTGTCTTTTCGCTACTTTCCTGTTCTCACCAGATCAGGAATTTGGAAGTAGCCAGACTGTCAAGGTGTTGATTTGGTCTGACCAAATCATAAACCAATCAGCCATTCCAGGTGTCGCTGAATTGAATAAGTGTACGCCGTTCTCCGTCAATTTGACGCTTTTAGCGAGACGGCTCTTATCCGAGATAACTGGAGAAGTCTAGCGTAGGTCTACTTTGGAGTCGCTGAACCAGAGGAGTGAATATATTATTATTATATTTATACCAAACAACAACAAGATATTCTAATAACATATTAGTTATTATTTATTTAGAGTTTCATCTACGGAATAACGTCGTAAAATACGTCTTTAGCCAATTTCCTTATCAATTCAACTAAATAGTTTTGGCAAGAATGCAGCCAGCAAAGCTCGTAAAAGCGGTTCGCGGGTCGGCCGGCGATCGGATAAGCCTACCTTTAAAATCAAAACCAGGATCAGAGAGTTATATAAAGTCACATCTGTCTGTACCTAAGTAAGTAGGTAGGTACTAGATCTGGCGTTCACTTTTATTTTCGCGCCGGTGACATCACCGTGGCCTTGGCGATGTCAGATAGACTCGGATGCATTTGTTTGTGGGCATATATCATCAGGCTACATTTTTGTTTGGATTGAAGATGGTGCTCAAGATTTGGGATGACATATTGCCAAGATTTCTTAGGAATCAAAGAAACATAAAATCTAAATATTTTATGTTTCTTCGTTAGAGATATTTAACGGGTTGGTCCTTTGCCACGCAAAGTTTTTTCTCGAGAGATCAAATCCTCTATCTTTAGACAATTTCTTCCCACGCAACCAAAACCCAGCAAAATTAATGAGCGTATAATTAATTTAGGGCTTATACTAAGCACACATAAAGTCTCATGTAATCTTCATTGGACTGGTGTTGGATTAGGGCCGCATCTTCACACTCAGCCCCGCCCCAGTTGCGGCCAGGTCCATCGCGGCGAGGACCATTGCTATTTAAGGGATTAACTGCTTTTAGGTATTTTGTTACATTTTCCGTAAGCTGTTTATTGAAGCGAAGGTTGCGGTCTCTAGATATTATATTTACTTGTTTATACCTAGGAGTTGTCTAGTCAGAGCGCTATTTGTTGTGAATCCTAGAGCGCAGTGTTTAGTTATTTTACGACTATGGACTTGTAGGTCATTGCAGAAGACGAATAAAACAAGCTTAAGAGTGCTTCAAGGGAATTTACAGCCTCGTGTGACCGTAAATTAAAGCGTCTCTACCCGTAAGTGTCATCGTGAGGCCCGTAACTTTAGGATCGTACTATTCTTTGTTCTCACAGTTGTAAACTATAATGAGATTTTCCTTATTTTCCTCAGCTAGGCACGCAATATTAAATGCTTCAGTAATTATCCGTCGTTGTAGAATGGACCTTGATTCGCAATTTTTCTAGCAATGTACATCAGAATAGTTGAAAAAGTGGTAGAATAGATAGAGCGTACGCGTAACCCGGTCATTGACGTCCAAGAATTCGGCGTTCGACGTAAATAATTGTAACAGCGGGCATAAAAACGAATAAATGTAGCAAGAGTGTATTAATAGGTGGGCATGTGTCGATGTGACACGCGAGGCACGACGGCTGTGTAAATTACACGTGGTGCGGAGCTCCGTCGCAAATCGACTGTCCTTTCATATCGGAGTGCTAAATGTCTGCATTTTACGGCACTATGATTAAAATTATTGACACATCATCAAAACGACACTATTATATACGCAATTAGCTACAGAACTATTCGAGTTTGTAAACAGTTTCGATGATTTTTAGAACTGGTTTCATTTCTGACCCAAAATAAAAACTAAGCTATAAAACAAAGTGTTGATCGAGGAGCCATGAAGTGCCGACATTAAATGTAAATAAATGTTCTCTAAGTAATTAGGTCGGCCCAATAGTGATTCAATGTCGAAACGAGGGCGTGGAGTACCTACCTGCGAGCGGGAGAATTATAACAATAAACCAATTAACAGATTTCCTAAGAACTTACAACTCCTTGTGGGGTGTGGGGTGGTTTGTAGAGAAACTAATAACTCTAGGTAAGATTTTATACGTAACATTTAATGAAATAAATAGAAACAGAAGATAATTATGATGATGAGATGACATTGTTTTGCAATAAACTCTTACTGCAAAATATAAAAACAAAATGTTCTCTACCAACCTGTAGTCAGTATAAAGTGCTTAATTTACTAACTCGTAGTGGCCACACAAGCTGTGTATGTAATGTATACACGGTTTGCAATAAACAGCGTGTAATAGAAAATCTTTCTATAGCACGTTCTAGTGATGTGATGTGACGTAATCAAATCGATAACTATCGATAAAATGAAGCGATACTCACGTTCGTACCGTGCCGTGAATAATCATCGAATCAAAATTATCATGGAAAAACTCTGCAATATTTCCCTCGACATTTTAATTAAGAACAAGCCACGTTTCCAATTTAATTCTTTTTAATTTGACGAAATGTCGGAAACCTTTAAGTTCTCGCGACAAAAAAGGGTATTCAACAATGTTTTTCAATTTCTTTTGCGTTAACGTTTTCATAAAGATGTTATTGTCGTACCCTTTTCGCAATATAATGTTGTTTGATATGATTCTGCGACAAGCACGTGTATCGGTACCGATGAACCTTTTTGTAGATGTCAATAGTATTGGCGTGTCCCTCGTTACTTTGCTTTGCTGAAATGGGTCGCAACTGTCGCAAGTTATCCTTTTTGCGGAATATCTTTCAAAATATATTTTGGTTTAGAAAGTGGAGCGAGCGCTATATGATAAATGAAGCTTGATATTATTTGACTTACGAGATTCAATCTCGGCCAAACGTGACAGTATTTTTAAAAGGTTTTTGTTTACCTGCATAGATATAATTAACTGTTACAACAAACAACGCGTTTTTAATGTACTTTGAGCATAATCAAAATATTAAACTTATTATGTATTGTGCTTATTTCTGTTCGACTTTAGGTGCATAGAAAATTACGTTCTATGTAAAGGCGAGACGTAAAATTGCAATTTTTCAGTATGTTTACTAAGGAACACACTTTCATCGATACCGAATGTCATCAAGTCATCACGCACTAATGAGCCTGATGAAGCCGTGGAGTGAGCCGGATCTTCGTCGAGCATTTGGGTCGTCTATAGTCACGCGTTTCGGAGAGCCGAGCCTAGGTCAAGGATCCGTTTGAAGTGTGAAACTCGTAGGCAGGTGAAAAATCACCGACAATTTGTTACATAGATTTATGATGCAATAATATTAAATACTAACTTGTTGCTCGAATTTATAGCTTTAAATATCGAAGCAACTTGAATTACTACACACGTTAAATTTAAGTTGGTAGTTGGCAGGAAACGCAAAGGTTTATCAAGACCTAAATAAATTCAAGGCCTTATCGCTATCGGTTTTGGTAATATCAAATTAATAGCTTACTCAACGATAACGCACTCTGGACATTTGTACAGTATAAAAGAATGGTACGCTCACGAAGCATATACGACAGACAAATGACGTACTTTTTTATCGGAGCGCGGAATTTATATTTAAAATAGCTTTAACTACAACGCTGTTTGAAACAAAAGAGTTTTTAAATAGTGGAATGTCACAAGTGCTTTGTGGTCGATAGAACATCCGCAGCGGGGCTGCATTGCGCCCGCCGCAATTATGGAAGATGGAATTGAGATGAAAAATTCAACGTGGAAAATTGTAACGCCACCTTTGCCGTCACCGCTGCTGTTACAATTTCATCCTTCACACTCGAGTGCCTTCGGCGGCTTCAAGGAAAATGACCTCCGATACTTCAGTTATGGATAGATTTCATCTCGAGAGCTGCACTACATATTTAAACAGATCATAAAATACAGAGCATTTCTAAATTACATTCAACGGTGATCCAACTTTAATATCAAGTGATATGTTAATGATTAAAATGTGTGACCATTCAAAAGTTAAGGATTCGACGACAGCTACTCGCAACTTTAATTCGTTAAATATTATGGTTATGGTTATGGTGGAAGTACTCTTGTATCCGCATTTGGACTCCATTAAAATTCGTAAAATATTATGTTCCGTAATACCAAAAATGATGACTGAAAACTTTTTTAATTTTCGATATTCTGTTGTTATTCTGTAACTAAACAATGTAAGCTATGTTCCGTATCAAACAAAACGATAAGATAAGTAGTAATATTAAGATATTGTTGTTTTTATTACAAAACAAATAAGACGAAAACCTGTCATTTTCGACATAAAAATATGGAAAATCGCATTTTGTATATTTTTGCTTACATTTCATTAAAGGTTTGTATTATTAAGAAAAAAACAACCAGGAACCTAGATATTATTCGAATACAAAAAACAACGTTAATTATGGTGGAAATATGCTCGAATTACAAAATATTTTGGTAGCATGTTTGTATGGGCAAATCATCATCCGCAGGCCCCTTAAACAAAACAATGGTAGCGAACAAGGGTATAAGATAAGTTACATACATGTAACATGATCCTCCCATTTACCCTGCACTGCAACAACGCCCCAATCGATAAGATGTGCTAATTATTAACTGTATCACTAAGCTCAGATTATAATCTGTTTAACTGGGCAATCGGCAATAATTGATCATTCGCTCATATTCGCCCGCAAATCGATATTATACTGGATGTTTGTTTTCCACAGTCAATACAACACTCCATACGGTGATGCGATTACTAATCAGCGGAGCAAACAACAGAGCTAACCAAATGTTATTGTTGCAAAGCCCTAAATGGACCTACCAGTCTATTAAATTAAGATTGTGATCGACATAAACCGCAAGCTTGAGCCCGACTGTAAGCTAGGGTTTCTCGTCTCTCTCATCTTTATCAGAAGCCCCTATTCTATTGGCCCTGTATTATTCATACTGCACGCCATTACTCCTCGAATCCTACTCATCATACGTGACGGTGATGAATATTCAATAAACAAAGCTACGCGCTTACTCAATGATTTATGGCGCGGAATGAAATAGGACACAATTTCCCAGCTGTTAATTCCGCGGCACAGGCACAGTCAATATCAGCAAATGTCAAGCACAGCGAGTTATTTCGAGCAATGGGTGAGAGTGAGAGACCGTAACGGTAACCTAAATGTTTATTACAAAACGCCATCCTCAATTTGGCACAGGAATAAGCCCGGACGGAATAATTAATGTCACTTGATGAGCCAGGGTGCGTGTCCTTCAATTTTTTGCCAGACCTAATGGTTTTCACCATGGGGCCATAATTAAAAAACCCCCCTTCGTTGATGACGCAGCAAAGATTCCAAATAAGTTTAAGTTAATTGAGTTAACACTGTTCCTGATAATAAAACGAAATGTAAAACCTCTCATGGGTTAACTAATCAAACTGTATAATGAGGAAAAGTGATACTGCGGTAGTTTAGAGTGGGAGGATGAGACAAGTAGTCATAGTCACTGATCGATATTAGTTGTTGTGTTACAGCTTACACACGCGCTGATCACAGTGCACGGATCAGGCAAGGCTAGAGTCTTGCTTGTCATATTTAATACTACAACAAATTTTAGCGCTATTTGCCTATGACAACACAGTATCAGGTTGTGCAAACAAAAGATCGTTAGTCGGAGGACCTTGACACGCCTAGCCTCGGCGACCAAAGCTGTAGTTAAATGATACAAGTAACCACTACGCCGACTTGATTTATCGATCAAGACTCCAAAAAGGACTCGCATTTAGAGTTTCGTGAGCAGCGCGACCCCATTCCGTAAGGGATGAAAGGGGATAATACACAGACGCTCATAACCGGAACACTCTACATGGAGACAATGCGACGACAGGGAAATACAAAAAGCGAGGAGCCTCTTGTTTCGCGAACGCAAATATTTGTGCCGCGAAAACCCAACGGAATACCGCCCTCGTGGACCGATTATAATTATTATGAGGAAGAATAGGGAAAGTTCTTCCCAGCGAACAAATGACGCGAAAGTATATATTCAGGACCCAGTTCATTTCCGAATGCTAATAAAATAATGTCTCAAAATTATGCAAAATGTCTTCGATTTCTAGAACAAAGCTTTCTGGAGCGTAAAATTTATAAAGGTCATTGTCCCGGGGTCCATAAAAAGGCGACATCTAAAATTAGCGAGTTCACGTCGACAGTTAATCACTTTTACTATCATTTTATTACGGTAGACTATTTGAAGTTAATTTAAGATAATTTTCGCTTTTATTACATTTGATGTTGAGCCTGACTTCCGGTGGTTTATTTGGCAGCGATAGGGCGTGCCAAAATGTAATGTCACGAACGAGTGTTGTCATTCGCAGTTTTATGTCCTCACTGAGCCTGCCGACGACCCTCCAGTTTACTGTTTACGACATCGATATCGATGATTTTGTTACGTACGTAACTGGGAGATGACCGCGCGGCCGCGCGCCGCGGTTACCATCAATATTTCAACATAGTTATATAGACATCATTATCTTTATAGCAAACACGAATTTTCAAAGTAAAGTGCTAGCTAACATTTGATATAGAATATTTTACAGGGATCCGTACAAAAACTTCAATAGTGCACCTAACCCAAGATGTGAAAAAAAAATACCATCAAAAATCCTTATATCGCGTACGCTGCGGAAACTATTGACAATAGAGAAAAGTGATGTACCTATTACAGTTTTATAGAAGACATCAATATCAACAAAAAGTCCGCAACACTATGTGTCTAACTATTATAGTTATGTCACAATAACTACTTTTCCAAAAATCCTTATATTGCGTAAGCTGAGGATGTTATTGACGATAGAGCAAAGTGATGTACTATAGTTTTATAGACGATATCAATATCTACAAAAATAAAACCGGCCAAGTGTGAGTCGCACTCGCGCATGAAGGGTTCCCCGTTCCATTATCTATAAAAGCGGCAAAAAAAACACGTTTGTTGTATGGATATCCCTTAAATATTCATTTTATTTTGTTTTTTGAGTATTTGTTGTTATAGCGGCAATAGAATATCGGTAATGAATTTATAAGTGATATACATTTATTATTGGTTTATTTTCCACTTCTTTCACAAGTGGACAAAAAATTTAAGTGGACAAAATCAATAACACCTTGTTTCTTATTTGATAATTATTTCTATTTATAAACCTGTTTATGTATATAATTTGACTTGTCTAAGTGCTTATTTTGTAAGCCTACTATAAACGGTATTGATAAACGTCATATTCAATTTATTTCATTCCGTTAATTCTATTAAATTTTTATCAGGTTTAGAAATAAAAATAGTACGGTGAGCGTTTCATACGTAACCTACATGCGCCAGTGCGAGGCTAATGCTGCTCGCCTATGCAAAGGCACGTGCCGACCAAAAAGTAGGTACGCTGACTTTTTCCTGTATCTAAGGCCGCCTGCACCCGCGCCCGCCCTCGGCTCTAGCCCGTATCATCATTCAAAGATGAACGATGTGTCTAGCTTTGTATGAAAATGTATTGTTTCGACAATTATCAAAATTTCTATGCCATCTATTTAAATTTTGTAAATTGGAATAACTACTTATAAAAAACCTGCCAAGCGCAATAATTGTAAAGGCCCATTGCTGGGTTCTCTATAATTGAATGCTGTTATTCATTTTACCAATATAGTCAATAATTGTAATAAAACGCCAAGTGCGAGTCGGACTCGCGCAACGAGGGTTCCGTAACTAAACATACTATTATTAGTTAAAATTATAAGACCTTGTTTCTTGCCAAATGTTATGATTGTAGCTTTACGGGAAGAAGGTAGGTACACCCACCCTATATAGGTTTTGGTCCATGGCGAGAAAAAAAATTTTTTTTTTGTGATTAAACTTACAATATTACAGTTTTCGGATTTTGCCCTGTACTTGTGCTATAAGACCTTGCTATTTGCCAAATTTCATGGTTCTAGGTCAACGGAAAGTACCATATAGATTGTTGGTCCATGGCGAGATTCAAAAAATAATTTTTCGTCAACGGGAAGTACCCTATAGGTTTTTTGTGCATGTGATTCCCTTGGAAAAAAAATGGGCATAAACTGCTGTAACTCTTGATTGCGTTCACTTAGAAGTTTGATTTATAGCGGCTCCAAGAGGTGATGAACCTGATTATATGATGTGAATTTCAACTCGATACCTCTACGCGTTTCTGAGAAAAGAGGGTTGACAGACGGACAGATGGACGACCCAGTGATCCTATAAGGGTTCCTTTTTTCCTTTTGAGGCACGGAACCCTAAAAACCAGTGACTTAATTAAAAACGCTTCGTTTCACTACGAACTACTGTTCGATGACATGAATACAACTTTAAAACGAAATGCATCGGAGTGAAGGAAAAGTGTCAGAGGAAAAACATACAGAAGAACGCGATCAATCTCTTCATTTCCTGCACTAGAAATATAGGCGGTCTCCGCTTTTCCAGTACTATTATTCTAATAAGGATGTTTTTCCTCTGGTTGTTGACATACCTGGGTAGAAGTCGTGTGACTTGGACATCTTGACTCGGGCGCCTGTGTCCTTCTGCAGCTGGGCGATGGTCTCGCCGCCCTTGCCGATGATGGCGCCGGCCACCATGGACGGCACCAGCACCTTGAAGTGGTAGGTCGGCTCCACGGCTGCGGATAAACTGCTGATGAGTGACGGTCTTGGGAGGGAGCATCATGTTCTGAACTCTGCTAAATTGATCGTGGTTCAATATCGGAAGGATCTAAGAATTTTTATTAGGGATGATCTTTGTTCAGGCCCGCTATATCGGAAATGGTTCCACGTAATTTGATGTGTGTAAACAACCTACGATTGGTAATTACCCCAAACCGTAATAACTGGCAGTTGCCAGCCCATATGGAAGGAACAGTCAAATAAATTATCCCATTCCAGAGGAAAATGAGAGCAAGCTATATTTAACGGCAATTACAAGGAAGTTTTAGCATAATTCGGGGAGAGCATTGTGTGTCGTTATTATTTAAGGGGACAAAACAGACGAGATTAAACCACGGATCTAATGTCTTTTGTTTGCGAGCTTTGAGCTACGTAGCGCAGCTCAGAACACGGCGGCGCTCCGGCGCGTTCAATAAACGAGCTTTCTGTTGTGAAACAGATATCCATGACGGTCATGGCATGTCATGGATAAGCAGCGATATCGAAGATTGTTCAGGTGCTGAAGATTGTTATGTAAGTGCATTAAGTATGTAATGTGGCCACACCTCGGAGACTGCAGTGATGTCATGTCACGATGTGCGAATAGCCAATACCAATAAATAAGTACAATTCATCAGCACCAACTTCTGCTGGTGTTTCTGTTGGCTTCATACAAACAATAAAGATTAATGTTAAGAGTTTATCAAGATTTACTTCCAGGCGATATGTGGCGTTATATTTATTTATTCAGTTATTGACATGCATTTTCTAAACACAGATGGAGAAGACGACGAAGTGAAGATAGAGAGACTGATGGACATGAATTGATACTCGAAACTACGATGACAAAGACCAAACTACGAAATCAGAACTTTCAGTTCCAACAATCCTGACCTCAATAGAAACAAATAATCAGACCACATAGGAACATAATCAACAAGACGCGTGTCGGTGGAGCCGCCCGCCCACAAGCGATGTGCGAGAGGCATCCCACAGGCGCGGCGTGTATGGCGCGACACATCTGACCTCATTCCGCGTGGCATGCCTAGGCCACCTGCCGTGTATGGTAAGACACCGCCCGCCGGTGACATCCACTGACGTGCCCTTTGTGTTTCTGCTCTATTGAACTTGCCAGAAGCGTGACTGAAGTAGCTGTGACGGCCCGACACAGGGTATAGATAGACCGAGTGTGAACGAACAATCCCGCAAATTGCCGCCTGCGCCTGGGAATTCAGTAAATTGTGCTATTGTGCGACCCGGATTACATAACGTAATATTATTCACGATGGTTTTTATAGCATCAATCGACTGAGCAATTAATCGCATAGACGAGTTCATAAATATAAAAGTAATTGGACGTGGCTTTCATAGAAAAACGCCTAAACGAGTTTGCTCGAAGTCCCTTTCAACAAAGCGTTATTAAAAGGCAAAAAAGTCGGTTTCAGGTTTTCAGGGCGACAATAGAACGGCTCGCCTAATCTCCGCGATTGTAATCTGGGCTCGCTGTGAAATATTACTACAGGGTGACAATGACAGAACCGTTTTGTACCACGATATTTGACAGGCACTTTATAAACCGTCTAGCTTAATCCGACTTGTCTTAGCAGGCAACTATTAGGTTTTACTAACATTCTTTATATTCAAAGATATCAGTATTACCTGGAAAATATTTCTCTAGTTTTAAATCTATTCTAATGACCACAACTAATCGCATTCCATAAATTGTTCACATGATTAAAAGCCGTCTTTGATAGCGATAAACGGCTGCCAGGAAAGCAATACCCGTCACCTATAAATTGTATCTAACTGCCACGACAACTACAACTGGTGTGGACACACTGACCTTGTCAACCAAACCAATGTTTACTAGCGCGACACGCTATGAATTCATTTACAGAGTGTAGGAACTGGGTTAATAGACGAATAGCCTAACTTTAACCTAAAATCGTCGTAAAATCGACTTGGCACTAAAATATGGTAAAAGCTACCTGTAACTATATACTGCGCTCCGCTGCCGGGGAATCGGAAAAGATGGTTAAAGTTTATTGTAACCTGCTGCAGGAAAATCCTTTTAGCAGCTACGTAGCCACAGAGACGGCAAAAAGGAGAGAAACGTCTCTTGAAACAAGAGTCAAGGGACGGAAGTTTCAGAAGCGCTTGACATGGCAACATTCCTCGGGCCTTTGGAAACTAATCAATCTTCGGGAGCGCGGGTTAAGCCTAAATAATCTTCGAGAAGGGATTACGCACCCGTACGGCTACGGGTTGATAGATCGCTGCTTAGCTCGTCTTATTGCGTTAATGTTGTTAATAAAATGTGAGAGCTCTTGCCTTCTGGAATGTTGGGTGAGATAAGAACTTCAGCTGTAGGTACTTTAGTGTTGTTTTTAGATAATATCTTTTTTGGACGTCATTTGTAAAAATGCTTGGAGAATTGATTTCAATATCGACTCTGTTTGTGTAGAAGTCAACTAGTAGGCTTTGCAAGTGCAATATCTCCTCATCAAAAAGACATTATCGTGTTTCGAGTTTGCCAGCTCGCTGTGGGCGGTTCCAACGCGCATCGACCCTGTTACCATCGTTTGAACAACTGATAAATGGGCTTATAAGTCATCTGAGTTATTAGGGCTTGCCTCCGGCTCGAGCCACGCCCATCGGGAAAGTGGATCCCTTCAGGCAGATGATAAGGTTTAGCGTAATATACCAGCTCAAAGGAAAATGACAAAACATTAGCTATAATGTGCCATCAAGATTAAAGTATAGACATTATGTAAAACTACTTAGCGCACAATCGCGCACGTTTTGTCGCGTGTGCCTACGGCTGGGCTGGGCGCGGCGGCGGCGGCGGCGCTAGCATGCATTCATGTCAAGTACACAGATGCTTCATCTCGGCTCGTGTATTCCGTTTGAATCTAATTCGGAGGTGAGTGTACCTGATGTTTCGCAACATGCTACCAATAGGGGTGCTTCAGTGGTCGCTTTGTTGGCCAGATGGAGGACGACTTACAGCTTCTGTATATTGAAAGCTAGCCTATATAGCCTAGCTATCAATTGAATGAATGAATGAAGAAAGGATTTAGCGCAGAAGCCAACTACGGCAATGCGGCAAACTGCTAATAGGTTTGTTACTAAGCCTATTGATTTGAAGTGTCAATAAAATTATAAAATATTTCGTCCCAGCGTCCCACAGGGTTGTTTCAAGCACAAAAACGTTACTTTTTTATCTCCTTCATCGTTTCAGCGAACCATTCTCAAGTTACTTAGGAATACTCGTTCCAAAAATAATATTTATATTTGGAGTGGCTGCTAATAAAAGCAACTAAGCAACGAATTCCGCTGAATTTGTTGGGACAATTTTCGTTGACAGTAAGGATGATTTGTGGGGAGAAAATATTTGTGCTCAATCAACTATGAATGGAAAATTGGAAACATTCGAGGTCACAGTACCGGAGCTACACGTGAGAGCACGTCTCTACTTTTACGCGACTATTCGTCCGGACTCATGAAATTTGACAGCAACATGCATGTAATCAAATTCAGCCCCGGGACCAAAACCAATATAAAAATAATGCTGGACAATTCACAACGCATCATCTAGGCCCAAGCTAAGCAGAGCTTGTGTTATGGGTACTAGATAACCGAGATACTTATTACAAACATAAAGAACAACCGGAACCAATCAAGGCGGAAATCGAACCCGCAACATCCTGCGTCGCAGGCAGGACCTTCGCCCGGCGCGCCACAGAGGTCGTCCGAGAGCAAGGAGCGGATAGCTCATTTCACCCCACATGTTAATTTTCCACATACTTAATTTATTTCATACTCTAGTAAATCTAGTGATCGATGATTAATGATTTTGAGTTTGATGTATCGTAAGTAATAATAATAAATCACCCGGATAGTTCGGCTCGGTCCGCCCGTCGAGGGTTATCATCAACTAGGTATCTAAAAACGCCCCATGGAGACCTTTCGATAACCGCTATACTATACCCACACATGAATTTCATGCAAGAGAATCAGAATGAGCCCGGTATCGGTAAAAACAACTCTGCGGCTAGATAAACCGATTCAGGTCACAGTAAACATTTTTGCGAGAAAAGAATTGCTAACTTGTACGAAACTAGGGCGGGCGTAGGACAAAGACTGCATTGTTGACGGCGTAGTTACACGCGAAATGTTCAGCTTTTCTTTCAGGTCTTCAATTAAAATAAGGTTCCACAATGCAGGACTTCAATGGTCCATAAATGGAGTATTTTTTCATTGTGACAAAGAATCATTGAGCACAGCAGGAACTAGGAAATGGCGCAGGGAACATCTGCAGTCGGAAACGGCTGCCAATGTTGATGCGGCATTATGGCGAGCTCGGAAAGAGGTCATACCATATGCATTGTACTAGGCACGTCACTCTGGGCAAAAACTGGGTTGCAGAGAACAGTGAAACGGAACAGACTTTACTGAGATACGGGAGATACCGTGAAGTGGTAAAGTATGTAAGTTGATTGTTAGCAATGTACAGAAGCGTCACTATCTGCTTTATCAATCAAGCATTGCAATAAACAAAGCATTCACGGACAAACACTTTATAATTTTTATAGCACTTAAAACTGATTGAGTGCGGAAATGCAGAGGCAAAAACATGATGTAACATAGTTTAATCAGCTAATGGTTTTTTTAAACATCATCCAAGTAAAAAAGTAAGTAGCATAAAATCAAGAGCGGCGAACAAACACGAAACTTTGTTTAATAAATAAAGCCATCGGCTTAAATTACACGAGAGTTTTGCTCGATTATTTTACAACATCGTTGCAAAGCCGTCACGGATAGACCAACGGTTTTCAGATTATGAAAATCTGATAGCTTGCAGTTGCAGGCGAACTTTATTTTATACATTGAGTTTTTCATGACATCGGCGATTCCGGAGAACTAGGACGTTGGACCGGAGCTTCAACTTAGTTACAAGTATAAAAGTAGCAGGTTGCAAAGTCCGCCCCACTTGGCACGGTCCTCGGCACTCGAGACTCATCAACCCTTTTCATGCATGCTCGCGCTATTGAAAAGAGCACGATTTGGCGGCAGCGGAGATTATCCCCGTGAAGCGGCTCTCCACCGCTTTGCGCTTTGAAAATCCCAACTTTCTTTCACCCTTTGATCTTTCAAACTGGAAATTGATGAGTCGAATACCGTTGAAATGCAAGACGGATTTCAAAGTCAGGGCCCGTATTAAACTTGATACCTTTGTTGTCTTCCAAGTTCGAGTAGACACTTAGACGGTTACGGCAACTTTGGCAAAAATCTAACAGAAAATCTAATGTGAAAAATGGCCGAATAAACTCAAACCAGTTTCAGTTTGTTTAACGCTTCAACTGCCGCTCTAATTGCAGAGCTGTTGCGCAGCCGAATTCAATTTGCCTGCAAACTGTGTCCCTGTACACAAAATACAAATTGAAATAGAGGTGGCTTTATAACAACAAATAGATAAGCCAGTGACATGCGTCCTGTTATCGCTTGTGTGCGACATGACATGCTTGTGTAATTTGTGTCGGACACTGATTAGCTAGCGGCCATTTTCTATAACTCGATATTGTTCCAATTAACTTATCCATTTCTCTATCAGGATATTAGATTTATTTCTTCGAAAGAAAGTTTCTTTTTAAGTTACATTCATTCAACTGGAAAATATTGACGACCAATTCTCAACATCAAGAGAGCGATTACATAATCCACAGTTCTCGGTTGACAACTAATTCGAGCGACTTAAAACCAGAATTTAAAGCACTTTTGTTTAGCATATCTCTAGAACAAGTTTTAGATACCGTGCCACGCTTTGCGTCAACACCAGCCTATGCAAATGCACGATAGTGTACCAAAGGTTCCTTTCCTTTAGTACACTTGCGTGCATTTGTTTGCAGTGTAGCCTCACGCGATAGATACAACTGCATAAAATCGATGCAACGTTAAATAATATAGCGGTGAGGCCGCCAAACGACCTTGCATCATTGGATTTTCCTGCTATCTATATATATACAAACTTTGTTATGATTATTGACTTCTAAATCGCAATAAAATTGATTTCAGAGAAAGCTTTGGAACACGGACGTGATAGTTTTTTTTCGGGTTGGTCACAATTTCAATGCTGTCGCCATCTCTAATTTTAGCCGGGGTAGTTCTTAATTTCCTATCAAGTTCTCTTGATAGGAAATTAGAAGAAAAAAAGAAATGAGTAGAAGGCACAGCATCCTCATAAAACAAAACGTAGAGCCCAAGCCGACTGAACTACTATTTACTCAGTTTTATTAACACAGATGTCATTAGCATTACATTTATGATTAATGTCTAACATTTCTCAACTGTACAAAAGACTAATAAATTATGTTTATTCTGGCTTAGATAGTATCAGGTTTACGCAAGGACAGCCCACTACAAACTCTAATTGGCCGCAAACAACAGAATCAATATAAAATAACAGACACCAAACTGCACCAAATACAGGATTTCCTTCTGAACGGAAGTATTTAATTTACACCGAATCTAGCAAAACTACTGGTCCAAGTCTCTCATTCGTCAACGGTTCTCTCACGAACTGTAAAATTAAAATTGTAATAATTCTCATTCTCCCTGACCACTATAAGCTATGTGTATCTTGGTAATTAGTTCGCGAGCGGAGACCCATCGAAAAGATAACAAGCTTTGACCACAAGTGTTATTAAAAGGATATTTCGAGCTTGGCCTTCTCTTACTTATTAAATACCTATACATACCTTTTTCATGTCTTCTCAAAGTGTGCAGTTTCAGTTTTCTATTCACTCAGCAGAACATAACAATCTACTTAGTTCGCTAGAAGCATTCAAACGCCTTCATTGAACAAGCTTATTGTTTTCAAGTAAGATCTGTGCTTAGCTTACGTAACTACTATCTTGATATTGTTCAGGTTCAAACTTTTATATTAGTAACTTTAAATAAAAGGTATTCAGTTAGTGTTTGTGTCAAAAGCGTGAAACGTCAGGGCTGACCGAGCGAGGAAGGATGGGGGTCCAACTGACTTTCGCTAGATCCTGGTGGATGGCACACACTCAGTGAGGAAACATTTGCCAGCAATAGGTTAAATCCGGCATGAGCATGAGCGTAGAGTGCACCTATGTTTGCGTACACACATGTGCACTATAATATTTCCTGCGCACATGGGTAGTCTCCGTTGAGACATGCCGCCGCGCCGTGACCGAAAATTCAGCTAGGTAGGACATCATCAAATCCGGCAAATAATGATATTAAAAGTTATAGTTTTAGTTTTTAATATTGTATGTACCTATGTTAGTTTTTATATTACTATGGACCGTAGAATAAGTTAAAATAAGATCTGTAACTGTTCTATAGTCTGAAATATATGATTATTATTTATCATTATTAAAACTTTAACCAACAACTGTTCTGCCACAATTAAAATCAATCTACCAGAGTCCAAATGGCAGACCCTCCTTCGCTCGCGTATGTTGTTTACCTAACATAGGTAATCGCCAATTGTATCCAACCGTATATCCTTTTATTACCGTCATTATCCTCGGGCCGTAGTTCGACAAACCCCAATTCTTATTCTATTCCAAGTCGGATTCAGTGGGTGAAATAAAATTACATTCACAAAAGGTTCTTTCTTTGCAAACCAAGCATTATTCAAGGCTTTGACGGAGCTAATAAATCACATCAATGGTTCTTTTACTTTTATTTTCCGTTTAGTTCGCGGACTGTTTTTGAAAGCTCCGGGTTTCGTTTGTAATTCTGTGCACATCTTTGTCTGAAAACAAAATGGCTGTCTTTGTTTGTATGTTAATTTGATTATGTTGATGGGATTAGAATAAAACCGGCCAAGTGCGAGTCGGACTCGCGCACGAAGGGTTCCGTACCATTATCTATAAAAACGGCAAAAATATCACGTTTATTGTATGGGAGCCCCCTTAAATATTTATTTTATTCTGTTTTTTTTTATTTGTTGCTATAGCGGCAACAGAAAAACATCATCTGTGAAAATTTCAACTGTCTAACTATCACGGTTCATGAGATACAGCCTGGTCACAGACGGACAGCGAAGTCTTAGTAATAGGGTCCCGTTTTTACCCTTTGGGTACGGAACCCTAATATATTCACAATATTGTAGGCTCAGACTAAGTAAGAAATCAAGACGGAGCCCCGCCGAAAAACCACACTGAAGCCGGTAAAACTACGCCTTGCCGTGTATATACACAGCTACACGCACACACATGTAACGAAACTACGCCTTACCTTGTCAGTCGCGCTGTACCGGCGCGCGGAGTGTCACGCAAGGTCACGTTATTGTTATTCGCGATTTTTGTAGCAAAAATGCCAAATTTTGTTGTGAAAGGGTGTAGAAACCAACCATCGAAGAATAAAAAGCAGAATGGAATCACATTTCACACGTAAGTAAACATAAAAATAAATTCAATCAATTTTAATAATTACAAGGATAGCTTGGAACACAAAACCTCCACAACTTCCACCAGTGTTGCCACGAGTAAGCGTCACAATAGTTCCCGTTTATTAAGCAAGTTATTCATGTGACGTAAAATGTAGGTAATGTAACAGTTCATTTGTTTACCTATTTCTATTATTACCCGACTACCAACGGAGGAGGGTTATGAGGTTGACACCCTATGTATGTTTGTATGTAGCCGATTTATGTTCCCACGTAGAGCTGAAACTACAAGTCCGATTTCAACAAATGAGGTGTCTAATGATTCGTCTCGACACTTCGGTTGTTATAGGCTATATGACATCAGATGAAATTAGGGGTCTAATAAGGTAGCGGGGTCCAAGTGAAGGTGACCGCGAACTAGGGAGCACGACAGACGCGACGCGGCATTCCTTGCAGTCATCGAATTTTCTAAATCTATACTATATTCGGTTGTTATAGGCTATATATGACGTCAGATGAAATTAGGGGCTTAATAAGGTAGCGGGGTCCAAGTGAAGGTGACCGCGAACTAGGGAGCATGACAGAAGCGGCATTCCTTGCAGTCATCGAATTTTCTAAATCTGTACTATATATTATAATAATAATAATATTTATACTAATATATTAAAGAGGAAAGATTTGTTTGCTTGTTTGACGAAATGAATGGGCTCCGAAACTACTGGACCGATTTGAAAAATTCTTTCACCATTAGAATCCTACATTATCCCTGATGAACATAGACTATAGAATATTTTCAAAAAAGTTAGGAGGAAGCGAGCCGTGCTGGTACCCCCCACGCTCCCAGCCCTCTTGAACCCACCGTCCCCAACAAAATATCTGATATGGGTATCGTTTCCTATTAACTTGGTGTCGACGATTTCGAATTTGATGACGGCAAGGTCGCAGCAATACAACCACCGTGACCCAGCAAGGCGAGCCGCGCTTCGTGTTCGCATTCTGTTGGCGTGGATGCGAACCGCAATGACCACCGTTACATTGTTTGATTTTTCCCCTATCTAGTCGGAGTAAACATACTTATATACTAGGTACCCCCAATAAAAAAAATGCTATCTTATGTTTTTACTTATCCATTTATCCTGCTAGTACTTAGACGATAACATATTAGGGTAATAAGTTTTAATACACGGCAACACTCACTACGTGCACACATGTTTACGAAACCGGCTTCATTTCGTTGACGACAGCGCTCCGTCTTCATTTCTTACTTAGTCTGAGATTGTAGGTATGATGTTGTTTTCATTATCGTTCTGTTTAGAGGTGCGTGAAGTAGTTTTACCTACAGAAAGCATTATATTGGAAGCCTTGCTGCATAACAGGGTTGTTTCCTCAGGATATGAGTGCCATGAACCGTCTACGGAACTACGGAAGTAGCTTTTCCCCTTACAATATAAGATCAGACCTTTACTTAGTACATTCTATGCAAATTATTGCGAGGCAGTCAAAAAGCTGCTGTGAGGACCCCGGGACTGTGGGGACACCACTCAAAATAAATATAAGCATATTTTAACATCATTGCTCAAAACTATATTTAAACTTCTGCCTAGCTGTAGCTACTCGACGACCGATGCAGCGATGTGGCGCGGTGGGCGAAGGTCTGCCTGCGACGCAGGAGGTTGCGGGTTCGATTCCCGCCTCGGGACAAATGTGTGTACGATCTGGAGACATTTGTTCAGGGTGTTCTGGTCGTTTTCTATGTATCATAAAAAATATCTATCCATGTATTGTATTATGTATATCAATTATTTGGTACCCATAACACAAGCTCTGCTTAGCTTGGGGCTAGATAATGCTGTGTGAATTGTCCTGCATTATTTATTATTATTATTTTACTCTAGCAAGTCATTTTATATCCAATTGAGCTTCTAAAGGTAGGATTACTTATGTACAGATTATGACAAAGAAAAGGAACACGCTATGATGCTGTAATTTGTCAATAAAGTAAGTCACTAGACTAAACAACCATAAAGGAGTAAGCTAGACTAGAACAAGGTTTGTACATTCAATTGAATATTGCCGATAACTAGTCCTGTGCCAAGACAATATTATTTAATAGAGGTTAACGAAAGTCAAACATCGTAAGCGGGAACAAATCAGAATGGATCCTAATTGTTATTCAACCGCGGCGGCGCACGCGCTGCTATTGTGACAGTTTCATTTGTAATGCGCATCGATTACCTATCCATCACTGAAACAACTTACAACTTTGTAGTCAACACAATAGGGTTTGCTTTCAATGAAACTGAGATCGTCGCGTAATATTTGCGTTTTTCTAACACTGACACGGCTATGCAATATTCTGATCAATACCTGTATGAATTGAGTCGAGTTTAGTGTGAAAGCGTTGATGATTATAAAACCATTACGCGTATCTATACGCCACCATACCTCGTAGTGTTCCAACGTTTAGCAGATGTTGTAACACAACTCATGCTATTCGTGTTTTTTCGTCAGCAGTACGTAGTACCTACTTTTATTTCACTTTCGTCGGTGTATTTTAAGTTCTCTTTAACTTGTTGAGATAGTATATTCTTGTGGCAGGTCAAGCGATACCAAACGGTAGGTCAAATAGATACGTCCTCGTTCAAAAGGCTGGAAATGAGGCCACACTAAGAATATGGGTGCAAGAATTTACATATCGCAGCTTTTTTTGCTATAACGCTTGCTCGTACTAGCAACATTACGATAAAATGAAGTATATTTTTGCAAGTAACCCACACAATGCAGCTCATTTTCATAAAGTGCCCGTTCTAGATAAGCATACCTGCGACTTCTCAGATAAGGGTTGTACAGATTAATGTAAGTACGTAGACACTATGCAGATAGTAAGTTTAAATTAAATTGGCCTCAGCTGAAAGCCAATTACGACTACAGTTTGCTGCTTTACTCCCACCTCCCACCGCCATTCTCAGCACAAGAAATTAAATGATGTAGCGTAATAAATATACTTCTCTAGCGAGCGGGGAACAAAGTGCCATTCAACTTGGCTAAATTACCCTGCAGTGTGCGAGATGCTTATGACCTGTCATTTCTGAAGATTGGCAGCTTTAGTGGCGATAACACTTCAGAACCAAACTGTAAGTATAGAATTGAAGTTGAAGTTGCCTGTTCTTGAACATGCCCAACAGCTAGGGGAAAATTATGTTATTTTCAGTACCAGAAGCCTACAAAGTTACGCTAGAACGATCGTGCGGCACTGGAGCACTTATTCCGAATAACGCGAAGTTGGGTAATCCACGACTGGCGTCGGAATAAAGACAATATTCAGCATTCCACAGATCTGTGAACTCGATAGAACGCTCGAGCTCGTGAGTAACAGATGCTGTAAATGTGGCTTTTACTTGCTGACGGAATACGTCTACAGCCTGCTCAGCTTAACATGTTGTACAGATATCAATCTTCATCAGGAATTCAAATTGTCTTCTCGGCTTGCTAAACTTCAAAGGCCCCTATTTTTATGAGTCAGTCATATATCGATGCATAGATCTATCTATCTATGAGTGACGTTTATGCTATAGAAAAGTGTTACTCAAGCAACGATTGATGACGTGAGCAAGCTTTCATAATACGGGCCTGAGATATGTAACATGTTATGAGGTTGGATTCTCCTAAAATGCTATAATCACCAAAAATAATTTCTGATTCGCTTTTCAATACGAATTCCGAGGCTCATTCCACAAACCCGCTAATCCTAAACCGTCCGGCAGCAAAAGGGGCAGGGCAGGTAAAAGCTCGTTAAGATAAATTTGAATTAATGTTTTTAAGCGGTGTGTAAGCAAGCCCTCTCCATTTCCTCCATCTGCGAGTGATAAGGGTCCCGAAGTGTGCCGAACAGTGCATTGTGGAGATAGCGATACAATATCCCTCGCGAACGTGGAAAGGTGTCTGTTTTTGGCAATTTCTGCGTGATCTCCATTGTCAATGCTGTTGTTTTGCGTGCTAAATCCACGGTTTATATCGTTTGGACAGCCACACCCACGCGAAGGACAAAGGATTTGTGAGATTGGAATATGTATTTCGGTTCTCTGAACTCATCTAGCTAGAGCATGCTTTATGACTGTTTGCGCTATAGTATAACGATGAAAAACCTATTCCATGAGCTGGATTTTCTGAGTAGGAAGCATTTATAATAAATATTTATATAGATATATACAGAGTGAAATTAGAAGTAATATATAAGAAAACTAAATTTGAAAAGCACATACAATCTATAAACAATTAACATGGCAATGGACAGGACATATGATAAGAGAAAGAAAGGAAAAATGGACAAAACTAGTAACAGAGTGGTACCCGAGAAAGAAAGGAAAAATGGACAAAACTAGTAACAGAGTGGTACCCGAGATATAGCAAAAGAAACCGAGGAAGACCATTTAAAAGATGGGAAGACGATATTAAGAAAATAGCCGGTCCACTATGGATCTGTGCAGCAGGACACGACTTTATGGAAATCTTTAGAGGAGGCCTATGTCGAGACACAAGCTGTCACAGGATGACCTGTTTTAGATTTTTAGATTATTAACGTACACAGAAGATAAAATATGTGTTAGTAATACATAAGGCATAGCGTATAAAAATACCCTTAATGTATCAACAGCAATAAAGGCTTATATTATATTAGGTATATTATATATATTAGGTAATTTTAAGAGTAGTATCTAACTTATTTACTCGTAGATCTAACTGCCCTGCCCAATGCATCATCTAAAATGACGTCATTCCTATAAGGATTCGTAGAATAGTGTTTATCAAAACAAGCCACGAAGAAGATTCAACCTTATTCCTAAAGCATTTCAATTGAATAAAAGCCAGCACTTGCGATTCCGACCAAAACTTCCTCCCACAAGTTTTGAAAGCTTTTCTTTGAGAAAGTAGGTGAAATAGATTTACTTTTATTTTAGGCGAAGCTGACTGTTATTGATACGTTTTCGTATTTCGTTACTTTCGTTGTATTTTTGATTTACTAAATATTTTAAATGTTTTTAAAGTATTTTTTTTATTTCAGCTTTGTTATGTAATATGTGTGTGGTGCCAATTAAATGGTGTGTCTGTATTTTCGCAGATTTTTTTTTATTTATAAATTCTGCCTTTATGTTACCACGTATACTTATTACTTACTTACTAGTACCTAATGTTAGTACCTAATGGTTTTGGCTTCATTTCAGTGCACTTAGTGAACGATTACAATTCCATGATAAGGATGTCAAAGTAACACATCCAACAGAGATAAGATAAGCTATCACAGAAGTCAGGCTATCAGCAAATTAACAAATGATATAATATCAAATTAACTAAATATTAGACGTCGTCGTAGAATCATTTCGATAACCTTACTTTCAAGTTATATTAAGAAGGCAAAACGTATTATTCATAAACAGAATTAAATTTCAGTTTCATTTAAAACCTGATAAGTTAATTACCACGGAATGATTACGTTCATTTGAGTGGTCTCATTAACCATCACCGCGGAAGATAACGTGCTAATGAAACGCACCAACCATTCTCGTTACAAATAACGAGGTGGTTTCTATGTATCGCTGACCTTTCATTAGACTGTTGTTGTTCACGGGTGGGAACCGAAACGCAAGATCAAGTACACATTCGTGAGCGCGTTTTTAAGTGACCATAAGCTTTAATAGACTAAGTACATTACATATTTAACGTAAATAAGTTCGCCACGTTCATTAGAAATGTAGGCAGGGTAAATAAACATGATTAAAATCACGAATTATATCAAAGGATTTTTTTTTTAATCAAGTGAATTGAGTTTATAAATTTTTCCACTGCAATGAAAACAGAAAGCAGTCAAAAATGTATAGGGAGTGCCCGAATTAAGTTTCCGTGCTCACGCGCAATTTGGTTGAGAATTCAGATAATTCTTTGAAATTAAAATTTTAACGAATTTTCGTGTAGTTTCCTTCATACATTAATTCCATAAAGTTTAAATGCTGCAAGACGCCGGAAAAAAATGTTAAACCTATGCGTTTGCGGCAAGTCATAATCATAACTGTATTGTAATTTGAATACAGAATAGACGAACATAGATATCGAAATAGAACAAAAATGTTTGATAAGAAATGAAAATGTTTACAACTTGGTGTCTTCTCTGAAATCAAAAAAAAATCCGATTTATATCAAATATTGTTTTTTTATTGAAAAAAACTCAATTAATTGAATATAAATCGGATTTTTTGATTTAAAAAAAATATCACGATTTTTATTAACCCTGAATGTAGGTAGGTATTCTTGTTTCTTGTGAATCATGGTTTACTGTTTGCATGGATAGCGCACCGAACTTACTTTCTTACGTGCCCCGGTATGCAAAACTCAACCGTACTTACTCATTTGATGCGAAGCTCCTAAAGCTCATAATACCGTGAAGAAATTTCTGAAGCGTCTCGGCTAATAGACATTACACGCTTCTCAAATTTGTTGAATAAAGTAAAGTAGCCTTTGAAGAGTTTGTTCCGAGTTTGACCTTTAAGTTATATGACGTTATAGTTTAGGCAGGAAGTACCGAATAAATGTAGAAATCCTGGAGCAAGCGCAGTGCAGTGCCAAGTGAACTGGGGCAGGAGGGTTGCCAAACCGACTTTATCGACAAAACTTACAACCACTGACAATTTCGGAATAGAACCACCAACGCTTTTATAAAATTCTGGCTCAGATAGTATGCAATGCACGGTTTTTGAGACGAATTAGAACAAAGAACTGCCCTATAGAAACCTACACGCTCCCATTAAAGGAGTCGGCTGTTACGCAATGTAAACACTTGCAGACTTAGCATCTAATGACAAATCGCCTGGTCCGACCTTGGAGAGACGAGCTGGCGATAAACAACAGACTCTAAGCCACCGGCACTGGGTTCAAATCACCGCTAAACAAGGCAGTGCATGACTAGAACCGGTAATGACCTTGCCAGCCATCGGCATGAGCTCAGACCTTCACATAGTTATTAAAACCCGTTTACAATAACATTTACCTATTTCTGAACAATTTACTAATCAAATATTTTAAATGATGATGAACAGTGCCAATCTATTGATTCGTGTTCTATGGATTCGATATAAGATATGCAAAATTAAAATAATGTTATACAAGATTCGAGTTAGTTTATGTTTAAAATAAAATTAAAGCGACAAAAGCGACGATGTCTCAAGAAGAAGTGAAAGTACACCAAAATAATGGGTAGTAGAAGATTTGTACATAAAGTGATCACACCAACGATGCGACTAAGCCATGGGTGTCGATGGGACTACGTACGGCGGCTCTCAACATCCATACCACGCTATGGACACGCAGCCCTCTCCGCTGCCAACACTCTTGCACACCCACCATCCACTGACAAACCCTGCTGTGTGACAATCTAGCTTTTCCCATAAATCCCTGTGTAGGTACTCAATAAAACACCATTCTGTATGAAATGGGTAGCTGTACTTTAATTCATAATATTTTAATTTAATTTTAATTTAATTTTAATTTAATTTTAATTTAATTTTAATTTAATTTTAATTTAATTTTAATTTAATTTTAATTTAATTTTAATTTAATTTTAATTTAATTCATAAATAAAGATATTAACTACCTAACATTTTCAATCTTTTAATTGAATTTATATGGTTTTCATTTGAATAAAAATATAAGTTTGATTCTAATTGAGCTTTAAAAATTCAAGGGTAAACACTAAGATATTTGATTATAGTAATAACAAATAATCTGGTAATCTTATTGACCTCTGCATAGCTCGGCAGAAGGTCAGTTGTGTTCCTTATAATTAAGTAGGTCGTGAGGCGAGCTGGTGGTGGTGCGGAGGTGGCAGCAGGGAGCCGCGCGAGGCATGCGCCGCAACAACCACTAAGCCAATGAGAGTTCTGATTCTGATGCGTTGACTAACTCACCAAAATGAGAAGTTATAGTGCCATGGCCGTTGGCCAGAGGCAACGCTGTCACCAAGTCTTGCACTAAAAAACAACCACTCTCTTTTAACATTGCATAAAATATCACTTAAAGTCCGATGAGGATATTCCCATGCAGCCCCGCGCCGCTTATCAGCACGGCGAATCGCTTTGATAATTCTCATATATTTTTCGACTTATCAGTGTAATTACAGCCTGTTTTTGCAGCAATAAAGGGTCTACACCTCTACATAGATAGTAGCTACAGTTTTCCAAAGTAATTCGGCTCGTTGCGACCTCGACGTCGCTGTAAATAGGTCGTATTGATAACAGCGCTCTTCTGATAAGAATCTTGTTGGAATCCAGCTGAGCGCAGCCGAATCGGCCCCAAGTTCGCTGTGTCAATGTTATGTTCACTTTGCCAAGTACGCAATGAAGTAAATCTACCTACAGAGTAGGTATGTATAGCGCGGTAAGTAAATAGTGCGCCACTCACCCGAGCTAAAGTGTGATCTCTTGACGTCGCCATTCTCCGAGTCGCCGTCTAGGGGTCGTTTTCTAGAGTCCGTGATTTCCGGACTGGAGCAAGTATCCATTCCTGTGTCAGCGGCCATGTTGAAATTCAGGGCAAAACTTTAAACTTTTCTAGCATAATTCCCATTACGTAATTGCTTCAGCAAGCGGCTACTGATGCGGCACTTTGCATTATAATAACAACATACGTTTCACTTAGCACTATAACAACTACAACTAAATAATTTGATAGATTCTATGGTTCAAATTTACAAAAATATGAAGAGAAGTGTCACTAAGGTCTAAACGTTTCGTGAACGTTTGTCGATACTGCGGCTGTTTGTGGCGCATGGCCAACTTGAACATAGCCACAAGTTGGGAGTTGGAATGTTGGCAGCACTGTATTTTGACAGGAACCAGCTGATTGCTTTAGTGATGTACGTCGCTATAAAACTTACAACACATATCGAGATTCTACGTGTCAGTAGGAAATGTTTTCTTTGTCCATCACAATTTGTAAGAAGGAATAATAATAT
Source organism: Eupithecia exiguata (assembly GCA_947086465.1). NCBI lineage: Eukaryota > Metazoa > Arthropoda > Insecta > Lepidoptera > Geometridae > Eupithecia > Eupithecia exiguata. Next base: position 11,758,902 of record OX352242.1, read on the forward strand.
GTTAAATGTTAATACTCTTGTTATTCAGAACTTTTGGGAATATGTTTGTTCTTTGTATCGGGCTTAGAATGTAGGCAATAAAAAGATCAACAATAAATGGTAGTAGTATTGATGATCTGATAATATGAAAATGATAATAGGAATCTACAATCACCAACCTTGGATTAGACGTAGGTACTAACATAGACTAAAAGGGCACCAGGGGGTTGGCTACACTGTCATAATAATATGATGACATTTATTATAGTTTACCTACTTCTCAAGACAGTTTAGTTGATCCTTCTCTATCATGTATACCAAGCCATATTTCTTTTCCTAAATTTATTCGTATAAAATCCTGAAACTCATTTATTTATTTAAAATGTTTAGTGTTAAGTTAAGTGTTTAGTATATGAGTCTTCTTGATCTAGCTGGGCAATCAAACTTAATACTATAGTAGGTATAATACTATGTTATAAAAAAACCTTTGTGTTGCCTTTGTCTGAGGAGTTATTTTATCGGAAATCTTTTTTAGGATCAGCGCGAAACAGGCTACGTCTAGTGCGCGGATGAGTATTTCACTTTATCTACTCAAACTTATATGTTGTACTATGACAACTTTAGTTATTAGACACCTACTGCTTACTTGTTTAAGATTTGAGTCAAAATAAACATTTTCATTTTCACATAAATTCGTCAATATTAAGGCTAAACTAGAATTATCACGCAAAGAAAGCACATCACTAAAGAGACATAATGCGCCAAGGTCGTTCAATGACCAATCGCTTTTCATTGCTATCTTCATTACAATGGCAAACACGCGGTTATTTCAAAGTTCCTTTTCGCGGTAATTTTATTTGATATTTTTTTAATTTATCCATGTGATACATGATAAAAGCTCCTTAAACCTTGAATGTATGAAAACCATTCATTTGCTGCTTAAATAACTCAATAATTTAACGTACAATAATTACTTTTACCAAACTGCGTGAAAAATCTAGGTCAAGGATTAAAATATTGTATTTCTATCTCTTTTTCTCGACCGCAACGCAGTGATGGTGCCTGGATTTAGGTTGCTATCGCTAGCGCTCGCTTCAGACAGCCACAATCTGCCACAACCACAATGAAATTGGTAGACAAAGCACAAAGCCCTATAGGCCTTTTGGCAATTTAGTTCCATCTTCCCAGGTAATAAGTAGGTAAAGAGAGACATAGGCCTTGACGAAATTATTTATTTATTAGTGCTTACGCTAGAACTACAATTGGTGCGTACCTATACTTAATGGTCGCTGGTCGGTATTTTTCAACCAAATAAGTCTTTTTAGGGTTCCGTTCCGTACCTTAAAAGGAACCCAATATAGGATCACTTTGTTGTGCGTCTATCAACTCTCTTTTCTCAGGAACGCGTGGAGGGATGGAATTGAAATTAACATCAAATACTCAGGTCCGTAACATCTTCGTCCAAAATAGCAATCATCCAAAATCGATATATAATTAACTTATCAACTAAAAACTAAGTTATTGAATTAAAAAATTCTGCTAAAAGCTAAACAAAGATTTTTCTAGAAACCCGGTCCGCTTCCACTCTCAATACCTTTTGCTGCGCCCTATGTATATGAATATGAATCTTGGATCTGAATCTTGAATATATGAATCTTGGAGCCGTCAAACTTATAAGTTAACGTGATCAAAAAATTTAGGCGTTTATACACCATTTTTTTTTATTTCCAAGGGAATGAACAGCACAATATTCTGTCGTCTGTAATGCACACAAAACCTTACACTCCCGTTGACCTTGAATCATGAAATTTGGCAAAAAGCAAAGTCTTAATAGGTATCACAAGCTGAGGTAAAATATCTGAAAACCATAAATTTATAGTTAATTCACAAAAAAAATCTTGTCGCCATGTAGGTACCTACCGAAAACCTGTAGGGTAGGTACTTCCCGTTGACCTACAATCATTATATTTGGCAAGAAACAATGTCTTACGATTATACGGTACCCTCGTTGCGCGAGTCTGACTCGCACTTGACGTTTTATTTACCTATGTTGCACCCTGTATGGCTCTGCTGTCGTTTCAAAGAGTTTTTATTAGTACCTAACCTAATACAATAGATCAGAGATTTTATCAACTTCGCTTTTTGAGTCTAAACACCATTGACCACAAACTCACCTATAGGTGCCAGATATCTTGGCACAGGTCCTTGACCTATCTCTGTCCCAAATTAAAAACGGGCACAACTTAAAATCTTGAATTTTTTAGTGTTATTATTTTTTTGAAAACTTATTAGGTATTATTTCGCATACAATGAGGGGTTTTCGTTTCGTATTAAAAAAAAAAAGCTAGTTCTAAATATCTCGATAGATGGCAGTGTGTCAACTGGCGATTAGGGTATGTCTATGTCAAATGAAGGGAAAACAAACTTTTTCTGAGTGTTGCCATTTACGCATTTTTTTAATGCTAAGACTGGCAGATTTTGTGATCGGTTCACCTTCTAACATCAAACCGATGACGGGGACATAATTGAGTCCCGTCCCCGTCGGTTATGGTACGTAAAAATCGTAAAAAACGGGGACATAAGTCCCAATTAAAAATATTTTGGTTTTGAGCTTTATTTTGTTCAAATGAAGAACTCTTTTAATCAGATGTATTTTTGAATGACGATGACGAGAATGAGATGAGATGAGATGTATTGTTACTGAATAACGAGTCACACAATCACAAAAAATCTCCGCCATCTTAGTACAACATGTCGTCCCAAACAGCTGCGCAAGGTCAGTAACCCGAGCCGGCGCGACGGCACTCGAGTTTCGTCTCAAGGCGTGAATGATTTGTTGTTTTTATAAAGTTTTGAAAAAAGAATCGAATAGATCTGTGAAGGTTATACCTAAAAATGTCGTGTTTACCTGTAAGTAGGTAAGTAACTTGCATATCAGAAAAGGACCTATTTCAGTTTTTAATACCTAAGTAAATGAAAAAATATGTAGGTAGGTATGTTGTTGGTAAACCTTTATTATATAAATAAATGAAGGCGTCACAAACACACTATACATTTTATACGTTATTTTTGCCTAGTGATATTAGTTTTAAAGGTGATTACTGTTCCTATTTTCAGCTTGCAATATATCATTTTGCAGTTTTCCGGATATTTTACGAAACATCTTTTAGTCATATATTTCGGACAAAATTTAAGTTCGGTTTGGAGTTTTTTAATTTTGACTGTGGCAACACTACATTCGTTTCCTATTTTTGAGAAACCAAAATAAATTCAAGATTTTCTTCAAGTTTTTAGTGGTTTCCCGTCCTTCGTCAGTTCTGGAATCGAATGTTCTTTCTCTGGCTGCGCCGCCGCCGCGCCGCCGGTTTTTGCTGTTGGTGAAGTTATATTCTACCAGATAAAGTTATCTTGCTGTGTTCGAGTTATTGTTAATAACTGGTTGTGTTTGTGCTGATATGATAAAGAGCCTGACTCTGAGCCTATGAAAAACTGATGGTAATGAATGTGTACAAGCAGACGTACAAGAATTGGCTTAAAGGTGAATATTGGTAGCGTGTGTCAACAAAACAGCCGAGCTCTTGGGAATATCGCAAAGAAGTGGTTATAAAAGAACACAAATCTACAGGAAGAATTTCTTTCTAATTTCCAGTTTTTTCATTGTTTAGACATAAACAATGAAAAAACTGGCACGATGGTTGTGACAGAGAAACATTCATTCTATCTGATTTCTTCTCATGCTACAAGCATATTTTTATATAGCATATTTCTGGTAGAAGGTACTAGAGGTAGTCCTCTAGTACCTTGTTCTTTTAAGCGATCGACCGATTATCATTTTGACGTTTTCTTTCATGTGACATTAACATACCATAGTGCCTTGTTCCTCTAAGTAGGAACCCAGTTGAAGCCCTGCCATCTATCGAGATACATGGAACTAATTTTTTTCTTTTTAAAAATGTAAAACGAAAACCTCTCATTAAAGACCTGTGTTATTTTGAATTTATAAACGTTTTCTATACTTATATAATTTTAATATTTTTCGATGATTTTTCGCGATAATTTTTCGTGTATTTTGCGAGAGGAGGTGAACGACCTGTATTAAATAAAATAAATAAAAATCATTTATTTCAGACCCAGTTGATCCTATGTATTGCCACCATAATTGGCACTTAGATACCGTCTACACCTACCTGCAGCGATCATAGATAGGCAGGGAGTCCTACTTTGTTCTTGTTCCCTGGAAATTACGTCTGTCGAATTTCTTGAAAGCCCCGGGATCTTGTGCTTTGCAAGTTCCGGTTCTGCTTCTCTATCCGATTCAAGAAGCAAAGATAGTAGACATAGGCATGTAGGTACTAAAGGCGAGCTTAACCATAATAGAGTTTTCCTACAGCAAATCTAAGGATAGATAAATTATGAAATGAATGTGGAGAGTTATGATTATGAGGGTGGAAAGTCTAGGTGTGAATAAGCTAAAGGAAAAAATACGCTAACATAAATACAACAAATAAAACCGGGCAAGTGCGAGACTCGCGCACGAAGGGTTCCGTACCATTATCTATAAAAATGGCAAAAAAAAATCACGTTTTTTGTATGGGAGCCCCCTTAAATATTTAATTTATTCTGTTTTTAGTACCTATTTGTTGTTGATATAACAATGAGCGGTTTTCGTTTTGCATTTTTAAAAAGAAAAAAATTAGTTCCATATATCTCGATAGATGGCAGGGCTTCAACTGGTTACTATGGTATGTTAAATGTCAAATGAAAGAAAACGTCAAAATGATAATCGGTCGATCGCTTAGAGGAACAAGGCACTAGAGGTAGTGGATATACCCATCTCATTCACACAAGAGAAATATAAAAATGCTTGTAGCCTGAGAAGAAATTAATAAGTTTTCTAGGTTACTTAGAATAGAGTCAGTTGTGTTACTAGTTACGTAAGTCTGTAAATCCAATTATTTTAACCCTTAATAGGGCAGAGATAAAAATTATTCAAAAAGCAGGTTTTTTGTTATTATTTATACGTTTATTAGGACCCTTTTAAACATTATTTATGAAAATCAAAAAATATATAACTATAAGTACGCGAAAATTCGGTGGTAATCATTTTGCCATCGCCCGTTTACGTTTTGGTGTTGGTGGTAAATATTTGACCTTAGCCTGTTATGGTAGAGAGAGAGGAGGTACTAGAGCTGCTACAGTCCATAGCCTCTCCTTCTTCTGGAGCAATGTGAAAGTTTTTGAAGCATGGTGTGGCACATAAAGCTACTTTGCAGACATCGCAAATTATCCTTGATCGTTTTTGAGCATTTTTCGTGCTGCAAAAACGGCATCTAGTAAATTTCCCTTGGTCTTCTGGGTAGCGTGGCACAGAAGAGTGTCTGATTTCAGCATTTCAACACGTGGCCCAGGAGGGTCTTGAAAATTATCTAATCCTCTCGTCTCCAACTCAGGATCTTCACCAAATATTATTGAAAGACCTCGCGAAACTGCATCGTCGTAATCTAGCACGCAATCGCCCAAAAGTGGTTCTTCCGAGATACTTTCGTCGTTACTTTCAATAGCAGAGAGATTATCTTCTAGAATACCGGTAAGAAGAAGATATCTGATAAAACTATCAGATATCTTCTTTTTCTTCGACATTCTTCTGAAATAACAAGTACACTAATGGGTAACGGTAACTATATTACCACCAAATACTACTATGTTGATGTAACCGGGCAATGGTAAGAGTTTTACCACCGAGTTTACGAAGATTTTCCAATCAGTACAAGTTTCATTTCAAAAGTTATTCTACGGGTCATGCAGGATAATATAATCAATTATCCTACCAAATATCACAAAACCACTTACCAGAATCTTGTTAGAACAAAATTTAAATTTATTTGCGCCAAAAACCTCTAATTTTTAAAATTCTTCGATATTTTTTTGTAAATGTTGGTAGTTTGCAAACTATCAAAGTCAGCGTAGTTGCCAGTGCTAATAAAAGTTTAAAGGGTCTTCACACATTATAAATATTGAACATGAGAATGTGTACATAGAACAACTCGTGCTCTATGGTCAAAAACCTGAGGTGGTAAGCAATTGTCCTTTGCCCTATTAAGGGTTAATGAAAAAAATATTTCAAGAAATCAGATACAATGAATGTTTCTCTGTCTCAACCATCGTGCCGTTTTCCCTTCATTTGACATAGACATACCCTAGTCACCAGTTCACGCACTGCCATCTATCGAGTTAGTTAGAACTAGTTTTTTTTAAAATGCAAATCGAAAACCCCTCATTCTAATAACATTTCTGGCAACAGAAATACATAATCTGTGAAAATTTCAACTGTCTACCTAACTATCACGGTCTTAGAGTATACCGATACTCTAAGATCACGGTTCATGAGATACAGCCTGGTGACAGACGAACAGCGGAGTCTTAGTTGTAGGGTAATAGGGTCCCGTTTTACTCTTTGGCTACGGAATTTATTTTTTTATAAAATAATAATTTATAAAAATAACCTACTATTTATAAAGCTGTATGCTTGTCTAAGTTTTGTAAGCTTAAAGAAATAGAGTTATTAACTTTGTTTTAAGTGGTAGTAAGAACCTACCTTCCTACCGTCGACACCGAACCATTACTGGATGGAACCTACCCTAAACTGACTGAGCACAGACTTGAGTCGCGATAGTTATAATAAGACAGACTTTCCTCACTTGAAGTTTGCGCGTTTTCATATCGCAATAGTCTGTCTTAAGACTATCCTGACTCAAGTCTGCCTGTCTTAAAACTATCGTGACTCAAGTCTGCCTGTCTTAAAACAATCGTGACTCAAGTCTGCGCTCTGCCTAATTCACATTAAAATTAAATAAACTTATAACAGATAACAAACATAAGGCAATATATACCTACTTAGTGTCTGCTTAATGCTTAGAGTATCGGTATAGCTTAGTGTAGTGCTCACCGCGGTCACAGATGAAATACCTAATGTTACTGCGGTGAAGTAACATAACATTACCTTAGAAGTAAAAAAGGGAGATACAATACTTTCTTCCTGAAGATTCCTAAGCTGAAGACAGGGCGCTATGGCGCTCATTAGGGGAGACCGTTTTACCTAAAAGTACCTAGTAGGTAGGTATCTCATGCCAATACGAAACGGTCAACCCTTCGCCGTGGTTCGCTGGTTTCATATGCATTCGTTAGCGAGTGAAAGTTCGGCACCGATCGTCCCAATCCGAATCCCAGTCGCTTGCAGTCGCATGGTATATACCACGCGAACATGAGCGAGCGACCACAACATGCCGAGGAGAGACTGGTTTCAATTCAACCTATCTATGGTACAAATTAAAAAAACAATGAATTGATTTTATAGTTACAATATTTATTACAATTTATATTTTTAGACTATTTACAAAAGCTTTGAACTTTCATGCATTAAGGTTGTCGCAGATCAGGGACGCACCGCTTCCACACAGCACAAAATAGAGCATTCAAAAGATCTTTACGTTTTAATTGTATTATAGAAATACATTCAATCATGAATGAAATAAATGCGTAGAAAAGTTTTGTAATTTTCGGTAAAACACGTCGACATGTCAACACGCGGAGTTTAGTTACTCGGATTACTTAGGTGGTTTTTTTATTTGGTCAAACCAATCAAGTTTCTTGTCGTGGTTATACTTGCGCAGATCATAGAGGAGGGATATCTATGAGTGTGGTTTCTATCGGCGAGAGAGTTTCACTATTGGATCCAAAATACCCATATAAAATAAACACAGCTACCAACCCCACTCAGGACTTTCACGAACTAAAAACCCAACTATTACCTTTTTATCACAAAACAATGCAATTTTTATACATGAGGGTGAAGTTCGTTTCATTTTATGATAAAAGGAGTATTTTTTTTCCGCGTGAGCAAGACCTCAGTATGGATAGGATTGATTAAACCTGCGATATCTCGAATATCTCTACGAGGCCTGAGCAAGCAGGTTAAAGGACTAACTAAGCTCGTACATCCAGCACCGCTACCGCAGAGAACTAAAATAACTATTCAAATAAATACTCTTAAACCAACCAATAATTGTAGTCATTCTATCATATACCTAAAACAATTTCATCAGTGAATAATTAAAAAAGCGGGTAAGCAAGGTCAGGATTAAATTTTCAAAAAAAATATGCTGTTGAGGGTTAAAAAAGCCACCAAACTATTGCACCCCCGACGTACCCTTAGGCACAAGTTCTACCGAACTAAACACGAGAATGAGACAAATTTTGGTAATTTCGAGGGTATTCAAGATGGCAGATTTTTTTATTAAACTCATATTTTGATATGTATTTATATATATGTAGTTATGACAAATCTGGCATACCGTTGAAATGACAATGAACTAAAGAATTTTTAGTAAGTTGGAAGAGCTTTTTTTTAAATTGAATCCGAAGTCGAACTTTCACAAACAAAAAACAAAAACTAACAAAGATTTGCGCTTCCATGAATTTCCACGCGCGCACGCGGATTAATTTTTATGAATATATTATTCATGGTTATCGTTTTTGACTAACTCGAGGGTGTTAAATACGAAAATGGGGTTATTTTGAAAATCCAAGATAAGAGAGGTCATGGGTATCGTTTTTGACTAGGGAAATCCTGGGTGTTAAATATGACAAGTAAAAAAGTTAAAAACCCGACTACGTAAAAGTTATAAAAGTTTGAAACATTTATACATTGACAAAATAGAATGACGTATCGGTCATATCATATTTGATAGGAGTTGAAAATGAAAATAGGTCGTAGGTATTGTAATTTTTCTCTATGGGGCCTGCAGCCTGCGGCTACGTAAACTTTAATACGCGTTTTGAAGGCTTATTCGGGGGCGGAGCCCTAAATCCTATAGCCTATAACCATCGGGGTATTGAGACGAATCAATACGAATCAATTTTTATTAATATTTTACTCATGGGTATCGTTTTTGATGAATTCCATTATTTTGCAGAGGTGGCCATGACCCTAAACAAATGGGATCAAATGCGTTGGTTGACATACCGTGTTTTTGTGAGGTTTTTGTGTTTATTTTTTGTCAAAGTGATCCAAGGTGGAGTGTAGCACTGGAAGAAATGAAAGAATAAAATTGTAGTATAAAATTGTAGTAGGTTTTTTGTTGTTTATTTATTTATTCAAGCTTAATAATATATGTATAGTTATAGTGCTTACCCGCACTCTGGGTAACTCTAATGTTACCCCTATAGGTGGAGCTACCAGACCTACAGTCCGTAAGATTTTCGATGGAACCGACTAAGATTTCGTGGCTTAGTCGGTTAGAGCACACCCGTACTTAGGGTGGAGCGCGGGTTCGAGTCCCGCCGAAATCGAACATTTTTGGGAACTTTTTTTATTTCAATACGATATAAATGAGTAAATTTTTTAATAATAACAATATCCGCCATCTTGGTTTTGAAAAAATACCGCATTACGAATATCTATACCCTCGAATTAGTCAAAAAAGATACACATGTGTAAAATTTGAAATTAAAAGTATCCGCCATCTTGGATTTGAAAAATCATCAATAATCTTAACGTTGATGATGATGTTCACCTACAATAAATAAATAAAAGTTTTTATTTGACACTAGCATGGTGACGACCCTGGCCTACACACGCTGTCGCGTTACTTGTCGACATGTACCGCGATATCAAAGGCGTCGACCTACTGTATGTTATATTTATACTGTGCTTCAAGCCCGCGCCCGGTCTATTATTTGATGCCGTCAATTTAAAATGCATCTAAATGTTAATAAATTAAAGTCCACATTTGTATGGTAATGTTTGTGGTTAATGGTTGCGGTAGCAGTGTTGGATGCATCTGCTACGTCCCTAAGACTGCGTTCCCACTGACGCATCACGAATCGAAATGCACATAAAATTTGTTGAAATAACCATCACGTGATTCGTGGTAAGTCGATTCCGAACCGCGTCAGTGTAGCGCGCTAGTGACACCCTAGCTAGGTGATGAGTCTCGGCTACGTGGCCGCCACCAGCGGCGCGGCCGCGGCCGCAGGCACGAGGTGGTAGGTGAGCCACCAGGACAGCAGCGGCTGCGTGACCGCTACGAACAGCAGGAAGTACACGCGGCGCTTCGTGCCTCCAGCGCTGGGCTTGTCCCAGGACTCCGCGTACGGGTTGGGGGGGTAGCCCTGCGCTGGAGGGTACCCGTAGGATGGCTGCGCGGGCTCGGGGGCCTGCGAGCCGGAAAGGAGTTGCAGCCGCAGTGTCTTCACCTGGGGGAAGTTACGTATTTTATTGGTGCAACTTGGGCCTAGCCATAGGCTTCTCTTTGCGGGTAAATTGAGTTATATTTTTAACAAGAACTCTTTAAAGTATCTCTCAAGCCCATTTATAATCTATGCGTATTTGGGCACCGACAAAAACAGCAGCAGTTCTACTGAATTCTACATTGTCATTAACAATTATTATAAAGTTTTGCGGTTCTCCTTTTCACGCATCTTAACAATAAAAACATTCATCATCATCAGCCTGGCTCTGTCCACTGGTAGGTGGTAGGTCTCATTCAACTCGTTCAAACTCCAAAACCCACTTATTTCTGTCTTGGCGATGGTAATATCTTTATATTAAAAACATTGGCGTAAGAAAAATAAAATGCAATAAAAATGGCGGGTCACAGCAGCTAACGTCAGAGAAAAATGGCTACTTCTCTTATCGGAGGCCCAGAGTCTGAGCGCCAGACACAGTTCGGTTCACTGAGCTATAGGAGTAAGTACGTAATAGAAATAAAACTCACCAAGAAGTAAGAGAGCGCGAAGCTAGCATACACCAGACAGCAGTAATAGCCAGTGCGGCCCAGCAGCAGGCCGGCCAGCAGCGCGCTGATCATGGTGCTGTACTTGTAGCCGGAGAAGGCCAGCAGGTCCAGAGTCTTCAGGTTAGTGCTGGTGTTGGTCACGTACAGCGTCATCAGGTACAGGGCCATCTCGAAGATTATATATGCGAGCGCGCTCGACGCCTGCATGCCGATCTGCTCCGGGGAGAACCGGTGCTGGAGCCCTGCGGATGGTACGCATCAAGGGTCAAGGTTTGTTGCTTTAGCGCTCTTGATCACGACACGTTTTCTTAAACGGACGGCAGCGTGCTAGCCGTGGTTATGACACGTAGGTACCGTAAACAAGAGGATTGTACTCAAAGTGTAAGATTCTGGTCTACAACTAGAATAACACATAGTTACTTTTTATCCTATATTTACATCGGGATACAAATAAAAATAAAATTTAAGCCACAACAGACGGAGCTTTAATATGTATAATATTATTATATAAATTACGGTAAATAGTAAGCTGCCACAGACGGTAGCTATGCTACAATCTGTGTCTAACTAAACCAAAATATCTGTCGACATAATTATTTTGGTGACGTAATAAAAATATACGTTACTAGCGGCCCGCCCCGGCTTGGCACGGGTAGAGAGGTATTTAACGAAATGTAAACTTTTACACACTCGTGGCAGACTTTCCATGCTCAGAACACTCGATCAAGTCTGCTTTTGACTAAATAAACAGTCAAAATCATCCATTTGGGAGCTACGATGCCGCAACAACCCACAGATAGATACACACAGACTTAGAACAACCCTTTTTATGTCGGGGCCGAATAAATGCCATATCTAGCAAAGCCATAGGTATCTCGAGAAGAACCGACAACCGCCGGAGTAAACGTGTTCTGGAGTGGCGACACTGGAGACCGCGACTCGGCGAACGTAGTGTAGGACGCCCTCCGACCAGGTGGGATAACGATTTGCGAAAGAGTACTGGCAGATGCTTGATACAGCAAGTTGAAGACAGGGCGCTATGGCGCTCATTAAGGGAGGCCTATGTCCAGCTATGGACTAATATAGGCTGATGATGATGACTCTAGATATTATTACTTTTTTTGTTTTATTATCTAGGATTCTAATGGTGAAAGAATTTTTCAAATCGATCCAGTAGTTTCGGAGCCTATTCACGACGCTTAATTACGAAAACTAGTGTTCCAAAGTTGCAGGCACACTTACCTAACATAAAGCCGGCCAGCAGCACATAAGTGACATAGCCCATGGAGGGGATGTACAGGTCTGGTGCGTTCAGGTCGTAGCGAGGCTGCACCGGCGTGTCTTGGTCGTACTTCACCATCCAATCCTGGATCATTTTGAAAATAGTTTAAGCTCCCTATTTACTTCAAATAATTTATAATTCTAAAGAAGGTACATTTGGCTTAAAATGAGTGTAACTAGGGATGATATGATTTAAATCATTTGATTAAAATCAGTGATTTAAATCGCGATTTTAATCAAGTGATTTAAATAAAAAAATCGATGATTTAAATCAGTACTTTTTACTGCAACAAAAACAGCCAAAAAGTGTCTAGGGACTTCCCCCGACATAAACTACTCGTAGTTTATGTCGCACAGCAAAATACGGAATTGATTAGGCACCGAGAAGGCAGCCTAATTAGTCTTCTTTCTGAAAGAACTAAATTCAAACAAATAAGTGTCTATGACTGCGGTCAAACCCAAATGGTACTTTGTTCATTTGTTAATGTTGTCTTTTTTATTTTAATAAATTTTTTAATGTTATAAAATGGAAGTGTTTTTTAAATTACCTTTAGAAGAACATATCATATATTTGTTGATTTTCGTTAATGTCATTTTTTATAAATTTAATTCAATATTTTTTGTTAAATAGGCAAATAAATATGCTACTTCGTCTTTTTAATAAAAGAATGACTTCATTATGTTGATATAACAAAAAATATGTTGTTTTTTTATAAATAACTGACTTTCATACTGAAAACGACCGGATAATTTAAAAAATCAAAAAAATCTGATTAAAATCAAATAAATCCGATTTAAATCAAATTAATCGGATTTTTTGGATTTTTTATAAAAATCATGATTTTTATCAACCCTGAGTGTAACCCTACACTACAATTATAATTGTTGGTATTGATATGGATTAATCAAGCTAGGTACTCTACTTCTAGTCTATAGATTGTATGCAACAGTCTGCAGGTTAGCCTAACTTTTAGAATTCTAATAAAACAACAAATTAAATTAGATTCTATTCTTAGATTGTTATTTTTTTTGTTAATAAATATACTTTTTAAAATTATCTTAACCTTACCTTATGAGTATATGGGAACAAAATGAGAAGCAGCTTTTTGATCACATATCGAGTGTCCACAGCGAAGTAGTACCTCAGTCTGGACACGGGCACGTACTTGCCGAACTCTCGCTGCACCACCTCCTTGCCTTGTGCTGCTAGTTGGTTGCCGTACTGTAGTGCCATGTCCTGCAATTTATAACTAAGCATTTACATAAATTTAAAAATAAAAAATACGAACATAAACATAAACAGGAAATAAAACTTTTTTAAATGTTACAACAGTATAAAACTTGAATCTTTAACCATGGTCGTTCAACAGCAACAAGAAATGAGGAAAAATGTAGTTACCTGAACCACAGGTTGTCGTAACATTGACCCTATTTGTGCCGGAGAGGCCATGGGGGTTTGAGGGAAGCCAAAGGACTGGGGGAATCCACCACCATAATCTGTAAGTAGAACACTTTGTAGCAGGTAGGTAATCATTCTGTTTGTTTGTTTGATTATGATAAGTTGGTGGTGGGTGCTACTTACTAGCAGCAGGAGCCGGCGAGCTGAAGTCCTGCGTTTCCAATTGGATTCCTTCATGGTAGGGAGGCGGCGGACCCGCGGGTGCGTACCCTGGGTTGTAGGGCGCCGCGGAATTGTAGCCGCCCGGCGCGGGGCTGTAACCGGGCGCAGGCGGGGGTGCCCCCATAGCAGACACGTCACTCACACGCTTTGCCTTCCGAGGACCGGCAGGATGCCCCACTGAAAGTAAATACTCTCATTCGTATTCATAACACACATTATAAAACAGTGGACTATGCTTACCGTTTCTGGACGCGTTGAAGTTCATGTCTATAGCTTTACTCTTTGATCAAAAGAGATACCTACGAGATCATGCTCTACAGATTAATTAATTTGATCTTTATTATGATTTCACTGATGAATGAAACCAAAATTTAAATGAAAATGAAACACATCACCACTCAATCAGAATCACGTTTTTGACATTTGTGTTATGTTATTATGACATATGATAAGAGTGTGGCGTTATTTCAATAGTTTTTGGTGTAAGAACTTAGAGTATACCTAGAGATGGCATACCTACGAAAAAAACGTGTATACCTAAACTTACCTAGAAACTAAAATGGCTCCTTTCCGTAGTGCTGCCCTTTTGTACCTCGATATTTTTATCGAAACAAGTATTTTTGTGACGATATTTTAGCAGTTTCGTAGTGATTTTATTGTTTTCACCACGATTATGAAACAGAATTCTATAATCATATAGTCTTATAATGCTTAAATTAGAGATACAAAGTATGTGAATGCACGTACCCAACTATGGCTCGACCGCGCTCATGAGACGCAACCACTGAGAAGTTGTAGAAAATGAGCTATTATAACAATGGTAATTTTTTCATGTATTTTCCGAGTCAAGACTCATGCGTTTAGACACGTGCCAGACCTCCTTAGAATTAAAGATCAAAGTTCACCAAACCAGTTTATTGAACAGTCTGCAGTTAGCTCATTTGTTTCAATTGTAGGTAAATACTAGTTCTAATTTGTTTATACTATTTGATTCAAATTTTCTTTGTTAATAAACGTTGTGTTCATTTAAGAAAAAAAGGTACCTACTGAAATGAAACAACAAGCTACTTAATTGCAAAATATATTGTTTGTATGCAACAGTGATTTGTGAGATAGTATATTTATATTTGTATAACAATATGGGTATAACAATGTGTAATCTGTATCTTTAGCGTAGACGCTATCTATGCTTATATTATAAATGCGAAAGTGTATTTGTTTGTCATTCAGTCACGGCTTAACTAAGAAACCGGAACCTAACTAAGAAAGGATGGAGAGTAACATAGGCTACTTTTTGTCTTAGTAAAATAACAAACTCCCATGGTAGAGTTACAGGAATATCCCCCTAGATATTATATGAAATTCGAATTTAACGGGGATGAAACCACGGGGACAGCTAGTATTATTTATTATTATAATATAAATCACAAAAAGATAGACACCACATTTTATAAGCAATTCAACAAGTCTCATTCATTTATTATATTATATCACAAATTTAACACAGACTCCTACATTTTTAATTA
Organism: Eupithecia exiguata; assembly: GCA_947086465.1. NCBI lineage: Eukaryota > Metazoa > Arthropoda > Insecta > Lepidoptera > Geometridae > Eupithecia > Eupithecia exiguata. The sequence continues at coordinate 11,774,105 of OX352242.1, forward strand.
AACAAGCAATGTAATCCGTAATCCGTCTTATTCATTTACAGCATAAATCAAAAATTTAACACAGACGCCACCTGTATTTTCGATTGTAGAAGCAATGCAACAGTCTCATTCATTTACACATTTGCAATATACCTACCTAATTCAAAAATTCAACTAATACTACACCTAAATTTTCAATTTTACAAGTACCTAATGTAATCAGTCTCATTCATTTACAGTATAAATCTCAAATTTACATTATTTCTATTAAAGTACTGGATCGCGCTGGCACTAGTGGCTGAAACAAACATGAAGAATAAATTTATAATGCAACATTATTTGTCAGCCTACAATTATAGACTCTAGAAAGGTACTGAGTAGTTCAACTTTGAAAAAAAATCTAAAATCTTAAAGAAATTCTAAAAAAAAAGGTGGGCGAAGGTCTGCCTGCGTTGCAGGCAGACCTTCGCCCACCGTGCCACATCGTTTGCGAAATAACTATATTTTGCATGGAAATTATTTGCTAAGGGAGGATTTATGGAAATGTACATTTTAGAGGGGATTTGAAGTATGGTAGGCTTTAATATTACTTTGGGTCAGATTTATTTACTTAAAACTTAATATTCATTAATATCAAAATTTAAGCCCTTTGGAAAAATAAAGGAAGTCAAGTTTGTTAATGCATATATGCATTACTTTGCAATAGAAGTTTGTGGGAGTAAGGTCAAGTAAAATACTTACTAAAAAGATTCGTGACGGTACGGCATCCTCTCGCAGTCTTGTTATTTAAAGTTCGATTGAAGCAATTTTTTTCAAAACGAAGAGAACGAACGAAAATATCTTTCGTACCAAACTTCAAATTTTCTACTCCAATTGAGTCCAGCCACTTTTTCTTTTTCCGTAATTTTCGGGTAACCTAGAACGTAAAAAACCAGTTGAAAATTAATACACTACAATTTACACTTGAAAACATCGATACCTATGAAAAATGCCTTGAAGGACAACACTATCGCCAAACAAACAGTTTCATGTTTTCTTTAATTACACTTAAAACTTACAAAAATAAGCTACATTCGGTATGAATTTTATGTAAACTATTCCTATGAAAGCCAACACATAAGGTATTTATTGTATTATTTGGTAATTTAGCAAAATAAGAATACGTACCGGTGTAATGTTATGTTTGGACGATTTTCACTTGTTTTTAAGCCGCAACCTACCAAACTGCTGTTTGGCATCTTCCTATTAGCTTTCTTTCGCTTACTATATAAGTATTCACATGAAAAAGTCCCGAACTCAAATAATTTTAGCATTTTTACTGTAAATGCAACTCTCGTTGACAGTTTACATACCTGAAAGTTAAATGGCGAACCGGCCTCAATCATGCTTTGCTATGACGTCACGTTTCAATGTTGCCAAAAATAGGTTTCGCACATTATATTGATGTCTCTTTTTACATTGGTTATTGTAGGTAAGATAAAACGAGATAGCTATAAGTTTATGAGTTCAATATCGATTTAGATCATATTTGTATAACCGAAAGTTCCTATAGAACAATACGCCGTCTCTATATACCTATACTCTAAGTGTAAGAACAATCAGATGCAGAGCCATATAAAAGAAGTTGAAGTTGGTGTAAGAGATTCCGTTATACCGAAGGGGATCTCTTTTTTCATTGGATTCCGTTGATATATCACGTGAAGCCACGATTTAATATAGCCCGCTACGAGCATTTCAAGGTGAGCTCGGCGCGACCCGCGATTTGTTGGTTTTTCGGACGAACACTCCTCGCCTCGGGCTCCCGGGGCTCGCAATGTGCTCGGAGCCCCGTTTATTAGTATTCATCTATGCTCGGAGCGGCCAATGTGGAATGTGCACAGAACAATAATACTCTAGGGAATGTGTCTTGCCTTGCCATCACCACCTTCTCTGTGCTTGACACTTTCAGCCATCCTATAACAAAAATGTCAATGTCAAATCAGCTGCTTTTGGTTTGTTGATTTGATTGTTTGCAAGCGCAAAGCAAAAACTGCGCTGCGCAATGCATGTTTATCAATTTACGCATTACGCGTTTGCTGTTTAATAGTATTCATCTATGCTATGCGTTTGCTTGTTGCTCCCGCCTGCCTAGAGAGTATTATGTTCCTTGTTGGGTGATTTTTCGTTTTGTCCTGCCTCCCTGAATTGACTACTATTGTGTTGCTATTGTGCCCGTTGCCGTCAGCCCGTGAAGCAGACGCTATGGCAGTAACAAACGTGTTGCTATTGAGCCAAATCGCCGGTTACGTGATGGGCTTGATTCTTTCGCTTTGCATTGTAGTGCCGATGAGTATGCACAAGCACGAATTCAAGTGAGTCTTCCTGCAGTGCCCTTTGTTACGATTTCCTTTACCTCTAAATGTATGAAAATTGAAAATTCATTTTAGTTTTATGTAGGTAGTTAGGTACCTAATCATTTTACCTTTTAATAAGTAATTCTATTTTGGAAGGATATTTTTAGAAAGTAGGTACTGTAGGAACCATAGGTCCTTTTTCTTCTTATTACAAGAGCTTCTAAAATGTTCTGTTCCAGTGATCATTGCCTGCTGTTCTCACAAGGGCATTGGAGTGAGCTTGACGGCCAGTTGAACATAGACTGGGCTTCAAATGCGTACTGCAACTATGTGATATTTGTAGGAGTCTTCATGTTCATAGTATGCTGTGTTCAGATTTACAGGTAAATATTGCTACTAATCCTAAATCAGGGTGGAGTGAGGAAAGTTCATATATCCTGCTCATAGTTTGTTCATGCCTTGCATATATGTTCAATATTTTCCTTATTTTACCCTCTCCAAAAATAATTGCATTATACTGAATTCAACTTTACTGCTGGTGCCTTTTCTTTTTTTTCATAAACAAAAAATGCACTAGTACCTATATATTAAACATTTTACATCATATTTGGCTAGAAGATATAGGTATGTAGGTAGTTTAAAAAAACAACACATGCATATTGCTTAAAGCATAGCTCTCCCAAGTTGTACATATAGATCACTTGTGATTAATTCATTACGCATGTAAGCGGGTTAACTACTAACCTTATTTGTGTTGGAAGAACACAAATAAGGTTATATAAACAACACTATATACTGCTATCCGACTTCACATGTAGACACGCGCCCAGGCTGGTTGTTATTGTAATTATAATAACAACTGTGCTGTTTTCCTTGTTTAATCCCCTACAAAAATAACTATACAGACCTAATTCAATTATAATGTCAAAACAAAATCATTATTTAATTTTGAAAAAAATATTTATCGATTCCTTTGGAATCCAGGTTCTAATTTACCTTCAACCTCCGCACTAGGCAAAACCTGTATCGCAGACCAATATCTATACTAATATTATAAAGAGGAAACATTTGTTTGAATTGAATAGGGTCCGAAACTACTGGACTGATATGAAAAATTCTTTCATCATTAGAATCCTACATTATCCCTGATGAATATAGGACATAGAATATACCCGTGCCAAGTTGGGCGGACCTCTAGTTATAGATATACAACAATTAGCCCTGTGTGCCACTCTAGGGCATTAGCTCAATATCCTCCATATATACACAGATTGTTAACATATTATTATTATAAACCTAATTGAAATGTGTCAGGTTATCGATGTTTGTGTGGCGCGGCACGGACAGCTCGTTCCTGTCAGCGTTCGTGGAGGCGGCGGCGTGCGCCGTGGTGTGCGCGCTGGCCGTGTCGGCCGCGCTGCTCGTCACGCTGGGCTTCAGCAGCTGGTGCCAGCTCATGCTGATGCGCTTCCTGAGGTAACTAGCCCATGCAGTAGCGGTGCCTGACCGAGGTGAAGCACGCGCAAATCTTTATGAACTCTCGGAAGTACGCGCGATTGGCTGTGCAGTAGTTTATTTGAAGGGGTCAGAGGGATACAGAAGTGTGCTCGGGCGAGAGTACCGCCCGCTCGCCCCGCTTGTAAACGCCGTAAGTTAATGTGAGTGCTATATATCGCAATACATCTATGAAAATCTAATGTATACGCACAAAAATAAAGATAGCTTTTTGAAAAAATGTGATGTTCACAACAGAAATACAAGAAACAAGAACAAACTACACATTCCATCATATAGATTACGAAAGGTAAGCAAATCATTTATGGGAAATTGCGTACGCTTCTATAACAAGCTTCCATCTGAAGCCACTGAGCTCCCTATTCGTAAATTTAAACAGTACATAAAACGAAATCTTATCAAGAAAGCCTTTTACTCCATAGATGATTATATTAATGATGTTAATGCTTGGCCAGATGTCGCCCAGTTCCGCACTGACAATAGTATTATAGGAGAACAATCTTAAACTTAGTTATATATAAATACATATTGACCTGTATCTAAATCCCATTATATTTAGACTTAGATAGGCGAATAACATTGTATTAAATTTTAAGCGTTATACACTTACTAGTGGTTTATTTTTCGCTTCTTCCACTAGTGGACAAAAAATTGAAGCGAACAAAATCAATAACATTTTGTTTCTTATTTGATAATAATTACTATTATTAAGCTGTTTATGTATAAAATTTGACTTGTCTAAGTGCTTATTTTGTAAGCCTAAAGAAATAAACTTATTGAATTTTGAATTTTTGCTCCTTCCTACACAAAACACATTCGCATTCCGTTCAAAACTACAATCAATTATTGTTTCTAAAGTTGTTAGTTTGTTATAGAAAATGTATTATAGATTACTATTTTATATTAGATGCAAAAAAAATGGAACCGATCGAGCAGAATTTTTGCATTGATGTATTTGTAGACCGAATGAAGAATCCGCTACGTTTTATTCCGGAAAAAACCCGGAGAAGCCGCGGGCACACGCTAGTATATTATAATACCTTATACTTACTAATATTAGCCAACAAATGATTGCATGATAAAGGAAGATAACAACAAGAACGAATAACAATAACAGCACATAACACTAAATATTTTTCGTTCTCTTTACAAAAAAATATCGTACCTTATAAATAACCAGAATTTTAGTTACAGCTATAATATAATAACTACTACAAATATTGTAAATTTAACAATGCTCGCGATAGTTTCTACCTTAGAGTATCTGTATACAAACATCCAAACATCATGACAAACATACTGTGATGTTTATTATCATTCTCTTATGGTTCACTAGATGTACCCCGCGGCTTCGCCCGCGTGGAAATTTACGTGTCAATTTCCACGCCTTATGCTTTATGTGTCGTGAAGAACAATATGAATATCAGACTGAGAAAAAAACTACGGTAAAAAGTTTTTTGTTTTTAAATTCCAGTAAACCGGTGAAGTTCCGCTTTAAATTGTGTTTTTTGAGCACACAGTAAAGATACACAATAAATACTCGATTATAATGATTTAATTGGTTTAATTTGTAAACCTCTTGCACCTAACATTATTTGCACATATTGCTACAATATTAAACTGGCGTTGTTTTTACAGCTGTGAAGATGCAGCTGGGCAAGCAATAGACAAGAAGGATGGAATACAAACGAAATCATTCTACATCGAAATCGGAAGCGTACAGGTACCTATGATAATCTCAGAACTTGTAACTACTGACCGGGCTGCGTTATCTCTCGTCGCCAACCTCCGACTCGCGCTAACGTGTCACTTCCATTAAGAGAGGGGACAACTCCATTAACAGCAAAATAATTATAAATAAGGACTTGTCCACCAGTTTAAAGTCGCCCAGCGAACTATGGAGAGAGCTATGCTCGGAGTTTCTCTGAAGGATAGGATACGCAACGAATACATCCGACAGAGAACCAAGGTTGTCGACATAGCTCAAAGAATTAGCAAGCTGAAGTGGCAGTGGGCTGGCCATATCGTGAAAAAGAACCGAAAACCGCTGGGGTAAACGTATTCTTGGGTGAAGACCGCGACTCGGCAAACGTAGTGTAGGACGCCCACCGACCAGGTGGGATGACGATTTGCGAGACTGCTGGCAGATGCTGGATGCGGCAAGCTGAAGACAGGGTGCTATGGCGCTCATTAGGGGAGGCCTATGTCCAGCAGTGGACTGATATGGGCTAATGATGATAAATCCAATCCTGAAAACACAGGGCACCATTTTTGCGAGATCGGTTATGCGGGATTACACGTAATTACACGGATGCTCCGCACGATTTGTGAAAAAACATGAAAATAGAAAAATAACTTCGGACAGACTTCTCAAAATCAATCCTAACTAATTAATTTTATAAATGCGAAAGTGTGTTTGTTTGTCCTTCCTTCACGCCCTAATTAAGCAACTAATCGACTTGGACTGAATTTTGGAATAGAGTTAGTTGCAAGGATGGAGAGTAACATAGACTACTTTTTGTCCTGGTAAAACATTTCCAAAAACTACAGAACGGGAAAAAAACCCTTTTATCCCCCTTGAAATGTGAAAGTCGAATTTAGCGCGGGGAACAGCTAGAATAAAATAAATAATTCGGTTTTGCCTGTTTGTACCTAAATTTAGGTATTCTTTGAGATGTTGCTAGTTAGCAACATAATACTTTAAAAAAAGGCGATAACCAGTAACGATATGTGTAGAAGGATTCTGCTTAAGGACTCTCGGTTGTAGTTTATAAGAAAAGAAAAATGTTTGCTCCTGTTTTCTCTGTTCAAGTAAGTTGACATAAAGGATCGGATCACACCGATCACCTAACTAAAGCGAAAGGCAAAGTACCAGTGTACTTGCTACGAACAAAATAGTAGGCGCTTGAACATGCCCCCGGATGTTGAAAGCTTGTTTTCAACAATTCTCAAACAAAGGACAAATCTTGCTGAAAGATCTCCTGATGACTCCGTTGGCAACGCGTATATCAGCGACTCTGTTGATACCATCGGTTCCAGGGTAGACAGCAACAACTCTGCCAAGCTTCCATCTCAAAGGTGGAAGCCCATCCTCTTTCACAACCACCAAACTGTTGGGTTTTAATTCAGACTTGCTTGAATTCCACTTGACCCTTTGCTGCAGCTCACTGAGGTATTCTTTGGACCATCGAGCCCAGAAGTGCTGGCGGAGTTGCTCAAGCCTTTGGAATCGAGTTAGGCGATTCACAGAGCTATCTTGATGATCAGGAACTGGAAGGGCAGTCAAGGGTTGTCCAATAAGAAAATGTCCAGGCGTAAGCGGCGTCAGGTCATTTGAATCGCTTGAAAGGGGAGTGAGCGGCCGTGAGTTCAGGATTGCTTCAACCTGAGTCAGGACAGTGATCAGTTCTTCGTACGTAAGATTACAATGACCCAATACTCGGTACAAATGATATTTTATAGATTTGACACCCGCTTCCCACAGGCCTCCGAAATGAGGAGAGTAGGGTGGACACAAATGAAAGTTAATGTTATGATTAGCCAAGCATTCAGGCAAAGAACTGCAGTTAGTTTTTAAAAATCTACCAATTTCGTTATAAGCACCAACAAACGAAGTGCCATTATCGGAATAGATGTCAGAGGGTTTCCCTCTGCGGGCAATAAACCTGTGTAAAGCTGAAATGAAAGTATTGCTAGTTAGGTTACCTACAAGTTCAATATGAACGGCTTTGGTTGTGAAGCAAACAAATATAGCTATGTAAACTTTAACGATCTTACAACCTCGACCTTGACGACTCGCGGATGAGATGGGGCCAGCGTAGTCTACTCCTACACATTCGAACGGACGATTCGGAATTACACGCTGTGGCGGCAAATTTCCCATAAGAGGAGATACAACCTTGCCCTTCATACGGGTACACCTTACACATTGATAGTAGGTAAATTTAGCCAAATTGCGGCCGCCGATGGGCCAATAACTTTCTCTTATTGAGGCCAGGAGCAATTGTGGACCGGCGTGCATAAGCCGAATATGCTCAGCCCTGAACAAAAGTTTTGCAAATTGATGAGTGGACTGTAAGACTATAGGAAACTTTTTATCGGAAACGACGAAACATTAGCCAAACGACCTCCAACGCGCATGAGCTTATTATCATCCAAGAATACATTCAATTTGATCAGCTTACTTTTAGCAGGAATAGGTTTCTCTTTAAGTAGAGTATCATATTCAGGGAATGACTCTACCTGTGATATTTTAATGATCAAATTGGATGCACTCTGTAGTTCATCACTACTTAAGTAATCAGTCTTTGGGGTAAGCCTTTTACATGAATTAACAAATCTTAACACGTAGGCTACAGCTCGTTTCAGTCTTAAAATATTTGAAAACCTATCTAATTCTATAAACTTATCAGTGCATGTGAGGGATAGGTGTAACGATACGGCATCAGCAGGACGAACTTCAGGAAGCTCTTTAGCAACGGCTAGATTAGGAGGCCACTGAGCTGCATCCTGGCTTAAAAATTGAGGACCAGACCACCACAGATCAAGACCCTGTAATTCGCTAATGTTAACACCACGCGTAATATGATCAGCAGGGTTTTCATCTGTAAGGACATGTCTCCAGGAACAATTCTCAGTCTTTTCTAGGATCTCAACAACACGGTTGCGAACAAAGGGCTGTAGTTTACTAGGTAACATAAGCCATCCTAAAACTATCGTAGAATCTGTCCAGAAAGTGCTGTGCCTAACATCCACACGGAGTGATGAAACTACTTTTTCGAACAAGCGTACTCCTACCAGGGTTCCGCAGAGCTCCAGCCTGGGAATGGTTGTTGGTTTTAAGGGAGCAACCTTACTTTTGGCCAAAAGTAACTTCACAGAGGCTGTACCATTCTCCTGAACAGACCTCACATACACACATGCGCCATAAGCGCTCTGCGACGCATCACAGAAAATATGAAGATCCAGTGCGACACGAAGATCGCAGACAACGAAGCGAGGAATGCGCAAATCATTTAAAGCAGGGAGACCTTTGATTATCTCAAGCCACGCGTGAGCAATCTCTAATGGCAATGGTTCATCCCATGACAATTTATAAACCCACAATTTTTGCATCAAGATCTTCATGGGGATGACGCAAGGGGAGACAAGGCCCATGGGGTCGAATATTTGCGCGATTACTGAGAGCAGTCCTCGTTTCGTTGGTTCTCCAGGAATCTTTGGATCTATATGAACACAGAACTCGTCTGAATCCGTTAGCCATCCTATGCCTAGTGTCTTGCTTGGTTCAGTAGACCCTAGATTTAAATCTAAAGACGTACTAGACGTAGGTGGGAGTACAAGTTGGGGGTTGTTGGATCGCCACTTACGTAAAGGCATTCCAGCTGAGGCAAGTTCAACCGAAACCCTGTGCTTTATCTCCAACGCCTCCTGAGTTGAATCTGAACCCGTTAATAGGTCGTCAACGTAAAAATCGTGAACGATAATCTCTGATACCTTCTTATCTCTGCATTCAAGACCTATTTGCTTAAGGCATCTAGTGGCAAGATAACTTGCACTAGCGCAGCCAAGTAACAGTGTTAAGTTGGTACGTTTTAATTTTGGAATCAGCGGGATCGCGCCAAAGAATTTGTTGCAGATGCCTGTCGGCAGGATGTACGGCTACCTGTCTGTACATCTTCTCTACGTCAGCGACAAGGACGTACTTATAAAGCCTGAACCGAAGAAGTATTGAAAGAAGATCGTCCTGAATAGTTGGTCCAACCATCTGAATCATATTCAGAGATAGGCCGGTAGTTGTGGGACTGCTTGCGTTAAATACGACTCTTAATTTAGTGGTAGTACTATTTTCATTCAATACTCCATGATGTGGAATAAAGTACGGAGTTGACGTAGAATCCGAGTCACATTCTGACATATGACCAAGCGAAAGGTACTCTGACATAAACTTGACATATCTGTCTTGAAAGGTAGATTGACCTTGAAACCTGCGCTCTAATGAGAAAAGGCATCGCTTCGCTCGCTGTAATGAATCACCTAAAACCTCATGAGATTGTTTTAACGGAATTCGGACACAAAAGCGACCGTCTTGAAGACGAGTCGTATTCTTTACGAAGTGATCTTCGCACATTCGTTCTTCTTCGGAATATGATGACTTAGGGCCAACCTCCTCTAGCTGCCAAAACCGCGATAACATGGTTTGAACGTCATCATTTCCGGACTCATTGGAAGAATTAGGATTAGTACCTACCTTTGTGAAGTTACACATAAGAGGAGATGATTCTTGGCCACCATTAATGGTGCCGGAAACCAACCAACCAAGTCGAGTTTCCCAGAGAATCGGTTTGTTATTGTTAGCTCCTAAACTAATCTTTCGCGACCCGAGTAGTTCCCAAAATACGTTACTACCGATTATCATATCTATTTCAGACGCCTTGTAAAAGTAAGGATCGGCTAGGACAATATCATCAGGTAAGTGTAAATGCGAAACATTAATTGTATGGCACGGTACATCATCAGTTATGGACGGTAGCACATAACAAAATATGTTCTTAGAATATTTTTCATTCAATGAGCTGATTGAGACACGGCATATTTTTGTCGTGTTAGTTTGAGTTTTATTAATACCGTATATCGGTTTATCAATATCTACAAAAGGTAGCTTCAACACGTGGCTCATTCGCTCAGTAATTATACAAGAGGAGCTCGCACAATCTAGTAAAGCGCGAATAATACGCTCGTGACCATCTGCGTCGACTACTTTCACCAAGGCAGTTGACAATAAAACATCTTGCTGCATTTCTGAGGGCGTATCTACACAATAGGTAGTGAGAGTAAGGCTGGGTATTTGTGAAGGCTGAGTGGTCGAACTACACTTAACACCGCCATCGTCGCTGTCGTTAGTGCTAGCTTGAGAAGAAATGATCGACCCTTTAAGATCCGATACATGTACTAAGGTGTTGTGCCTACGCTTGCATAATTTACAACCATTCTTTTTGCAGCGGTTTGCATAGTGCCCGGTGCCAAAACAGTTGTAACACACCTTATACTGCGGGATCAGCTCCAACCGTTGCTCGTTAGTGAGGCCAAGAAACTGCGAACAATTTTTTAAAGCATGGTCACCCTTACATTTCGGACACGGTTTAGAAGACGAATTATCATTGTTCCTATCCTCACGCACAGACGCCTGTGACTGCGAGCTTTCCAAAGACACCATAGTCTTGAGCTTACTTACTTGTTTTGTTGGCTGACTTGAAGCATTACCACGGGACATTTCTAACGTTTCTAAGAGATCAGCTCGGTTGCGAATGAATTCGAGAAATATTTCCAGTGAAATATCCTTATCCTTATCTAGGTGACTTTTGCACTCCTCCCATTCGCGAAAAGTTTTATTATCAAGTTTCCGTGTAATGATGTGAATGAGTAGGGTGTCCCAGTAGGTATGTGGTAGGTTCGCCTAGCGATTCTAGGGCACGTAGGCTCTTATTGAGCTGATCAATTATCCGCTTAAGACTAATAGAAGACTCACTTTTAATTGAATCGATATTAAACAGGTTAGAAACATGGTTTTGTACGAGTAACCTTTTGTTATTAAATCTGTCACACAGTAACTGCCAAGCCACAGAATAATTGCTCGCCGAAAACTCGATTGATTGAATAATCACAGCTGCTGAAGCTTCCAATGAAGACCGGAGATAATGGAATTTGTTTATTTCATCTATTCCGTCGTTCGAATGTATAAGACTAGTAAACGTGTCATGAAATTCAAGCCAGTTATTATAAGAACCTTGCAATTTTGGCAGATTAATTGTAGGTAACTTAACTAGCTTGTGATTACTTACTCGAGAATTATCTAATATATCACACTTTTTTGACTTTGGATTGTTTGAGATGATGTCCTGTGCTTTAGCGAGTGCTTGGTAATATATTGACTCGAAGTCATCCCTATCCGAGGTTTGTGCACTCATGTCACGGTAATGTTATCTATACAGTATTCTGTCTTCATACAAACGGCCGGAACACGAGTCACAACTGTCACCTCATGTGAGGGCGGGATCGTGGTAGGTACAACCAGTCGGGGATGCGCCGCGCGCCGCCTCAGCGGAGTGAAGAACGAACTTTTTGGTATGAAACTATTTTTTATCAAATTTGAATGTTTTTTTTGTTTGACAGAATTGTCATATCGAATGATAAGTTATTGATTTTTCTTTTCAATAGGTAAAAAATGTTGTAAGCAGTAAGCGTGCAATTTGAGAATTTTTTATTTAAATAAGGTACTTTAGTTTTATATTCAGCTTAGAAATAAATAATAAAATTAAAATAAAACAAATATTAAAGGGGGGCTTCGATACAACAAACGTGTGTTTTTGCTGATTTTATAGATAATGGTACGAAACCCTTCGTGCGCGAGTCGGACTCGCACTTGGCCGGTATTATTATCATTTATTTTATATTTAGGTACCTATTAAAATATATAATCACAAAACTACAAAGAAATTCAAGTAGGTAGGTACCTAGATAAAATTAAAATAGGTACTGCAGGCGGGCAGCCCTATCGCGTGCTTTTGTTTTGTTTTGGTAGGTAGTTATTTCAAGGACATGGCCGAGTTACAATACTGTATAGATAACATTACCGTGCTCATGTCCTCACTCAGACATTCAATTTGTAATTGGACACCATCATATTGGTCATATAAAGTCTCAACTTTGCCTATTCTTAACTGCAGTTCATTTACCTGTTGCGGGGTCAACATACCACTCAATTCATTTAGGTATTTTACAAAGGTTGTCAAACGGCCCTTGAAACTAGCTCGTTTCTTGACCAGGTCCTTCATTTCCTCTTTCTCTGTCATTTAGAAAGCCTTTGGGAGTGGCCTGGTTAGCCTGGAATTGACAAACATACAATGAAATATTGCACCACAACAACGGGTTAGTGAAACTTACAACTTGAAAACAATTTGGTAAAATGTCCACTTGTGGATCATGTAAAGTTACAATTAGGGCAAACGCTAGCTGTAGTTTATAATTTCCACACTCAATAACAGTTTAATTTGGGAATTTATAGCCAAAACTTACAAAAAGATTTTGTTTTTTACAGTGAAAATGGCAAGTTTAATTTTGAAAATTATGAGCTTAAATTACAGTATTCCTTTGAAATATATATCAGAACAGGTATTAGGATTATGCTTGTTTATGTTTATGATACAACAATTATTTCAATTACTTGTTTTATGACTTATTTTTATACAAACAAAAGTTGTGAAATTAGGTGTAGGAGCTTATAGGTTAAGTACTGAAGACAATTTACAATGAATTTTCTTTCCAAAATATTGAGCGCTATTGCCTAAAGTAAATAAAGAAAAACTACAGCGTAGGGAATCATTTATCATTTCTACTTACCTCTTTCTTATTTGATAATAATTTAGTTCAAAATTTGTCTCATCTATGAGCTTTTTGTAAGCCATCTAAGGTGAAATGAGCCCAAAATCACGTTTTGACTGTACGGAAAATCAATTTTAAGGCAATAAAACACAATATTTTTAAATATTTTTTGATGTGCATCAATAGTTAAGGATTTTAGTTAGTAAGTTATGGGAGTCGAAACACGATTGACTCAACTTGACTCGATACCTACTAAAAAATCGCAGTTTCCTCTAAATTTTCATTTTTACTACGGAAAACCAGGTTCCTCTGCTAGTTATTCAACATATTTTAATGAAATGTCGTCTAAAAAATAGTTAATAATACTTTAGACGATTATGGTTTTATTTTTTTGCGAAAGAGTATTATTTATATTTTAGAGCAATAACAAATTTAAAAATAAAAACCAGTGAAATTGCGCGCCGTCCGGCTCTTGCCTTCCTTTCTCGCCTTCACCGCACGGCGTTCGTCCTTGTCTCGAAAATACGAACCTTATAATTAAACAAACATTACATGACACCTTTTGATTTGGCTTCGTACGTATGTACAAATGTAAAAACTTTTCTCTGTATTATGTGAGCTCTGTTCCTAGGGAAATAATCACTTGTTAGCAGGGGCGTATTTACCCTAGGGCCAAGGGGGCCATGGCCCGGGGCGGCAGGCTATGAGGGGCGGCTTTCTCGGGGCGCCTTTTATTGTAAAGCTCAATTCAATAAAATAAATATTAAAAGAACTCAACAATACTATGAGTCATTTGCAAAAAAATTGTACTTTACTCCAAAAATGTCTTGTCCCGCCTGTAGATCAAGAAATTATTATGAACTGGTGGTCAATGTCACAGATTTTTTATGTTCTAAATATTATTTAGAGTATTTCTCTTTAATTTAAATCCTTTAAATCTTTCACGTTCAATTAAATCTATTTTTTAAAAATAAATAAAAATAATGAGTTTTCGGTTTCGTTTCCTTTTCCATACAATTCCGTTGTGTCCCACATGGGCTTTTGATAACAAAAACATCAACTAACGCTTATTACGTTGATATATTATTAGATTTATTAAAGGGGATATTAGTTAATAAACTGTTCTACAGAAAGAAAAGAAAATTGCTTTAAAACGTTTAGTTTAAGCACAGAAAATTTGATTTTAAACCTATGTCCCCTTTTTTTGTTTTTTGTGTAACGCCTTTTTGTAACGACGAAAAGACGTACTTATAATTTATATTTAAACGTAGTCTTAATTTAATGAGCACTGGCAAAACTGTATTTTGCTGCCAAGCTATCGAGAAAACCATGCCGCCATACTTTTTTCATTCTCGTCAGTGATTTGAATGTGACATTTGATGTTTGTCGTTCAAATTTTCCTATGTGTAACGTCGATTTTATTTGGTAAGTGTGTCTTGAAATAACTCAAAAACTTTGTGTGTTTATGTATTTCTATATACTTATGAGAATGCGAATGAAATTTAACCATTACAGTGAGTTTCTTTTTTGTGGTTTATCAAAACTCGTGTTGTCGCCATGAAATTTGTGTAACATTTCGTGTTTTTGTGTAACATTTCGTAACGTTACACACAGAAATAAATGTAAAGCTGTGGACATATTGCTGAAACCGTCGTGATTTTAGCCAACTTCAGAATAAAAGAGGGGTTATGATTTGCCTATTTGTTAAAAGTATTACGCGATACCTTTGCTGATTATAAACCGATTGAGATTTAACATTCTTATTCGATTAACAGTTTTTTTTAAACAAAACTTTTTATAATTGTACAAATAATAATAAATTGACAAAAATAAAATATATGTATGTATTTATCAGAATCAAAGAATAAAAACAAATTACGACTAATATTTACACTTAGGTAAAAAGCCTAAAAATCAAATCCATCATACGGAAAAAATATCAATTTCATGAAGATCGACAACGCTACAGTGTTTGTTAAATTTACTTACAGTTATGATGAATACTATTGTACTTTTAATTTTAAATTATTTTCGCTAGCTAGTGAAACATACAATTCGAATTTTTGGTCCTAGAGAATGCTGGGTTCCTTACGATATTTTCCGTCACTGTTGGAGCAGACATAAACTTATCCGCGATAAGAAAAGTTCATTGGTTCACGACCGGATTTGAACCCAAATCCACTTGACTTCAAATGCCTAATCATGCTTTTTTTGAATGTAAAGAAAGTAAATTACCTATGTAGTTTTATAACTTTTATATTACTTATTATTAATTATATTGTATTTATTTAGACACCAATGACAGCAGCAGAACGGCAGCGAAAAAACCGAAAAAAAATTAAAAAAAGATTCCTGAGAAACTAAAAAAAAAAAAAAACAAGAATATGCTACAAAAACTAAAGAAAACTATAAAAAAAATTATATTCTATCGGAGTCAAAGTTAACCAACCAGAGAAATAAAAAAATACCCAAAAACGCAAAGTTCGATACATTCTGTCTAAAAAACATTATTGTGAACTATTCTTTATAAATTATTTTGTGTAACGTTTTTTGTGTTACGTACAATTTTTTTGAAAATGACTCACTATACCTACCAACAAGAAGGTAGATATCTAAATAACATTTTCACTTCTCTTGCTCGAAAAGTGTATCATAATAGTGTAGCTTAGCAGGCCTAAAACTAGAGTTTAATCCCTCGGGCTAAAAAGTAATTTTTCTTTTTAATTTTTGTCTAAAATCATCAGCCAGTACAAAGCATTCGTTCTCTTACATAAAAACTCGACTTCTTGGTGCTCCGTCAACCTTTTTTTTGAAAATAGAACCGTCTTGGTGATGTTTTATGAAGGTTGATTCTTCCCTTCACGGTAGAATGCGAACTCTTTCGTTGCGGGTTAAATAGAGATTTAAAAAAAAAGATGGTATTGGCGCTAAATCTCTAGAATTTTCTTCATTCCAAATCACAAACTTTTACGTTTAACTTCCTGACTTTTACTTCCAAATTGTGAACGTGAAAAATGTCATCAAGTGATAGTGAAGATGCTAATATGCAAATGGAAGAAAAGGGCAAAGAAATAATTATGAATCTGTTGCCGACAAAATCACGTGGAATATATTTAAAGAGTTACGAAAATTTTATGAAATGGAGAGATGAGAAACGTGTGGATTCTTTTACAGAAGGGGTTTTTCTCACTTATTTTGATGAATTATCGAAAAAATTCAAATCGTCGACTCTTTGGAGCACATATTCAATGTTAAGAATGACCTTACAAACGAGACACGACGTCGATATTAAAAAATATGTAAATTTAACGGCTTTACTGAAGAAATTGTCCACTGGATACAAGGCAAAAAAATCTAAAGTCTTGACGACACAAGAAATCGAAACATTTTTAAATAACGCTCCAAATAAACAATACTTGGCAACAAAGGTAACCTACTACTTATGTACTCAACTCAAACTAAATAAATAGATACCTACCTACATACCTAAATTATGTACCTAGGTTATTACGATTAATAACACACTTATTTTTTTGTTCAACAGGTTGCTTTAATTTATGGAATCAGCGGTGCATGCAGAGGAATAGAGCTTGCTAATATAACGCTAGAAGACGTAGAAACGGATACAAACCTACAAGCTGTGAGTCTGCCGAACACGAAAACAAACAAAGAGCGTAAATTTGTCATCAGTGGAGAATACCTTAATATAGTTAAAGCCTATCAGGAGTTACGTCCCACTAATGTTTCAACGTTTGGATGAATATGTCAACTCAGCTGAAGCCGCACTCAGATCTTAATAATGCACGAAACTCAAGCATGAGTCGAGTCTCTCCAACTTTTACTCCACAACAATCAACTCAAAATATTACACACACATCCCAATCACAGAGAACCGAAATAAAATTGCCCGGGAAAAACATATCACTAAACATTCAAAATTGCTCTAACTGCACATTTAATTTTTAATAAAATTTCTAAAAATTGTCTAATTTTGAATTGTTTTATTTTCTCGCAATCGAAGTGAAAAGTAGAGTGTTTTACTCGGGCCAAAACCACCCATTATAACTCGGTCTTCTCATCCTCCCTCGCTACGCTCGGGAGTATAACAACCTCGTATATAATGGGATGGTTTAGTCCCTTGTAAAACAATCTACTATTTCACTTCTCTTGCTCGAAAAGTGTATCATAATAGTGTAGCTTAGCAGGCCTAAAACTCGAGTTTAATCCCTCGGGCTAAAAAGTAATTTTTCTTTTTAATTTTTGTCTAAAATCATCAGCCAGTACAAAGCATTCGTTCTCTTACATAAAAACTCGACTTCTTGGTGCTCCGTCAACCTTTTTTTTGAAAATAGAACCGTCTTGGTGATGTTTTATGAAGGTTGATTCTTCCCTTCACGGTAGAATGCGAACTCTTTCGTTGCGGGTTAAATAGAGATTTAAAAAAAAAGATGGTATTGGCGCTAAATCTCTAGAATTTTCTTCATTCCAAATCACAAACTTTTACGTTTAACTTCCTGACTTTTACTTCCAAATTGTGAACGTGAAAAATGTCATCAAGTGATAGTGAAGATGCTAATATGCAAATGGAAGAAAAGGGCAAAGAAATAATTATGAATCTGTTGCCGACAAAATCACGTGGAATATATTTAAAGAGTTATGAAAATTTTATGAAATGGAGAGATGAGAAACGTGTGGATTCTTTTACAGAAGGGGTTTTTCTCACTTATTTTGATGAATTATCGAAAAAATTCAAATCGTCGACTCTTTGGAGCACATATTCAATGTTAAGAATGACCTTACAAACGAGACACGACGTCGATATTAAAAAATATGTAAATTTAACGGCTTTACTGAAGAAATTGTCCACTGGATACAAGGCAAAAAAATCTAAAGTCTTGACGACACAAGAAATCGAAACATTTTTAAATAACGCTCCAAATAAACAATACTTGGCAACAAAGGTAACCTACTACTTATGTACTCAACTCAAACTAAATAAATAGATACCTACCTACATACCTAAATTATGTACCTAGGTTATTACGATTAATAACACACTTATTTTTTTGTTCAACAGGTTGCTTTAATTTATGGAATCAGCGGTGCATGCAGAGGAATAGAGCTTGCTAATATAACGCTAGAAGACGTAGAAACGGATACAAACCTACAAGCTGTGAGTCTGCCGAACACGAAAACAAACAAAGAGCGTAAATTTGTCATCAGTGGAGAATACCTTAATATAGTTAAAGCCTATCAGGAGTTACGTCCCACTAATGTTTCAACGAGAAGATTTTTTCTAAATTATCAAAATGGTAAATGCACAAGGCAAGTCATAAGCAAAAATAAATTTGGTAACATGCCTAAAGATATTGCCACTTATCTAAATTTACCAAATCCGGAACTCTACACGGGCCATTGTTTCCGCAGAACATCCGCGACTCTGTTGGCGGACTCGGGTGCGAATATAACGACATTAAAACGGCACGGTGGATGGAGGTCCGATCAAGTGGCTGAAGGTTATATAGAGGACTCTATACAAAACAAGTATCACGTCACGCAGCGGATTACGGAAGGAATCAATATTCTACCAAACATTACAGAACCCCAAGCATCTACATCGCGGGATTGGATGAATATGTCAACTCAGCTGAAGCCGCACTCAGATCTTAATAATGCACGAAACTCAAGCATGAGTCGAGTCTCTCCAACTTTTACTCCACAACAATCAACTCAAAATATTACACACACATCCCAATCACAGAGAACCGAAATAAAATTGCCCGGGAAAAACATATCACTAAACATTCAAAATTGCTCTAACTGCACATTTAATTTTTAATAAAATTTCTGAAAATTGTCTAATTTTGAATTGTTTTATTTTCTCGCAATCGAAGTGAAAAGTAGAGTGTTTTACTCGGGCCAAAACCACCCATTATAACTCGGTCTTCTCATCCTCCCTCGCTACGCTCGGGAGTATAACAACCTCGTATATAATGGGATGGTTTAGTCCCTTGTAAAACAATCTACTATTGCATTCAAGAATTATTATACATTTATATTCGTTAGGTTAGGCAACTTAGCTTCTTGATAAAAAATAAGGACTTAAAAGAAGCTTTCCCATATGTAGAGATTGCATTACGCATTTTTCTTTGCACCGCAGTGACGAATTGCAATGCAGACCGTTCGTTTTCTGTATTGAAAAGGTTATAGAATAATTTACGTTCCACTATAAGCGAAGAACGCTTAAACAGCTTAGCTGCACTAGCGGCGTAAGAGGGGGGGGGGGGGTCCGCCCCGGGTACCGCGCTCCAAAGGGTGCCATCTCGGCACCCCTCGGGGCGCACAGATGGTACTTTAAAACCAAATCGTAAGGGGTGATACCGGAAACTCATACGCACAGACATATAAAAAAAATTGCGGCTCGCTTCGCTCGCCGTACTTTTTTGTTATGGTTGCAAGATAAATACTTGAATACCCTAAAGTCTGGTGTAGAAAGGTTGCCTGGCCGAGATCACTCAAAGCGATAAGGCATTGTACATGCAACATTATCTGTATTAGTCTTTCCCTGCCCTGTTTAACAATTTTATTTGGAGTGCAAATATGAGGTATTGTATTATGCCCTATTTTGTTGTAAATCTACGAATTCTTAACTCATTCGTTGTCAAAGCTTACTTGTCTTGCTAAGCATGCCTCACCAATTTTAAAACAGATTGTGGCTTACTCAATTCGGTGATACTTATTTTGTATTCGTTGTATAACAATCTTCGCAGCCACCGTAATTTCTCCAAACGTAAATACGAAAACAAAAATAAATAACAGCGAGCCCTAAGGGCTCGCTGTTATTTATTTTTTGAGACTCTTCTTAGTTTGTTTCTGACCGCCCGAAAGAGTGAAAAAAAGGGAAAAAATCGGCGGCTCGCTCCGCTCGCCGTTACACTTTTTTATATTCCAATATAAAAAAGTGCTAGTCGCAAAAAACGTCGCAAATAAATCAAAAAAGTACAACGGCTGTGTCCGCTCACGTGCTCAACTGCTCACTGTGTTACGGCCGTCGCGTCACCTTAGCTTCCTTGTCTTTGCTGTCAAGCCTACCTTACCAAACTTCAAAATTTCGAGGCTTGCTCCGCTCGTTGTTATTTATATGCAAAACTCTTGTCGTCTTTACAATTCACATTTTGGTTTTCATACTCTATTTGTTTGAGACCACCCAAAAAGTAACATAAATTTCGTCTCGCTACGCTCGCTGGTAGTTAAAGTTTGTACTTTAACTTGCCAAAAAAAATATTTCGCGGTGGTTTTACAATACTTGATTTTTGTTAACCTCACCGAATTCCAAAATTACCGACTGCAGTTCGCTCCACTAGCCGATATTGATATCTGTTTATTTATTTTGTCATAGGTGACCTATGACTATGACAAACTAGTTACTTTTCACTAAACATCCAAAAAATTACTTTTAAAAAAAATTGTCGCGGCTCGCTCCGCTCGCCGTTACTTATAATTCCTGTTGTTGGAAGTTGAGGGTTCGGATAGTCGACCCGATTCGGAGAGTCAACCTACCCCCAAGGTGGTTCAGTATTTTTGTTTCCCGTTTTTTTGGGGATGGGGGGTGCTTGGTAGTAAATCGCCCCGGGTGCCAGCCCACGCTACGCCGCCACTGCTTAGCTGTTCTGAACATAGAAGCTGAGTTGACAAACGCCTTAAGTTATGAGAGCGTCATTGAAGATATAGTCAACCAATTTGTACATAGAAAAAAAAAATTGCGCTCCCTAATAAATGGAGTATGTAGTGAATAAATGGTTAATATCTAGGTTTTTTTTCATTTATTATTTCACACCGCAGAGCAGGTTTTTCCTTAGTTAATGGGGCGGCAAAGCTAACTGGCCCGGGGCGCCAAATCTTTAAATACGCCTCTGCTTGTTAGGTACTATTGTTAGCAACAGCAACAAACAACAATTCGTTGTGTATTGACGTCAGTGTTATCCTTGTTTAAGTTCGGCGCCTGGGCCGCATTCACAACGTGGGTGGGGCTGGCGGTGTTCTCGACGCTGAAGGTCTGCCGCTACCACCAGCTGGAGAACATCCAGGTGTCGATGTACCGCGAGCGGCAGCGGCTCGTCAACGAGAGCCCGCCGCCCGCGCCGCTCGACCCAGGGCGGAGCACGCCGCCGCCGTCGCCGCTGCACTGAATACATACTGAGGCTGGTCTTCACTAAAATATAATCGGACAATTATCAGCTTTGCCGGTTCACATTCACAACAAATGTATCAAATCATGTGTCAAACACGTATATCATCAATAGACCTTCCTTCGGCCACAATCTCACCTGATGAATAGTGACGATACCACTCGGGTGAAGACCAAGAGTGCTCTGTAGATATTACGTAATTGTCAGATTATATTTACGAAGAACACCTGCCTAAACGTGATAGTTTCTGTGCGACCCGATTCCACAACCGAACTCTGGTGATCTCTGTGGTGTCGGACGCCAAGATTCACTTCGGGTCACTGCGCCAGCCTGTGAGTAATGCAAGGGCCTGTTCAGATGTATTCGGTAGTCGCCACCCAGAGCGGTAGTGAGATACCGAGTGGCTATACGATAATCCTATCACTAAAATACTAGGTGACGTGTGATCGTGACCGCGGACCGCGCGTGTGGAAAATCCACTACCGCTTTGGATAGCGATCACCGCCGAGAAGTTCACATTGGGGTGCAAGCAGTGCGGCATTCGCGCGACTTGTTTAGAACAACAACGGTAGCGCGAAAGCCGCCTGGGATCCTTAATCTATACTTGCCATAGAAAAAAAAAGTGTCAGAGCTGCGGTGCCTTCGAAGCAGCGATGCATTTAGAAGTAAAATTCTTGTACCCTGTGAAATATATCGTAATCAACTGTAACTCAATGAAAGATAGGTACGGTCTTGTAGTTTTCTGGAAATTTGGTTAAAATGCACAAGGATTCCATTTCTATTAGTTGTGGATCTCAGACATAAGTTCTCTGTTTATTTTATGTGTCTAACAACATGCTTATTTTTAAATGTATTCATTGAAACAATACTTATAATTGTTTTTGAAGTCTTTATTTAAGAATACATAGAAACAATTTATATAGAATTTAAAGGATACATAGAAAAAATAGCCACGCCCTATATAATTATGCACAATTTATCTTTGTTGCAAAATGATCTACAAATATAAATGCATAATGTATTGCATGTGATACAAAAGGCCATCAACATTGGTACCTAATTATTGATTATGTACACAATATTCAACAATAATTTAAAAAAGAAAATTACAATCAATAGAATTAAATTAAAACTAGTATTTACAATTGAAACAATTGAGCTAACTGCAGACGGTTGCAAACAATCTACAGGTAGCTCAACTGATCCATATCAATACGAGTCGGAAGCTTGCCCAAGACGCTGGCTGCATTGTACATATTTTAACATAATTTAAATGATCTTCCGTCTAGTTATAAACAATGACTAGGTATTCTTAGAATTTTTTGTGTATAAAAATTTATTTGAGAATTAATCAGTTTTTCTAAATTAAAGTGATTTTATGTAAATACCTATTTATAAAGTTGTGCATGTGATATTTTATTTCGTTAATAACTTATAAATTTTATCGCGGGTATGTTTTTTACCTGAAACACATTTTGTAGGTTCAATTCATCGATCAAAAATGTCCGGCTTTGCCGGCCCCCCTTAGATTCACAATGCGCACGCCACAACCTTCAGTAGCAAAAGAGAACATTTTGACATGTTAGGGAAGCTTTTCAACTAGTGTCATTTTAGCGTTCAGACAAAAAGCATGGGTACAAAAAATGCAAGAATCACTCGTCCAAAGTGCTGAAAAAGGATGGAATTTCTTATTTTCAGTAAGTTTATATATATTTTTTACCCGTATATTGAGATGTGAGTCATATACTTGTGAAATCAGCATAAAATATTGTTGTTTGGTTTGCCTATGTTAAAATATTAATTTTGTTCTAAATTGATAAATGGAGAGGCTATTTCTTCTAAATTTTTTTTTCATTTATAGTATGTATTAATATATTTTTCATAAAAATAAGTTTAATATTACTAGTTGATGATTTTTAAAATAATTAGTTGGCCCGCCCTAAAATTTCATTTGCGTAGACTCTCTAATAAAAGAAAGACTAGGTTCTTACCTACCTACCAGAAGTATGAATTTATAAAACGTTTATTTTTTTCCCGTAAAAAAAACTCGTGCAAAGCCGCAGACAGGAACCAGTTCTTTTTAATCTAGAGTGCCTGCCTGAAATTGTATTGTAAGTTTAAATTATTGTATGTCTGAAATGACCCTTTTGTATAAATACCTACTGTTGAGACACCAATTTATAGTTTCATCAATAAATGATTCGTTATCTTTACCTGAATTCTGTTAATTAATCCTTATAGAAAATAAACTGAGTAGGTAGGTATATAATTCTCAGGTAGGTACCTACCTACTTACAAAATAAAATAAAATGAATTCGACTCCACCAATCTCTTGTTCCGTATGGAAAAAACTTGTCAGGCTCTGCGCAAACTGTCTGCGTCAAAACAAAACGAACCCAATTTTGAGTGACATTTTTGTAAGGCTCTAGGTATCTACGGGGGAGGCCGCGAACTCCTTATTTTTGATCGAAGGTTCAATTAGATAATTAATCTATTTAAGGCGAATCGTAAAATGAATAATATTTATGATTAATCTATTCAAGTCTTTTTATTAAATAAACAGCAATATACGTTAAAATACTGAATAGGGATGTGAGCATCAAAAAAGACCTCGTATTTATTTTCCTAAAGTAAACAAATGGAGAACAAAACGTTAAAGGGTTTAAATATTACATACGGTACGTCATCTATTCTACGACGTAAGGTCCTACATACAGGTAAATACCTACTCACCAAATTATTGAGGACTTTTGCATGTCCAGATGCCATGCTCTGCAAGATGACGTACCTACACAATATTTCGATATACACTTACCTACTATTGCTTTATTTTCCACTTCTTCCACTAGTGGACAAAATCAATAACACCTTGTTTGATAATTATTTCTAATTATAAACCTGTTTATGTATAAAATTTGACTTCTCTAAGTGCTTATTTTGTAAGTCTAAAGAAATAAACGTTATGATTTTTGATAATCTCCTCATCAACTCCCTTAATTACGGAACTGCAATGGTAGTTTCGAAAAAATCGACGCCGCCGTATTCCCGTCATTACTATTGCCGGATCCTTGTCGTGGTTCATCCACATGCAATGTCGACCCATTTCATTGCTTAACTGCACTTATACTTATTTTTTCTCTTAGAGTCAAATAATGCGGTTATTCTTTATTTGCGGCTAAAATAGGTAGCTTCATAATTAAAGGTAGGTTAACCATGTTCCCCAAGTCGATAATTAAAGTAAATTAAATAATCAAGCAATACTGAAATTAACGGCATCAATGTGAATATAAACGACCTAATTGCTACAATTTAAACCAAATTTTCCAAACAAAAATCTTTCATGATTTTTTCACGATGCACTTTTTTGCCTCCAGAGTCAAAACAGGGCCACGATAAAAGTAAAAAAGAAGTACGGTACGTTCTACCAGCGCTCACTCAAAAACTGCACCGTGTTACAGATGATATGTGATGCCTTGGGCTTTGTTTTTTGTTTTGTAGCTATTTGTACCTACATCTGGTGAACCTCTATCTCTTATATACTTAGTACTTGGTTGAACCTAACTTGAGCCATACACTTTCGATATGGTAAGGGGGCTCCGGCTCCCATACACCAAACGTGATTTTTTTGCAGATTTTATAGATAATGGTACGATAGGTACCCTTCGTGCGCGAAAAAAGCCAAGTCTGTTGCATTGCATGGGAAATTTTTGTTTTACTTTTAATTTAATTATTTATTTAAAGTGAATATATGTATTATATAACTAAATATTCTGTAAATATTTCAAGCGTCTACCTATTGCCGTAGTCAATATCGAGCAAAAAAATCACGTTTTATTCTGTTTTTTTTTTGTATTTGTTGTTATAGCGGCAACAGAACTACAGCATCTGTGAAAATTTAAACTGTCTAACTATCATGGTTCATGGGATACAGCCTGGTGACAGACGGACAGACAGACAGACGACAGACGGATAGCGAAGTCTTAGTAGTAGGGTCTCGTTTTACCCTTATATATAGATACAGAACCCTAAAAAACCGGTTTTATTTAAATTTATAACCGTTTCAATTTGACAGCTGTCATCAAAAATGTGGACATTGCTCATTTCATACTTGAGCCAGAAACTGCAAGTTTAGAACGAACAGTTTCCGAGACAAGGCCGTTTGAATTTTGACAGCTGTCAGATTATAGATTTGATTTATCAGTTAATTTTTTTGCAATTTTCTGGTAGTATCTGTCATTCTGACAGCTGTCACTGGTAATTAAAGTGTTTCTAACTTAGAGTAGAGTGTGGCTTGGAAGAAGGAACCATTGACCACATATTTTTCAATTGCTCTAAACTAAATTTTTCCCTATATGATGTACTCCCTCCTGATATCCCGCGTCCTACCTCCATTAAATGTACTATCCCATATATTTTCCCCTCATATAAACTTTTTACTATGTAAATTTATAAACTCTAATAAGATTAAACTGTAAATATTAGCACTAACTTTCTGTTACAATTTGTACAGTTCCTGCTTTATTAACCTTTTGTAGTGTGCATGCATCCCTAACTTTGTGTTGTCGTTATAGTTATAAGATCAATGGTACTAGGTATTCAAAAAGTTTCTTTTTTGCATGAATTTTAATGAACATTTTATTTTATTTTATGTTTCTCTCTACTAAAGTTTACGACTCTTTTGACATGGACATTGGCAGAGTTGTGGCAGCAAAGCACAGCGAGCCATAAATAAGAAATAAGAATAACTTAGAGTATCGGTATACTAAGGTTTCTAACTTTACCATTCGACTACAGTTCGAAGGAGCACAACGCAAGTACATTGGGAAAATGTAGTGGAATGTAATCCATCCGGGCCATGGATCAGAGTGGAATAGATCTAAGCAGTGGAAACTAATTCTCTCTAGCTATGGATCAGAGTGGAAACTAATCTATTTTAATTCTTCTAAAAAGATTAGCAATGTGGGTCAGAGTGGAATAGGCCGTAAATCCTGCGGACTGTGGACCACTACGGAACAGCTTTCCCTCGCGTCGCATCGTCGTATCCGCGAGCTGATCATCCCGTAGAGCAAGACCTCCATCACCTGCCCCATAGCGGAGGGTTTCCCGCGAGCGCGGGGAAGCTGTGGTGCGTCGCGGGGACAGGTGCACCGCGGAGAGGCGGAGGTGATCCCTGGACAGGCCGAGGTGATTCCTGGAGAGGCGGGGGGTTCGTCACGGAGAGGCGGAGGTGATCTCTGGAGAGGCGGGGGGGTTCGTCGCGGAGAGGTGACCCCAATAGTTGCGGGATTCGCCGCGTCCGAAGGGTCGATCAGGTCCTGAGCCGATCCTCCCATAGAATAAGACGTCTATCACTCGCCCCGTCGCAGAGGGTTCCCACGGGTGCGCGGAGAAGTTGTAGTGCGTCATGGGTGCGTCGTGGGGAGGCGAGGGGGTTCGTCGTGGAGAGGCGGAGGTGACCCCAAGAGATACGGGGTTCGCCGCGGGGGCCTCCTCGTCCGACGAGTCCACCAGGTCCATGACGTACACGATGCGACTGATTTCAAACAAGCAATTATTTAAAATACTAATAACACGTGGTCTTGAGAGGGGCAAGAAAATACAAATACAAATACAAAAATATATAAAAAAAAAATATAACTAAAAAATAAATAAAATATTACTTAATTCTTCCGAATTTAAAGTTGCTTCATTTCTATTTTTTTATTTTATTTATTTATCTTAAGGAAACAAAAAGCTTTAGAACTAGAGAATTAAAATTAGAGAATAAAACTGATTAGTCCTTGAAGTTGGGTTTAGTGTGTGTAAGCTGACAAATTTATTAGGGTGGCAGATAAGTGAAGGGTGGTGGTCATCTTCTTCCAGAATTGGGTCGAAGCATCTAGACACCAGGATGTCATCTAAACATAATATAAAGTCAAGAATTCTATTGAAATGAAATGAATTATTTGACACGACACATTAGAATTACCATACATTTGAGGAAGGAACTAAACAAGATCGAGTTTAACAATAGGTAACTTATTTAGGTAAGACATCGTTATACTGGTTTAAATTACAGAGATTCATTAAATCTTATGGTTCTGATGGTTCCAGTGTAAGAGAGTGTAGATGTCTTAAAAAGATGCTCAGTAGACGAAGCCCATTTCACACCGCTCAAATTAAAATCGCTCGCTAAAAGTACCTAATTAATCATTAGGATGCTCAGACGATATACGTAGAACATATAACGTATAATTTGCGAGTTGTGCTGAGAATGAGAGTCCTAGGTTCTCCTCACATAAATACAGGCAACAGATATGCAGAGATAATGGATTAATATTACTTTGAGATAAGTTAATGGATACCCAAATGTCTTCCGCTGAAGAATGCCACTCCGGCCGGCCGAGCGCCGTGTAGCGATAAGAACGCCACCGCCCCGTACCTGCTGAATAGGCGAGTATGCGGTTTAGCGACGACTTGGTTTGTTTACAATCAAGGGTGAATGAAATGATTATGAGACGGCAAGTTGGACTAAAGAATGCACTCCAGTGGGGACGGTTTAGACTTCGGCTCGGCAACCTACAGCCTACAGCTACGGTAAGTTCTATAAGCATATCCAGGTGTAATTTAGGTCTTAGACAAAATATGTACTTTACATTAATATAACTATATTTAGCTTCCGTTTTAGGGTAATTGTTGACTAGAAATACACCTAGATTTATTCTTAGCGCAAGTGCCTGTGTACATGTACAATACTGTAGGTTCATAGTAGAGACTAGCTCTTATGTTATAGGTGGCAAACACGTAGGTAGGTACATAGAAACACAAACAATACTATTTGATATAGTTACTGCTCGAAGGTACCAAGGATATGATAGACAATACATTTTAATTATGAGTAAGACGGACAAGTACTTTAGATCTTTCTCTCAAACTTTCCCTTGTGTGTAGGTTAGACACATGGATATTTATAGTAGATTTTAATTATTATAGTAGTTATAGGTATGTAGGTTAGGTAGGTACTGTTACTATTATTGTAGTTAGGAGGTAGGATAATTATTGATAGTAAGGTTTTTTTTTATAGATTGATATGGCTTTGACAAAGTAGGTAAGTAAACAAGTCTGGTTACGTTAGTTAAACAAACACAAAGATTTTGAGTAAGTTAGGAACATGTACCAAGATAGTCATTTAAGTTTTAGAACGTCACTTTCACTGTATACAGCGATGATCGGCGAAGTGTCACTTTTCCGGGTTAGGATCTTACAGGTTAGGTTAGGATCTTACAGTTCTTTTACATTTCATGAAAAATACCGAGATCGGTTTCGGGCAGCATCGCACTCGGCGCGGCGACGTCTGCTGCTGGTGATGCAGGCTCGTGTCTCCGCGCGTGCAGGGTCAGCTGTGCGCGTAGGCGGAAAGCGCGCGGGCATTGCGCGCACGCGTGCGGCCGCGCGTCGCCGTGCGTGGACGCGTGCGCACGCAGCTCCCCCGCGCGCCGGAACATGCGCCCGCACGCGCACGTGTGGCGCGGGGCGGAGTGCACGCGCCGGTGCGAACGCAGCGCCGCCGTCGACGCGCAGCGCGCTCCGCACGCCTCGCACAGCAGCGCTGCACCCCCGCCGTGCCGCGCGCGTGAGTGCGTCGCCAGGTGCTCGGCGCGCGTGAAGGAGGCACCGCAGTCCGCGCAGGCGTGCGGTCGGCGCGCACCGTGCACCGCGCGCACGTGCCGCGCCAGGTTCGCACTGTCCGACAGCACGCGCCCGCACTTGGGGCAGGAGCGCGAGCGGGCGGACTTTGGGGCTATGAGGGCGACGTGCCTGCGGGGAAGGAGAGGCGCGTGAGGGGCCGGGAGGGGCGCGCGTGCGAGCGGACGTGCCGCGCTAGCCCGGCGCGCAGGCGGAAGGCGGCGGGGCAGCGCGCGCAGGCGTGCGGCCGGCGCGCGTCGTGCGTACGGCGGTGAGCATGCAGAGCCCCGCTCTGCGCGAAGCGGCGGCCGCACTGCGCGCACTCGTGCGGCCGCTCGCCGGTGTGCGTCCGCAGGTGCTGCGCGAGATTCTGTTCGTTGGCGAAGGTCTTGGAGCAGAGCGCGCATGCGCGGCGCGCGCGGCGCTCGTGCGTCTGCGCGAGGTGGCGCGCGAGCCCCTGCGGCGCGCGGAATGCGGCGCCGCACACGTGGCACACGTGCGGGCGCGCCCCCGAGTGGATGCGCAGGTGGTGTACGAAGGCGTGCGCGGAGCCAAGCTGGCGGCCGCACTGCGCGCACGTGTAGTGCGTGCGGTTGGGCGAGCGCGCCGCGTCCAGTGCGTTGCGCGTCGCCGGGTCGAACCGGTCGCGGCGCTGGTTGCGCACCGTGAGGTCGTCGAACGCGACGGGGTCACCCTCCCCTGCACTGGCCCCTTCCTGGGGAGGCGCGGGCGCGTGCTGCGCGAGGTAGTGGTCGCGCAAGGCCATCAGGGCGCGGCGCAGCGGGACGAGGGGGTCGTCGGCGGCGGCGAGCACGACGAGCGGCGCGCCGTCAGACTCCGACCCCGAGTCGGACCCGTCTCGCCCCACGTCCCGCTCCGAGCCTCTGTCCGACGCCGGCGCGGGCGACTCCGGGAACCTACGCAACATTAGTTTCACTTCAAAATTTTCAACTCCTTGAAACTCGTAACTTGCGAAGATAAACAAGGTAGGACCCGGACCGCCCGCCTCCATCCGATGTCTCACAACCGACTTCACGGGCGCGCTTCGCATCAAGTGCTCTGCTGTCGGTGCGTGCCCACGTGGTAGCGCAAATGCGCGCGCCTGCGGAAGCGCTTGCCGCAGAGCGCGCAGGCCAGTGCGCGCGGCGCGTGCGTGCGCGCGTGCTGTCGCAGCGCGCTGGCGGCACGGAAGGTGAGTCCGCACGCTCCACAGACAAACGGGCGCGCGCCCGAGTGCTGGCGCGCGTGCACGTCCCTCGCTACCCGCGTAGGGAACCCGCGCCCGCACGCTGCACACTCGTGCGGAAACATCTTGTCATGCGCCGCCCGTTTATGTGCCACTAAATTCCCGCGCGTGGTGTAACTCTTCCCGCACTCGCAGTCAAACTTTGCGCTCTGTCCTTCCGTGTGAGTGTTCATATGCACAAGCATGTTGTACTTGTTGGAGCAGATGCGGTTGCACTGTGGACAAACGGCCGGGATGCGCTTCTGGTTGGTCTCGTGCCCACCAGTACTACTGCTAGTCCCTGCAATCGACTCTAAACTCCTACGATCATCACAAGAGTGCTCCGTGACCTCTTTCTTGTCTCTGACGACTTCACGCGTCACCCCATCAAGATTCCCCTCTGCATGTTGTTGGGGCTGAGAAAGCGACGAGCGAGTGTCGACGGTGTCGGGAGACGCTGCCGTCGTTGATGCGGATTCGGATTCAGGGTCGGACGCGAGCGCCTCCTCGAAGGTCACGTGGTCTTGTATAAACATCTCAAGTGCTTCTCTATCCCTTACGGCCGCGTGTTTCGTCTCTAAATGCCGCACGAACTCTTCGTTCATAGTTCGTATGTCGCACAGCTGGCAAACGAACACAGATTCTTTATCCAGTGAGTAGGAAGCGAGAATGTTTTGAATAGTTTCGCTCAACAGCAATCTGTGGGGGAAATTCTTAGCCAAATGTACCTGCTTTACTAATTCTAGGACAAAGAACTTCGAAGTTATTATAAGTTATAGTTAGCTAAAAACCTGTAGCCACCTACTACTGAAAAACCACTTGCCTAATGTCACCGCAGAGACATTATAGTATAACAAAATCTTTACAAAAAAAAAAAACTAAAATGTTTCTCTGCAGCACCATTGCAAGTGATGTTTCAGTATTCAGGGTTTGAAGATTTTTTGTACTGACCTTTGATTCGAATTTACCTGCAACAATAAAATAATACATGAATGATTCAACCATGAAATAGCTGAGGAGAATCAGTTTCTTCATTGTATAAGCGAGGATGATACCCGCTATGTGTAGCACTCGCCTTTAGACAAAAAAAGCCTTACGGAAGTATTTAGTATTTATTTCAAACTTTAACTATTATTACAGGAATATCCTAAAGCAAAAGCTAAAACATAGGCACACTACAAATAACACAAAACAAACAAACTAACCACATTTCTCTACAACCAAATTGAGCGTGTGCAAAGTCCGGGTAAGAGGTGCTTTTCGCAGTACATTAGTCCTGCTTTGAGGTACATGAAACAGACGGGGTCGCCTGCGCCGATGTACGTAGAAATTGGGTACTCACAGGCACAGTCTTTCCAATATATCCGGGTTCGAAGATTTCCCCCGAAGCACCATGAATACGTACACAACAAGCGCTAGGTCCCGTCTAGTTTAAAATTATTGTATCCAACCATGCTCAAAACAAACAAGGTTGGATACATCAATGGGTAGAACGGGTAGACTAAGGTTAAGATTGTTCTCCCATAATACTATTGTCGGTGCGGACCTGGGCGACATCTGGCCAAGCATTAACATCATTGATATAATCATCTATGGAGTAAATAGCCTTCTTGATAAGACTTCGTTTTATGTACTGTATAAATTTACGAATAGGGAGCTCAGTTGCTTCAGCACTACTTGTAACTAAAAACTTACTCGAAATACATGTACGAAATCTTAGGTATCAGATACAAAACCTAGCTAGATGAGCCCTAGGTCTAAAGAAAGTAAACTCTAAGTAAGGGAACTAAAGTTAGAATCTAGTATACTAACCAGTAAAGGGGGAGGGGAACAGGGAACTAGCGATAATATTACGCCACCATATCTATCCTAATATTATAAAGAGGAAAGATTTGTTTGTATGTTTGTTTGTTTGACGGGAATAGGCTCCAAAACAACTGGACCGATTTAAAAATTCAATTGATAATAAAACAAAAAAAAAAGTAATTTTAATGTCTAAATAATGCATTTTTGAGTTATATAGCCCGAGCTCTGCCCGCGACGTCAGCCGGCCTGAGATTAGGCTTAAAAAGTGAAGTGAATCTTTTATTTCAGCTCCCCTTATTGTTCCAGAAAACCCAAGCCAAGTCACAGTCCACTAGAAGTAACAAAAGTGATCACTTTATTACCTAGTTTTACTTGTGTAATCTGAGTTTTGTGACGTGTCCAAGGGTCCTTTAAAGTCTAAACGAAATAAGGCACTTTGAGTTTTAGTTTTGAATAAAATCACCTGGATTTGTACCCAACGAACCTGGGTTGTACAAACCAAACAAACTTTCACAAATTTATAAATCATTATTAACTACTAGGAGGATTCCACTTGAAAAAATTAAATAATAAACAACATTGTATAAGTACTTACCCCTCCGGGCCTGAGTTTCTCGGCCTCCATTTGTAGGATGCGTGTGATTCTTATACTGTTGATGCGCATATTGTACCATGCCAAAACCTGGTCAGCGCATTTCCTGCATGCTACTTCTGGTAGTCCATCATTTTCGTAAACCTGAAATCAACAAGTATTTTGCCTGATCATTTCTATCTATTTAATATTCATAGCGACTACTAAAAGCCATTATTCTGCCCATTGCTGATAATAACCTACACTAAGAATAGTTTGGGTATCAGCAGTGCTCTGCCCCTGTATGAAGCTTCAATTAGCTGTATGAAATTAGATATCAACTCGCAGGTAGACGTTGTATATTTAGATTTTCTGAAAGCATTGGACCTTTGACAAGTCATTGAACGACGATGGACAGGTCGCGGTCAAGTGCGCGAGAGGCGCGGCGGCTTGTGCCACGAATTACACGAAGAAAAAGCCGAACGTTTTACCAAATACACATTATTATATTTCAAATTAAAACTTATTTACGATTCAATAAAATAACGAATAAATTTTTCCGGATAAAGAAGATTGAGAAATTATACGGATGCAATCTCTACACAGAGTTGAAAATACCTCCTATACTATAGGTACAATCCCGAGATGATGAATAATGATGTTTAAACCCCGGAATTTCTCAATCATGAAATGAACTGTATATACCTACTTATTTAAACGTTAAAAATTATTGATTTGAAGAATCATTCTCCATCCGACGGGAATCCCGGGATTTTTTTATATTCTTACCTATTACAAATACATACCTACAACTTAACAAATTACAATTACTTGTATTCTACATTGCATTGCATTGTATTATATTGTTTCACAATATCTTTTGTTACACAACTAAGGGCCGATTTTTACCCGACTACCAACAGGGGAGGGTTATGAGGTTAGCACCCTATGTTTGTATGTTTGTATGTTTGTATATTTGTATGTTTGTATGTATGTGGCCGATTTCTTTGTTCCCACGTAGCGCTGAAACTACTGGTTCGATTTCAACAAATTATGTATCGATTGATTCGTCTCAATACCCCGATGGTTATAGGCTATAGGATTTAGGGCTCCGACCCCGAATAAGCCTTCAAAACGCGTATTAAAGTTTAGGTAGCCGCAGGCTGCAGGCCCCATAGAGAAAAATTACAATACCTACGACCTATTTTCATTTTCAACTCTATGCCTATCAAATATGACCGATACGTCATTCTATTTTGTCAATGTAAATGTTTCAAAATGTTTATAACTTTCACGTAGTCGGGTTATAGTTTTTAACTTTATCTTGTTCAATCCTCAGTTAAATCATCGAATAGCATCGTGTTAAATTATCTTTCTGTTCGTCATCATCATCATCACCATCAGGAGAATAAATATTTACAATTTTTCAATCATCTTATAACTAGAGAATAGCTATCAGTGGTTTATGCTAGCTAGATGCTAGATAACGTAATATGATTCTTGGAATAAGGAAGTTGAACGTAGTCGTATATAACCAACGACTACGTCCTAAGTAATTTACGAATAAATAAGTAAAAAATCCAATCCCGGGATTCCCGTCAGAACCCATTTCTTTTTTATATTTTTTCAAATCAATAATTTCTAACGTACAGTACGACCATTTTAATAAGTGGCATCGGCAAAATTCGTCTGCACCATAGACATAGAATTTTTCACTACGCTCAATAGACCAACAAAGCGTGGGAGCGAGAGGTATTTAGTTGATACACACTGCCGCGAGAGAAAAAGAGATAGCGAAACAAGATGTCTATATGACATTATTTACGCGATTAAGAGGCGATAGCGTCCCAGCCTGTTCAAAGTTGAAGTGAATATGTACAAATAATTAATAATCTTACGATTTAATCAGAAGTTCTTTATTCGGGCACCATGGTGTCGTGTTCAGTGAGTGAATGTGACGTTACAAGAGGCAATAATCCACATAATACACGTTTCACAGGTAATTTATGACTATTTTTACTGAACTCTTCATAACCCTTATTTCGCCTTTTGTTGTTTGAAAAGAGGCA
Source organism: Eupithecia exiguata (assembly GCA_947086465.1). NCBI lineage: Eukaryota > Metazoa > Arthropoda > Insecta > Lepidoptera > Geometridae > Eupithecia > Eupithecia exiguata. The sequence continues at coordinate 11,808,838 of OX352242.1, forward strand.
AAAGAGCTATTGAAAGCTTAGATAATTGGTTTCTCTTTAGACTTATCATCAAATTACAATGCTAAATGAAGAATTTTTGGATATTTGGTGTAAAACTTAAAATTGTTTGGTTACGATAGGGATTGACAAAGTGATGACGTCATAAGTATCGATAGTGGATAATTCGAGTCTGCCGGTAGGTTCGACGTGAATGCTCATAGGGTTAGGTACTTATGTAAAGTACAATAAAACACTACTTTCCAGTAAAAGAAAAAAACTAAATATAATATAATAATACAGGGTTACTGGTAATTCAGTTCAATACTGTTAGAGGTAACCCAGAGGACTGGGAATGATACTCCAACGCTGATGATTGGCGACTGGTTTATAAAATTAGATTTAATATAATAATATCTATAATGTTATGTTCTTACAGGTCTCCAACCAATTCTTTGTTACGTGATAAATGGTTACGGATTATAAATAGGGGCTCCTGGACTCCAAATAAGAACTCTACGGTACTCTCTACTCTAATAGTACTTTTTAACCGACTTCAAAAAAGGAGGTTATCCATTACTTTTGCGCCGACGACCCAATAGTTTTTTGTTTGGTTTTAACATTATTTTTTGATACAAATTCTTCGGAGTCACAATGTGTAAATGTGAATATGGGAGCTTTATAATTTTTGCTAGCCGGAATCCAATACTTAGTTATGACAAGTTTTATTTTCATTTTGTGATAATGAGATGTAATTTTGACTTGTAAGTGCTGTATGTACATCGCCTACTTACAATAAATGCATTGGACTTTAACTGTGGATTCGTTTTATTTTACATACATGGTAATAAACACATACCCAGAAACATCCGTACTTACGCATTTATAATATTAGTGAGATATTCTTGACAACGTGATACACTAACATAATAGGTTATCGGTCGCTTATTTGATACTAGTTGCACCAATTCATTTCATTAATAAATTATTTTTTACCTAGCTTTAGCTTTGTTGCTATTTGTTTACCTATTTGAAATGTATTTGTTTTTTTTTTTAATTATAAGATACTTTTTAAACAACTTCGATAACAAACTCATTAGTGTCTTACAATTTTGCCAGTAAGACTATCGATAATAATATTATGCTAGAGTCAAGACAACACTATTTCACGCACACATTTACATTTCATTTTTTGTCACACCGCTAATCTGACATTGTTGGTCTTGTACATCCTAAGCCTATGGTCTGCACAGAAGACTACATTTCAACCCGATTGAATACGAATGCCAATAGACTTTACTTTTTACCCGACTACCGACAGGGGAGGGTTATGAGGTTAGCACCCTATGTTTGTATATTTGTATGTTTGTATGTATGTGGCAGATTTCTTTGTTCCCACGTAGCGCTGAAACTACTGGTTCGATTTCAACAAATTATGTATCGATTGATTCGTCTCAATACCCCGATGGTTATAGGCTATAGGATTTAGGGCTCCACCCCCGAATAAGTCAACAAAACGCGTATTAAAGTTTACGTAGCCGCAGGCTGCAGGCCCCATAGAGAAAAATTACAATACCTACGACCTATTTTCATCAACTCTATGCCTATCAAATATGACCGATACGTCATTCTATTTTGTCAATGTAAATATTTCAAACAAGAGATGAAGGCGAACAAAATCTGATGATTTTATCAGATATTTAATATGAACCCGCAACTGGATAAGAATATTTGAAATTCTATAATTTGTGACTGAACAAAAAGCTGCGACAAAAGCGATCATGGCTAAGTCTAAAAATAATTCGTGGGACACATCAGCGAATTGCGATGGTGAAACCTCTCGTTACGACATCACCTGAACCTTACTCCATCTCCTTTGAGGCATATTGATGAAAGAGTCATCAGAACGCCTGGAACAATAGTGGAACCGCGTTGCGGCATCACTGGAACCTTTCTCCAACTGCGATTTTGATAAAATAAGTTTTTCCAGTGCAACCAGTATGCCGTGCCGTTGTGTGATCTTGTGGATGGGTTTTGGGTCGTGGCCGTTTCATTGCGCGTCTTCTTTATAAAAAAGCTATGCATGTAATATGGTATAAATTGTGTGCGGTAGAAATAAAAACATAATATAGAAGATTGAGGAGCATCGAGCACCTTACAAGGCAACCACAATTGTTTTTTTAGTAAATAAAAATAATAATAAATACCACAAAACGTACTACAATTTTAATTATAAGTAATATACTCGACTTATTGTTAAAGAGTGAATGTGCTAATAAAATTGTGTGAATTGAGAATATTGAATATATATATAATATAAATATATATATATATAATATTGAATATTGTTTGAATTGAGAAACTAAATATATTAGATATCAAAGGGAAAGCTGCAGAAGGAAGCAAAACAGTTGTATATCTGGCTATTGGAGGATGGAAACAACGATAAACACGTTAAGAAACGAGGGCCGAGCCGGGGGTTGAAAGAAAATATTTACTTAAGACACGTTCACTTACATTTACAACAGGTAGTATGTTAGCAAACACAGTTGCACATTAGACAAATCAACTAGCAATCGGGAGGCTTAAGAGGGCATAGTCCCTGTAAGACAGAAAAACGGGGGGTTGGGGGGCGGAGCCCCCCCCCAAAAAATATAAAAACATTTACTTGGGCCACGTTCTTTTACATTTATAACGGGTAGTATGTTAGCAAACACAGTTGCACATTAGAGAGATCAACTAGCAATCGGGAGGCTTAAGAAGGCTTAGTCCCTATTGGACAGAAAAACGGGTGGTTGATTTCTTTTACAACAGGCTGTATGTAAGCAAAAAGAGGCAAATAAAATAAAGTTAAAAACTAAAACCCGACTACGTAAAAGTTATAAACAAGCGTTCAAAGATGTTCCGAATATATATTTGCGATTGAATATTATAAATCGTTACATTTTCATACTCGGTAGTCGGAGGCCCCAAGCTAGGAGTTCTGTATGTACCTACAAAGGCCTCCGACTACCTGAGTATGAAAATGTAACGATTTATAATATTCAATCGCAAATATATATTCGGAACATCTTTGAACGCTTGTTTATAACTTTTACGTAGTCGGGTTTTAGTTTTTAACTTTATTTTATTCACCTTTGAAATAATAGACTTAATTGCGTTGCGTTAAGCTTTTAAGTCAACAAAAACACGAGGCTCATGCTATCTCGCTCATATGATATGTACACGGGAAGACCAAAAAGGACCAACGTATTTTCATATGTATCCCACTCAAAAATTCAAAATACGACTCGCGAATGTCGAGATCGCGCGGACGCTATGCGCGTAGCCATCACCCAATAGCAACCACACATGTCATGTTTCCCGCGCATAGGCAGATCCTTATTGATTGGCTATAGGGTTTTTTCGCGCCTACCAAAATTAAGACTTCTGAGTAGGTACATTGGTGTAACTTATTTTCTTGGTCGCCCTGTACATTATTATGTATACTTACATAAGTCCATTTCATGATTGAGAAATCCCAGGATTTAAACATCATTAATCATCATTTCGGGATAGTAGAGGAGATATTATTAACTCTTGTGTTACTTCCACACTGGAACTTTAGATAAATGTACTCAGGCAATTCCAATCTCTGGTTATTACGTCTGATTTATCAAACTAAAGAGCACATAGCTATTTAATTCTTAAGAGAAACCAAGATGCGTGCATACTGACAATAAGTGTGGGTAGGGCGAATTAAAAATAAAAATATTGACAATAGGTACATACCGGTAAAAACATGTTAACCGCTCTCGACAGTTTGTTTTGTATGCCTTTACAGGATTCATAGAGAGGCAAGAGACTTGGTCCCGACTCGTGGTAGGTCGCACACAGTCGGCAAACATTCGTCTTCAGGATTTCATTAGTTAGTCTGACATTTTCTGCGAATAAGAATGTACTTACAGTAATCAGTCATTAAACTACTCTGGGTGGTGGCGTTAGTATCGACATAAATGGTTATATATTAGCCGGCTTAAAAAACTAATCAGAGGGAGCGCAACAGCTTCATTAGTTGTATGATTAACTTCTTTAGAGAGATCACCAATCCCTCTGCCAAGCATGGTGATAGTGGAAAATGCTCTCACTAGTTAGGGGGAATCAGTCAGCTGGGTGTATGAGTGCTGATGATTTATTTATTTTAACAAGATGTGTGCATATAACAGGCATGCAAATGTGCCGACATTTCAAGAAAGCTCAAATCATGACAAATGTCCCGGACAACCCCATAAGTTGTAGACTAATAATAACTTATTAGTCTACAACAGAGGTCATCCTTCAGGGAACATAAAGGTACCTATGGAATATAATTTATGTAGAATACCTTACCTGGCAGGTTAATGATATCTGTCCGCGAGCCATGTGTTCTTAGATTTGTAGCAGATATAGTGGTAGACGGCTCAGCTACTCCTGTAGATTTTTTCGGGGTGTCCATGTTTATAGTGGAAAGGGTACCGATAACACAGTCCGTAAGTTAGAAAATAGTGATGAACTGAAATTACACACGGGAAAATAGATTCGTTCTCAACCACAACCAACACTACGTTCGATCAAAGCGTAGATTGAGAATTTACCTATTACTCTAAGGATCAAAGAGTCAAAGCAAAGAGATTAAAACCACTACGTTCAAAGAGTACCTACAATAACTAAGTAAGACTATGCACTCAAGTATCCTTAAGAGCGGATTTCCTCCGTCCACGGCTACAAGTTACTGCTTAAAATCTTAGAGTATATACCGTTACTCTAAGCTTAAAATAGACATAATAATGAACGGTTACCAAGCATTAGAACGATTTTGAACTGTCAAACCTGTGCTTGGTGACCCCTTCTAACTCTGATTACTCAAGTGTGGTAAACACCACGCTTGGTCGGAGTCTAACCATTATTACCTATAAATTATGATGATGATTTGAGGTTGTAGATACCTAATTCTTACGTATATTGAATATCAAGGAATCCATTTTATTTGAAAAAAAGCAAAAGGACGCGAGATCATCGCCTTTGCCGCTTCGATGTTTACTTTCTTTGTCAGGGCTTTAACCTGACTAGACATGGGAAGATTATATTTCGATTCAATGTTAAAAACATCCTTCTACGAATTATTTAGCCTTTCATACCAAGGAACCAACAGTCAAAGCGAAACAAACAGTGAAAACGCCAAATAAAACTGAAACATAACATAATTATCCAGTCAGTTTCAGGCCAAAAATGTAATAATTCCTATTATTACATTTTTGGATTTCTTCTACGAATTATTTAGCCTTTCATACCTAGGAACCAACAGTCAAAGCGAAACAAACAGTGAAAACGCCAAATAAAACTGAAACATAACATAATTATCCAGTCAGTTTCAGGCCAAAAATGTAATAATTCCTATTATTACATTTCATTTGCGTTTCGATTCGCACCAAAACAATATTTTTTACGAAATAATAAAAAAAAACTGTAGAAAAATCAATAAAGTAAGTAACATTTTGAAAGTAACGGAACGTTTGGTAGTTATTTCTAAACAGACCATACTCACTCAAGCAGACATTTTGCGAATCCAACCAGAATGGGATCAGAGTTACGTTCTTTAATAAAGATTTACTTGAGCAGAGATTCAACGCTTGAGTAGAGATCACTTAATGACTGCATAAGTAATGCTTGGGGAAGCTTTCATAATACGGGGCAAGACTTCGCTGTCCGTCTGTCACCAGGCTGTACCTATCTCATGAACTGTGATAGTTAGACCACCGTTGAAATTTTCACAGATGATGTATTTCTGTTACCGCTATAACAACAAATACTAAAAAACAGAATAAAATAAATGTTTAAGGGGGCTCCCATATAGCAAACGTGATATTTTTTGCCGTTTTTATAGATACCTAATGGTACGGAGCCCTTCGTGCGTGAGTCTGACTCGCACTTGGCCGGTTTTATTTCATTAGGGTACATACCTTCATATATAATGTACTCTGTGCATACCTTAGAGTAATAAGGCACTAGAGGTGTTGTATATACCCGTTTCAGTCACTCAAGAGAGAGATAAAAATATGCTTGTAGCCTGAGAAGAAATGAGATAGAATGAAAGTTTCTCTGTCTCTACCAGTGTGCCAGTTTTTTCATTGTTTAGCTCTTATAAGAGCTAAACAAACATGCCGGGCACATCACATAGTATTTGTTGTTTTCGACCCAATGATACTTTCTGCTAATTAGATGTGTGAAAGTGACTCTGCGGGCGTTCCTGCGTCTCTCAACGATATAAATCTGAAGCAACGATGGTGCGGTGCAGTGTTTTTGGATGTAAAAGTGACGGTGAACGAAAAGTGCCGAGTTTGTCATTCCAATCGTAAGTACAAGCTCGTTTGACTTCAAAAAAGGTTTAAAATTTATAGTTTCATAGATTTCCGTACAGACAAGACTCAAAAACTATGTTTTAAAATTATTCTAATAAATATAACCTAAAATTACGAAAATTTAGGGTTGCCTGCACTCGAAAATAAACTTCCCCAAATGTCGTGGCGCATTGAGACATGAATACCTACATCTACATACCTTTTTTAAAATATGTTTTTGTTTGTTACAGATTTCCCGAAAACAATGATTTACGTTTGCTTTGGACAGAAGCCACGGGTCGAAAAAACTGGGAACCCAAAAATATTTAGTAATTTGTTCAACATTTTCATAAAAATCCTGAACAAAAAAGAAACGCGAACGCATCTGTTCTCTTATGCTGTTCCAAGACTGGTAAGTAAAATAAATAAATACATAAAAAGAATCAGTGCTACGATGATGGGTGAAGGACTGTTTGAGATTTGTATAGAAAAATTATACCTACTTTGTGTTTTAGTCTACCTACTAATCAAAATACTATATCGAAAATATTTAAATGGTATTGGGATTTGGTGTTACTAATATAACTTACTATTAGTATAGTACTATATATAATTTTCATATTAATGCTTCAATATTTTATTTTAGGCATGCAAGATATATACTACGGAAAAGGTACGTGAGGAAAATCATGAAAACTTTGAGTTTGTAAGAGAAATACAACGCAGTATAAATAAAACCACCTATGTAAATTAGTAAGTAGGTATGTAACGTTTAATTAGTGTATGTACAATTTTATTTATCAAGTGTATGGGTATTGATTTAGGCTCTCTGATAGAAATAAAGACTGATTGATTTGTGATCCTATGATTTGTGGAGAGTAATCATAATCATCACACACAATGGTCATTATTACATACCTAATAAATAAAACAGAATATAAAATATTTGGATACATAGGCTAGGACGTAGGTAATATTATGCTTAAGGTGCAAAAAAAATAATTTGGTTTTCTCTGCACATTTTACCTGAAGTATAATTTAAAAGTGCTTTTGAATTTCGTATAATGGTTGTCTTATCTTAGCAATACCTTAAGTGTAACATTTAATTACTTAAAAGAAATGTGATTTCCAAAGTGCGATTTTTATTGTAAGTCTGTGCTTGGTAAGTGTTTGAATTGATTATCTAGCAATAATATTATTTTCAAAATTACATTATTTTAGTATGTGAAATGATGTCTACTTACACGTTAGCTCGTATTATGTGGCGGTGGTAATAAATTTAATCGAAACCTAACATTGATACCTGAACGTTGTTTTATTTCTATGCTCATTAAATTAAAAGTTTACCTACTCCCGCATACGTAGGTTCCTAATTTAATGAATGATGTATGATACTAAAATACCACCTACACGAACCTACAGTCAGGGTAACAAAATTGTACGGCAACACCACTTCGTATTACTCTGTCCCTTTTTGCGGCCACGCATGCCACTCATCTAGGTAAATTCTCAATCTACGGTACATACATTATTAATATTCTATGGTATGATGATCATAGAAGAGGTTTAATGCAGGCACAGTGTAACCCAATGAAAAAAGAGATAATGGTCATAAGGGGATCTCTTTTTTCATTGGATTTAACCCTTAGAGTATAGGTATATAGAGACGGCGTATTGTTCTATAGGAACTTTCGGTTATACAAATATGATCTAAATCGATATTGTACTCATAAACTTATAGCTATCTCGTTTATCTTACCTACAATAACCAATGTAAAAAGAGACATCAATATAATGTGCGAAACCTATTTTTGGCAACATTGAAACGTGACGTCATAGCAAAGCATGATTGAGGCCCGTTCGCCATTTTACTTTCAGGTATGTAAACTGTCAACGAGAGTTGCATTTACAGTAAAAATGCTAAAATTATTTGAGTTCGGGACTTTTTCATGTGAATACTTATATAGTAAGCGCAAGAAAGCTAATAGGAAGATGCCAAACAGCAGTTTGGTAGGTTGCGGCTTAAAAACAAGTGAAAATCGTCCAAACATAACATTACACCGGTACGTATTCTTATTTTGCTAAATTACCAAATAATACAATAAATACCTTATGTGTTGGCTTTCATAGGAATAGTTTACATAAAATTCATACCGAATGTAGCTTATTTTTGTAAGTTTTAAGTGTAATTAAAGAAAACATGAAACTGTTTGTTTGGCGATAGTGTTGTCCTTCAAGGCATTTTTCATAGGTATCGATGTTTTCAAGTGTAAATTGTAGTGTATTAATTTTCAACTGGTTTTTTACGTTCTAGGTTACCCGAAAATTACGGTAAAAGAAAAAGTGGCTGGACTCAATTGGAGTAGAAAATTTGAAGTTTGGTACGAAAGATATTTTCGTTCGTTCTCTTCATTTTGAAGAAACTTGCTTCAATCGAACTTTAAATAACAAGACTGCGAGAGGATGCCGTACCGTCACGAATCTTTTTAGTAAGTATTTTACTTGACCTTACTCCCACAAACTTCTATTGCAAAGTAATGCATATATGCATTAACAAACTTGACTACCTTTATTTTTCTAAAGGGCTTAAATTTTGATATTAATGAATATTAAGTTTTAAGTAAATAAATCTGACCCAAAGTAATATTAAAGCCTACCATACTTCAAATCCCCTCTAAAATGTACATTTCCATAAATCCTCCCTTAGCAAATTATTTCCATGCAAAATAAAGTTATTTCGCAAACGATGTGGCACGGTGGGCGAAGGTCTGCCTGCAACGCAGGCAAACCTTCGCCCACCTTTTTTTTTAGAATTTCTTTAAGATTTTAGATTTTTTTCAAAGTTGAACTACTCAGTACCTTTCTAGAGTCTATAATTGTAGGCTGACAAATAATGTTGCATTATAAATTTATTCTTCATGTTTGTTTCAGCCACTAGTGCCAGCGCGATCCAGTACTTTAATAGAAATAATGTAAATTTGAGATTTATACTGTAAATGAATGAGACTGATTACATTAGGTACTTGTAAAATTGAAAATTTAGGTGTAGTATTAGTTGAATTTTTGAATTAGGTAGGTATATTGCAAATGTGTAAATGAATGAGACTGTTGCATTGTTTCTACAATCAAAAAAACAGGTGGCGTCTGTGTTAAATTTTTGATTTATACTGTAAATGAATAAGACGGATTACATTGCTTGTTTAATTAAAAATGTAGGAGTCTGTGTTAAATTTGTGATATAATATAATAAATGAATGAGACTTGTTGAATTGCTTATAAAATGTGGTGTCTATCTTTTTGTGATTTATATTATAATAATAAATAATACTAGCTGTTCCCCGCGGTTTCATCCTCGTTAAATTCGAATTTCATATAATATCTAGGGGGATATTCCTGTAACTCTACCATGGGAGTTTGTTATTTTACTAAGACAAAAAGTAGCCTATGTTACTCTCCATCCTTTCTTAGTTAGGTTCCGGTTTCTTAGTTAAGCCGTGACTGAATGACAAACAAATACACTTTCGCATTTATAATATAAGCATAGATAGCGTCTACGCTAAAGATACAGATTACACATTGTTATACCCATATTGTTATACAAATATAAATATACTATCTCACAAATCACTGTTGCATACAAACAATATATTTTGCAATTAAGTAGCTTGTTGTTTCATTTCAGTAGGTACCTTTTTTTCTTAAATGAACACAACGTTTATTAACAAAGAAAATTTGAATCAAATAGTATAAACAAATTAGAACTAGTATTTACCTACAATTGAAACAAATGAGCTAACTGCAGACTGTTCAATAAACTGGTTTGGTGAACTTTGATCTTTAATTCTAAGGAGTTCTGGCACGTGTCTAAACGCATGAGTCTTGACTCGGAAAATACATGAAAAAATTACCATTGTTATAATAGCTCATTTTCTTAACTTCTCAGTGGTTGCGTCTCATGAGCGCGGTCGAGCCATAGTTGGGTACGTGCATTCACATACTTTGTATCTCTAATTAAAGCATTCTATGACTATATGATTATAGAATTCTGTTTCATAATCGTGGTGAAAACAATAAAATCACTACGAAACTGCTAAAATATCGTCACAAAAATACTTGTTTCGATAAAAATATCGAGGTACAAAAGGGCAGCACTACGGAAAGGAGCCATTTTAGTTTATAGGTAAGTTTAGGTATACACGTTTTTTTCGTAGGTATGCCGTCTCTAGGTATACTCTAAGATTTAACCGGTATAATTTGACAGCGCAGGGGGTTAAATTGTCTATTATTCAATCTGTGTGTATGTAAAAAAAATAAAAAATTATAAATCGAAAAAAAAAACTAAAAATGTTAAAAATGCAATAAATACCTATTCAATATACCACAGAATGGGTGAGGTGACGACTGCCATAACTGCTTTTACTGTGTTTATGCTTCTTAGAATGTTTGTATTTGGCTAATGTAAGAATTTCTGTTTGGTATTACCTACTGATATGGACTAACGATAGTTTAATTTATCTGTGCTACTGACTAGCTCAGCTCTCGGTGGAGGAAGCGGGCACAGAAATAAAACTAGAAAGGTATTTATGTAGGTTCTTGTAACGGTTTTATTAATGTTAGTAGGTATTCTTTATGTTGGTAGCTTTTGGCTGAGTGTGCGTCCTGCGGTCGCCACCATGAGAGGGGCCATCAACATAGTCTTGTGCTTGTATGTCTGGATCACTTGCTGTAAAATAGAAGAGTCAAAAAGTCAAAAGTCGATAACTTTTGGTATTTCTTTAGGCGTACAAAATAAGCACTTAGACAAGTCAAACTTTATGATTTAAGATTAAATAAAAATAAATAAATAAATAATGCTGGACAATTCACAGAGCCCCAAGCTAAGCAGAGCTTGTGTTATGGGTAGGTACTAGTTAACTGATATACATAATACAATACATTACCTACATAGATAGATATTGTTTATTATACATAGAAAACGACCAGAACACCCGGAACAAATACCTGCATATCGTACAAATATTTGTCCCAAGGCGGGAATCGAACCTGGTTGCAGGTTCGATTCCCGCCTTGGGCCTTCCTGCGTCGCAGGCGGACCTTCGCCCACCGCGCCACAGAGGTCGTCATCCGTAAGATTCGATTCAATCCTTCCTTACACAAAAAATATATTATAGTTAAAATTCAAACCGGTTGTTTCTAAGATTTCATGCCGACTAGTACCTATTTGAGTTTGCTATTTACCTAGGCACTGACCAAAGTTTATGATCATGCCAAAGTCAGAGAAAAGACGGTCAACTATTAAGATTTTCATGGCCCAAGACGCACGTCCATCTGCAGGTCCTAACCGCAAGAAAAACACTTGGGATCAAGCTAATCCTGGAACTTTGCTCATGCATGTCCCTTACACTTGACAGCTTACCAGCACGAGTTTGATGAGGAAGACCGCGAAAGTGAGAAAAGAGATGGTCATCAGCGCGCTCTCGGAGGAGGGGAACTCAACGTGACCACGCGCGGAGCGCGAGTGCCTTCGCAGGCCTCCCTCGGGCCACGTCGCCTCGATGCGCTCTTCTGCAAAAGAAGGAATCATGAATTGGGCCGTAAATTTTGTGTTTTCGTTGACTATGTTCATACTGGTTTCTTTCCTGCTTGGAGCATCTCTATCCATAACACACTTGAGCTTGAATAAATATTTTTGATCCCTGGATTTTGATGTTGTAGCTGTTTGTTTATAGCTCAGCCTTTTATGAACTTTCCTATAAGACAGCCAAGATTCGAACCCGCAAACATCCTACTATAATACCTACATATTTATTAATTCGGTCGAAATCTATCTTCTTATTCGTGATTATATAATAATGGCATTGGGACATGTATAACCGTAGGTACCTACTCACTTATGTTAGTCAGCAAGGAATGTTTGAGTTGATTCAGATACGTTATCTTCCCGTCGCCTCCTCTCCTCGTGTTCTTGGATATCGTTTCAGTTACCACTTTGATGAACTTTAATATCTTCTCCATTGTATTCACTTTGACTTCACCTGATGTTTTTTCATAATTTTCTGAATTTGTTTTGTTTCTTTCTTCATCATGAGAATTTTCGTATTCAACGGAATTACCGTTATCATTCAGATTGCTTTTGTAACTATTTGTGTTGATTGGTTCTTTCTTGTCTTGCATTACTTCAGTTTTATCTACGAAGGGATTGTTTCCTGTAGGTTTAGTAAGCCTGGTAGTAACGTCTGCCTGTTTGTCTTTCAGCTTTACTTCGCCAACACTCGAAGCGTCATGCTGTCTCAAATTATCTGTGGTGGCTTCTGTAGTCACAGTCATTATTTCTGGCTTTGCTGTAAACTTATACCCATTCATGTTATTCAAAACAGTCTCCGTTGTTTCTATTGTAGCTTTATCTTTTTCGAGAATATCGCCGTGCGCGATTGGAATGTTAATTTGCCAAACCCTTTCACTGTTACTAAAAGCTTTGTCCATGTTTTCAGTTGACACCAAAGGAACTTTTTCAACGCGAGTATTTTTGAATACATCGGTTTCTAAATCCAACTCATCAGTAACGTCGTCCACATTTGTTGGTCTAAAATTATTTCTACTTTTATGATTTTCAGGAATCTTATTGAACTTTAGTGTAGGAGATTTTACTGGAGTATTAGCTATGTTAACTCTCTTAACACTGCCTATGTTTGAAACTCTCTCTACCTTTCCAGAATTGGAACCATGTTCTTCCTTTTTGATCTTTGTTGTTTCCTTTTCCATATCTACTTCTGCATATTTACTTCTTTCATCAGTTCCATCATTTTGATCATTATGGAGCAGGTGGTTGTTTTTTGTCCGATAAGTTGGTTCTTTTGGTATGAGCTCGATATCACTTCTTACGTGATTCTGTTGTCGCGAGTTTTGATACCAGTTATTTTCTGTATGATTCGCGTAGGTTTTTCCTGTTGTTGGGATAAGAAAGAGTTTGTCGGCACTGGAAAAGTCATTTCTCATGGGTTTTTTAGTATCGGACAAAAAATATTTGTTATTCGACACTTGTTCGTATTCGTAGGAGTTGCTCCTTTCACTGTTATCTTTGAAAGAATTGAGTCGATCTGTTTGCCGGTCTGGAACACGATCGAGTGCTGGACGCCGATCTGTTTGCCGGTCCGGAACACGGTCGAGTGCAGGACGCCAATTGCGCTCGAAGGAATCGTCGCTTAACGGATCATCGAGAGTAACTTCGTGGTAGAGATAGGTGTTACTCGAGTCAACATCTTGGTGGATTTTCGCAGGGTTCTGTGCATTATGGTTTAGGAAAGGATGTTGCGCCGGGACGAGTAGATCTGTATTTGTGTATTTGTTCAAAGCTTGATCCTGGAGCGGATGCGAGTCAAAGCGGGCCGGTGGGAGCGGCTTCTGGTAGCGGTGCTGCGAGATCTCAACCCACTCGGCAGTTACCAGCGTTGCCAGCAGGGCCGAGGCACAGGTGTACCGACACGCTGCCGGCATGGTGTGTTCCTCGCTGTGACGACTGACAGACAGCCGCTAAACACTCAGGAGTGCTCAACATTGCAGCTATAACATCATCGATCTCTTCAGTTAGCGGCCTGTGAAACTTTCTCAGTTTTAGTACGTATGTGCTTGATTCGTAGTTATACCTACGGTTTCAATAACTACTTTTATGCCTTTTGAATGCCTGACCAAATTTAAAGCTGCCCTACTCGTAAGTCCTCATACTAACTTATAGGTTTATAAATAGTTGCTTCATTTTGTGTAGGTGTTTGTACTATACAAACACCTGTTTGCTAGGTACGGAGTGTTTTGCGCTAGGTCAAGAGTATTTAAAGTCCAGTGCCTTAAAAGAAAATGACTAGCCCGTATCAGTTTATACGGGCTAGTAATTTTAAGCTGAAAGGCAGCAGTTGGTCTCCCCTGACGTGCAAGTTCACGGAGCGTGCTCCACCGATTATTCGCTTCACGTGCAGAGCGCGCGTCACCTCTGTGCATCAGGCACACGCGGTCAACGACACGTGGCCTAGTGTCGGGTCCCAATCCCATCATAAGTACTAAAGGCCTCTTCGACTCTCGACCTAATCTACCACTAGGGGAGAGTCGGATATTACCGCGCCCCTAAGCAAAATAAATGCATATAGCTTAGCTTGGAATATGGTTAGATTTTTTTTAAGGTGCCTACTGGTCAGAAATTTGTTATGCTATACGTGGTCTAACCGTAAAATTAAACACAGAAAAAAAGAAATGATCAAAATAGGTAGGTAGGTACCGAAAATTGGGAAAACGGTATTATCGAACTGGTACGTTAATGATTACATACCTACAAGACAAATTAGAAATAAAATTGTTTCGGCTGACACCGCGATCGGCCGCGACCTATCATTTCCCTCGGAAGCATGTACGAGCCGCAAAATCTAAGGCACGTCGTTTAACAAGCGGGGCGCGCGAACGCAAGCTGGGCAGGCGCGGGGGATGTACCTACGAGGCTACGAGGCTGTCTGGACAAGGCATAATGCACCGTCTAACAACGTCGCATTTCAGAAATATGGACCGTTTCATTGTTGGACACTCGACCTACATTGCTAGTTAGCAAAATAAATTAATATCTATTGTTCTTTCGGACCGCGGTTTTTTATTGGTTTTGTTTTGGGATGCTGCACAAGGGGGGTCCCTTGTTTGCAGAAGTGGTCTTTACACAACCTGTATTGATTATATATGCTGATCATGATGAACAGTACCTACCTCAATAATAATTAATAATACATACAAGCAATACTTAGACTATACAATCAAACACAAATATATTAAAAAGAGTTTAATTTATCATCATGAATCGTAAAACAATTGTAAACCGTTCTCTCATAACATAACATAACCACCTACAACATGAGAGTGTTAGTCATCATAACATAACCACATACAACACAACATCAACATTGAAGGAGGTCGAACGTCGCCAAAAACAGATTAGGTTATTTATTTCCATCGCAAAAATATTTCAAATCGCTAATACCTATGTTAGTTTCGCTATTCATGGGATGAAAAGAAGTATAGTGAAGTAAATAAGTATATTCCAGGTCTAGACCTACATCTATGCAAATTCAGCTCGAACCGTTAAGTAGTTTTGCTGTGAAAAGTAGGTAAGTACTAAAATAGTCTCGCATTTACAGTATTAGTGTGATTATTTAACAGATCTCTATTTATTCTAGTAGGTACCTAGGTATTCCGGACAGAACATCAATCAAGTCTGAAGGATGGTTGGTTTACCTAAATATCTTGTGCAATGATTTTGGCGCATCGTTTAGCCTCCCCATAAAAACCACTACTTCATCAATAACCATATCACCAATGTTTAATAATTAATTCTTTAGCTAAGTATATTAATATGCTCTATCAGTATATTCCGTGGCCGTAGAGCGAAAAGTCATTAAGTAGGTCATTGGGTGTTTTGCGTTATGAAGGTTTAAAGTTTTTAAAAACAAATACAATCATAACTTTTATGGACACTTCTTGTCACAAAATTTAACTCCATTTTGAGATTCGCAATTAATATTTATGCCACTGGTTATAAGATTTCTCAAAAATTATCAGAAAATTGTATTAGAACTATTTCTAATACAATTTTCTGAAGCTATCTTCAAGATCGAATTTATCACCCAAAAAGTAAAAAGTGCCAACTATTGTGTTTACTTGCATGTGGCGTCACCAGAGTTGCAACAGGGCGTTTCAGTCAGATAAATTCACAAATTATTGTATTTTTATTCGTGTAATCTGCAAAAATATACATATTTTAGTTTCAAATCAAGTAAATATGTTTTTTACGCTTTAATTTGATAGGATGACCACAATTTGTAGTATATTTTCAATGTTGTCAAATAGCCTTACAGTTAGTAGTTTTTTTGCTCATATTTAAATTGAAACTGTGATAGCTACGAGTATGGTTGTAAGACTGAAAGATGTAGAAAAAATCGGTAATTTTGATGGTACATCTAACTGCATTTTTGCCAAATGGCGACTGGATGACTTTTCGCTGTACGCCCACGATTCTTTGTTTGACACTCTCCAAGGTACAGACAGTTTGGCTTCGCCTCAAGGGTTTTTGGCCTGAGTCTGAGAAAACTTTACTTCTAATGTAGGTACCTTAATACCTGACAGTTTGGTCCAAATCCAAGTCCATCCAACCATTATAATATTATCAGAGTTTAAAAAAAAGCTATGAATGAGTTAGGCCTTCTGTTGCATTTGTGGCAAAGCAACAATAAATATTAATTACCTATAGCTGTATAAATTCATTTATAAATACTTAAGCTAATCTGCCAAAATACAACTGGAACTGTATAACAAAAATTATATTCGTGTAAAAAATATATCAAAAAGTATAAAACTGAAAACTTGTATGTAGACCTAAATAATGATCATTAATCTGGATGGAGAAAGTTAGTATATAATTGTGTCATTTCATACCTATTACTTATCGATAAATACGTCAATTACCTACCTAAACTAGACATTTAATAAGCATTTAACTAGTTACACAAAATATATTAATAATTCATTACAATAGTTTTAATAAGCATACATGCTGCATAATGTTAGTTGCAAAATAAAACAAAGCAACAAAATAGTCCAAAATGAAGAATAAACAATAATACATGGTATCAAAAAATCACAGAAATGATTGATTGCAAAAAAAAAATGTAAAACTTTATAAAAACAGGTAAGTATTATAAAATCACAGTAGGTATTTAAGATATTTAGGTAGTGGTCTGGAATCACTTTCAAATTGGATACAAAAATAGTAAACACTAAATAAAATAGTATGTAAGTAAAAAAAGTACTTATTTGTGACAATCCGGACTAAAGTAATTAATTGGTGTTGAGTTTGCTTAAAAAACTAAAATGGAAGCATATTTTTGGACGATAATGTATAATTTTAGAAATCGCCGTTTAAGTACTAATCTAATCTCATGGGGTTGTAAATATAAATTTCTTATTTACAGTTTTATTGGCTAATGTTCAATTATGAAACCGTGTGAATAGTAAAGATTGTTCAAAAATATTGGCACAGTTGTGAAATGGAAGTTATAGCAATATTTGACTATATTTCTCATCATACCATTTTGTGTAAGTACAGTTCACTAGTTTGTTTTAAATTTACTTTCGGGTGCTCACTGCGATCCTTACATATTATTATAGGTACTTATATAATTAATTAGGCAGCTATAGCTACAGCCACCAATTATCTATTCAGGCACAAGTTTAGGCCGATACATCTAGTAGTTATAGTTTAGTACAGATTGATCACGTTTATAAGTTACACCGATGTTGCGCAGAAATCTTCACTTTGTAGGCGCGAAAAATTCCTAGCCAATTATAACGATCTGCCTATTCCCGCGCAACATGTGTGGTTGCTATTGGGTAATGGCTACGCGCATAACGTCAGCGTTCGGCGACGCGATCTCGACATTCGCGAGCCGTATTTTGAGTGGGATACATATGAAAATACGTTGGTCCTTTTTTGTCTTCTCGTGTACATATCATATGAGCGAGATAGCTTGAGCTCCGTTTTTGTGAGCGAGATAGCATGAGTCTCGTGTTTTTGTTGACTTAAAAGCTTAACGCAACGCAATAAAGTCTATTATTTCAAAGGCGTTGGCATTCGTATTCAATCTTGTTGAAATGTTCTCTTCTGTGCAGACGAATTTTGCCGATGCGACTTAATAAAGTAGTCGACCTGTCCGAGCTTCTGATTCTTTGATATACATAAAAAAACAAGACTCGAAGTATTTTTCCTATGATTCAACCAAATAAAAAACTTATATAGTAGTATGACCCGTATTAACGTTAAAGTTAAAATGAATTCTTGCATTGATTTTAAGCCTAAGATAAATTATCTTAATTTCTAATTGTAAGTATCTTTCGATTGTTTTTAAAAGTAGCACTTAAAGTATATAAATTGTGATTTATGTAACATCGAAATGCGTTACATCAAGTTAGTAAGCGCAACGAGAATTGCCATCATGAATCGTTCATAATCTCGTCTGCTCGGACACAGAACAGATTATTAAGCTTTTCTAACTTACTTGGCGTATTGTTCTACCATCTTACTTTAAACAAGCCCATGAAAACAGGGAAATTGAATTCCCTTCCTA
The DNA here is from genome assembly GCA_947086465.1 of Eupithecia exiguata. Lineage (NCBI taxonomy): Eukaryota > Metazoa > Arthropoda > Insecta > Lepidoptera > Geometridae > Eupithecia > Eupithecia exiguata. The sequence continues at coordinate 11,827,319 of OX352242.1, forward strand.
CTTTTTTGTAGGCATAACGTGCATAACGTTATGTCATTATTTGCCTCTGGCTTTAATGTAACTTCGATCACGTTCGTGTATAAAACTCTTGAAAATTAAATTCGATAAATGTTATTTCACGCAATTGTCAGTCGCACCGCGCCGTGACTTCCGAGCCTAAGAGATATATGTAGATGGATTATTTTTCTAAGTATTAAGTAAGGTTAGTAACTAGTGGTGTAGATGCTGGGGTCCCTCAGCGGACGAGCAGTTTCTTCCAGCGCAGCCACGCGCACTGCTTCAGCACCGCGCGTCTCTCCGCGCCGGCGCCGGCGCCCGCCTCCGACCTGCGACATCAACAAACACAACACTCAACTTTACATGCACTTTACTGGACCTGAGATGTCGTAACACAAGCTTCGCTTATTTTGGGACCAAATGATGCTGAGTTTATATAATAAAGTCAACATGAAGGTTCAAAATGGCTGTCAAAAAGGAAAACGAGGGATAAAAAAAAATCGGCCGCCCCGTACATATCGTTGGCTTGACGACACTAGCGGCGTAAGGGGGGGGGCGGAGGGGCGGTCCGCCCCGGGTACCGAGCTCCAAGGGGTGCCACCTCGGCACCCCTCGGGGCGCGCAGATGGCACTTCAAATCCGAATCCGAAGGGGTGACACCGAAAACTCACACGCACACATATAAAAAAATTGCGGCTCGCTTCGCTCGCCGTTGTTTTTTATTATGATTGCAAAATAAGTACTTGAATACTTTAAAATTGGGTGTAGAAAGGTTGCCTAGCAGAGATCGCTCAAACCGATAAGGCATTGTACATACAACTTTATCTGTATTAGTCTTTCCCTGCCCTGTGTAACTATTTTATTTGATGTGCAATTATGAGTATTTGCTTTGTACTGTGCTTTATTTTGTTGTAAATCGTAAAAAAAATATTTTCTCATTCATTGTCATAGCTTACTTTTTTGCTAAGTATGCCTCACCAATTTCAAAACAGGTTGTGGCTCACTCCACTCGGTGATTTTTATTTTGTATTTGCTTCATAACAATCTTCGCAGCCGCCGCAATTTCTCCAAACGTTTCAGGGCTCGCTGTTATGAATTTTTTCATACTCTTATAACTTGTAACTTATAACTTGTTTGTCATCACCCGAAAAAGTAACTAAAATTTCGGCGGCTCGCTACGCTCGCCGGTTCGTTTTTAGCTTTGTTGTAGATCGCCAAAAAAAAAATTTCGTCGTGGTTTTAGAATACTTGTATTTTTGCTAACCTCACCGAACTCCGAAATTACCTATTGTGGCTCGCTCCGCTAGCCGTAGCCGTCACAATTAAGTCAATTATTAAAGTCACCTATGACAAACTTATAAACTTTTCACCAAACATCCGAAAATCCAAAAAAATATCGCGGCTCGCTTCGCTCGCCGTTACTTATAATTCCTGTTGTTAGAAATTGAGGGTGCGGATAGTCAACCGACCCCCAAGGGGGGGGGGGGGGTTGCTTGGTAGAAAAACGCCCCGGGTGCCAGCCCACGCTACGCCGCCACTGCTTGACGAACTACTGAGCCGATCGCTGCGAAGTGGACCGTGGACGTTCCTAGCGAGAGACAGCTCAGACAGTTATGCATGGAGAAGCCTCGTGTCGGAGGTTCACATCCAGCTTGTGTCGCAGAGCCGCAGGCAGGCGTAAGTATTTATAGTTACTGTCAGTGCGGCTCCTCGGCATGTCGCTGGTCGTCGCTGGGGTGCGTGAGGTAGCGGTGTTGCGTGCGCGCCTCCAGTGCGCGCAGGTCGCGCCACGCCTCACGCGTCTGGAGCCACGCATGGGCTTGGGACTTGTCCACGGAGAGGCGCTTGCGTTGCTTCACTTGGAGGAGGTTGTTGATCAGGTCGATTGCTGGAACACATAATGCAAGTTAAACATCTGGCGTAGCCGTGCAGATTTGATGACCCCAGTGTCGGAGGACGAAGGGCAGGATGATCAAGGTTCGTTTTTAGGGTTCCGTACCCAAGGTGTTAGAGCTAACCCAGAGGGCTGGGGCTGCTGACTCTAACGCTGATTGTGATAAGGTTAGAGGTAACCCAGAGGGCTGGGAATGATACTCCAACGCTTATTGGTTCGCAACTGGTTTATTCAATAGATTAAAGTTAAAATGAAGGTTCTATGCGGAATTACAAGCATCACGTATTGCTAGTCGACATTATGCTACCTATTATAATATCGTAAGTTATGTAACCTTGACTATGCGTGTGATACGCATAGCCTGAATAACACTGTACTTCGTACACAAGGAGTAAAAACGGGACCCTATTACTAAGACTTCGCGGTCCGTCTGTCACCAGGCTGTATCTCGTGAACCGTTATAGTAAGACAGTTGAAATTTTCTTAGATGATGTATTTCTGTTGCCGCTATAACAACAAATACCAGAATAAAATAAATATTGAAAGGGGCTCCCATACAACAAACGTGACTTTTTTGCTCGATATTGATAATGGCAACAGGTAGATGCTTGAAATATTCAGATGCAGAATATTTAGCTATTTAATCACTTTAAAAATAAATAATTAAATTAAAATAAAGCAAATATTTAAGGGGGCTACCATACAACAAACGTGATTTTTTTGCCGTTTTTCTATATAATGTAACGAAACCCTTCGTGCGCGAGTCCGACTCGCACTTGGCTGGTTTTTTCTTCTTTTTATACTATAGATAGAACTTCGTTTGACTACAATCTCACTGATGGAAAGTGATGATGTGGCCGACGGTCTAAAAGATACCTATTCACTCTTGTCTTGAAGAGACCTTGAGAGCTGAAGACGGAGGAAAGCGAGTGGACGTGTTTTTTTTATTTTTTTTATAGTCAATAGGCCTTTGTTTGAGCACAATCTCACCTGATGGAAAGTGAAGATGTGGTCGACGATGTATCACGAAGGTCTAGTCTAGAAGATACCTATTCACTCTTAACGTGAAGAGACCCAGATTGTAAATAACCGGAAAAACAGCAGCAGGGAGCGTGATGTAATTATTTGATTGATTCCTTTGATTCCCCTGTCCCCTCCTCCTTTGGTTCCCCTAGGGGAGTGTCCTAGGACCTCTGCTATTTATTATTTATATAAACGACCCACCTAGAGCAGTCAATCAACCAATGACCTTATTTGCTGACGATAGTACACTAACAATAAAATGTGATGACATAAATACTTATAATTCTGACATTAATAATTCAGTAAATTCAATAATTAAATGGCTTGACAATAACAATCTGAAAATAAATATAAATAAAACAAACATAATACATTTCAGTCAAAGAATTAGAAACTATCCTCAAATAGACCTACAGTTTAATGGTAGTAAAGTAGAAGAGGTAGAGTCAACAAGATTTCTAGGAATTCAAATTGACTGTCAATTAAATTGGAAAACCCATATTGAACTTTTAAGTAAGCGAGTAAGTAGCTCTACCTACGCACTCTATAAATTATCCTCCATTGTTAATACACAAACACTACTTACAGCTTATTATGGAACAGTAGAATCTATCTTAAGGTTTGGTATTATTTTCTGGGCCAACTCTACCAATAAAGACTTCATATTTAGAAGACAAAAAAGATGTATTAGATCGATGTTTAACCTGCACGTTACCGACAGTTGCAGACCTCTGTTCATTGAGCACAAAATTCTAACGCTTCCGTCATTGTATATATTTGAGATGGCACTATTTATTCGTAAACATCCCCATCTTTTCCCACACAAATCTAATTTTGTAGTCCGAAATAGACGGGATGGCAGTAAACTACAAATGCCTCAATGTAAAACAGCGTTCTTACAAAAAAGTGTAGTCTATATGTCACGTAAAATATATAATAAAATACCAAAATCAATAAAAGATCTCAGCGACAACATATTTAGGACTAAGTTAAAACAATTATTAATTAACAAATGCTATTATAATATTAACGATTTCATGACAGATAAACTTTGACAACAACTTATTTGACATTGTTTAAAATTACAGTAAGGGCTAGGCATAGATAAAATATCATAGGTTTAAGTTACTGTAACATTTGCATGCTAGTATTAGTAGGACATTATTGAAACTAACAAATTCTGTATCATCTGTTTATCCTACATAATGTTCAAGCAAATAAATTATCTTTATCTTTATCTTTATCCCTTCGGGACAAATGTTTGAACGATCTACAGATATTTGTTCCGGTGTTCTCAGTTAAACAAATCTAGTACCGATAACACACGCTCTGCTACCTTGGGGCCAGATGATGCTGTGTGAATAAATTGACCAGCATTATTTGTTTATTACATCCACAGAAGCAAAAAGGTTATTCATTAAAATTGATTTGTAAAACAAACAGAATTGTTAATATCATTGATTTGAACTTATGGGAACATAAGCTTAACAATGTCCGCTTATGCTAGATGATGTCATTATAGGAATCCCCTACCTTCGGACGAGATCTCCCTCCAAGGCTGCGGCGGGTACATGAAGGCGGCGTTCTGAATCTGCTCGTTGATGTCTTCATCCTCGTTGAAAGGAAACGTGCCGGACAGGGACACGTAGATGATGACGCCCACGGACCACATGTCAAGCGAGCGGTTGTACCCCTTGTTGCGTAGGACCTCAGGGGCTATAATGGAATGGCAATACTGACTTTACGTTCTTAGGACGACTGATTGAAAATTTACAGCTTTAAAGTTGCACATAAACTTTTTTTTAATGGATTCACGTTGATACGCTGATGGAGACTTGGTTCGGCAGCGAATGTTGTGAAAAAAACGCCATCTTACAGCGTGGATACTTCCACATTCGTTTCAGATTCATTCATAGTATTATGACTTATGGCATACTGCTGTGGGGGAAGGCTGCAGATATTAACACTGTATTTTGTGCTGCAGAAGAGCTGTTCGTGCAATCTATAGATACCTCAAGTGGGTTCCACCCTAAAGGTTTGCATCAGATTCATCTATAACATCACTTTTACTTCCATTGTTCCTTGTTCGCTTCTTTACTTTACCTTAAAAATATAAAGTAGCCAAAAAATTATTCACTTTATTTACTAGTTTTACTTGTAATCTAAATTTCGTGACGTGTCCAAGAGTTAGGTCAACAGGAAATAGTACTTTGAGTTTTGAGTTGACTGCTGAACAAGCATTCTCCAAACGGAAGGATTGCTGATCGCAGCAGATGTGTTATATACACAGACGGAAGCTGCTGCCTTTCCTTTGCTAGATGCTGTTAGTGCGCTCTTAAGAGATCGAGTTGGCGGGGTCGATTGTTAAGGCGCGACCGGCCCGGCTGGTATCGGATTGATCAGCCGGTGCCATCACCAGCGGACGGTGTCAGCTATAGTTACCGAGATAGGCGGGCGTGCCGACGACGCTGCGCCGGAAGGACTTCTCCCCGATGATGCGCGCGAACCCGAAGTCACAGAGCTTGACCTGCGGGAACTGCTCGTCGGAGGACAGCAGCACGTTCTCCGGCTTCAGATCGCAGTGGACTATGTTCTTGGAGTGGAGGTGCTTTAGCGCCACCAGGATCTACAGACAATTTGCCATTAAAAAACCTACTTATTGATCTGCGAGTTTTCGAACGAATTCAAAATGAACAATACAGTATTTTTAGCGTCTTCAGCGATTTGAAATCTCTAGTTACTCTAAGAAGAAATCCTAGTGTCTTCATGGCTTTTGCTGTGATCTTTTCAATATGCTTGTCAAATAATAATTTAGAGTCCAGTGTAATTCCCAAGTCTACAATTGTGGTCGTACGAGTAAGCGACTTGCTATTAATTTTATAATCAAAAGAAAAAGGAGGAGAAGTTCTATGGAAAGACATACAGTAGCATTTCGGAACGTTAAGGTCTAGCTTATTTGCGGAACAATAAGCATAATGGTTGTCCAGGTCTTTCTGCAGAAGTACGAGGTCACAAGTGGAGGTTATAAAATAATTATTATTATTTATAAATTTCTATTTGTTTAGTAATCCTACTGCGATACATTTAACATAAAACAGTATGAAAACATATACTAAAATGAAGCTAAATAAAGGATTACAGTGCGAAAGAACAAATATTAAAGGAGCTACCATACGACGCCATTTTGTGAAAAGGATAGGCATAGGGTTTCGCGTCCATAGGAGCGGGACAGAGCAGAGCGCGTGGGCAAACATCAAGGTTTCTTCTAATTAAAATAGTAGGTACTGTTCAAGTACTTAGTCAAATATTTATTTCGGCGAATCTGATGCTTTAATTTTCAATAAAAAATCAGAGGAATCAGGTTCGGAGAAGAAGGCGAATGTATCTTCAATCTTGTCAATATTTTTAACTTCAACTTTAAGCGCCATTCCGTACCCACGAAACAAAGTTTGTTTCGTTCAGAAATGAGTAATGTCAGTTGTTGGTCTGGTCCCGTCGTGTTGGTCGGCACTTGGTTGGGTGGCTTTCAGGAATGCGGTTTTGAATGTAATCCCGTGTTGAACATAACAGTAGTCCTAATCGATATCTTTATCATTATAATTTTTAATATTATTATTTTATATGTTATCATTATCAGTGTCACCAAAATTTTGATATTTTTTCCATTTCATTTTCTTTCTTTTTTCTTTTTATTAAAATTTAGATGTTTTGGATATTATTTTTCATCAAATATATGCAACTAATCAAAAAGCTATCTTGGCGTTTTTGTACAGAATGAAATGGAATATTAGGTAAAGGAGTATCAGAATCCTAGATTTGATATTTGAACAGCAGTAGTAGTAGTAGGATCTCAAAGATCATGGAAATGTTGTTTTCCGAATAGCAGCCATGAACAGAAAGGTGAGTGGAGATGTGAAGAACAGTACAATATTATCATGAAACCAATTAGGTAGTATAGCACGGAACCAACGGCGAAATGAGAGATTCTCTTCTGCCGTGGACCGATAGCACTGGAACATGCGAAAGATAATTAACCTGCGCGACAAGGAACTTCGTGATCCGCTCCGTTAGCCGTCCCTTCTCATGCGAGAGGATCATCTCCAGCATGTCTCCCCTGAGTTTCTCCATCACCACGAAGATCCGCTCCGGCGTCTCGAACATCCGCTCCAGGTTGACGACGCCCGGGTGCGACAGGTTCTGTAGGATCGCTACCTCGTTCTTCAGCTGCGCTTCTTCCTTCGTCGGGAAACGGAGCTTGTCGATCACCTGTGGGATACAGATAACACATTTGTTTTGAGCTACATTTTGTGAAATGTACAGTATTCTATAAGAAACCGTCAATAGTCTAAGCCTCGAGTTCGGTTACTGGATAGTATCGTCATCGTCGATCGATCAACGTCGTCGACTCGTTCCATTTTTGTATGTGATGTTTGGTACAGCAGCGCCTCTACTGTGCGGCCTCTTAATGCACAAATCCCATAGAAACATACAATGTTTAATACGATTAAACAGAATAACCGAGCTCTGATCGGAGTTCATAGAGGGTAGGTAGGGTAGGACTTCTGTTTTAATCGGTATTCAATATGACAGACTGTTTATTTTTGGCATTGCATCTTTGAAAGGGTGGACTGGGGTATTTTATAAGAAACTAGGTTCAAGTGAACGGTTGTTGGCTATGATGAAAGTTTCGCTCACCTTGATGGCGACAGGCCTCTGCGTGCGGCGGTGCAGCCCGGCGTACACGATCCCGAACTGGCCCGAGCCCAGCACCTCGTCCGGGTAGATCTGGTACACCTGCGCCATCTCCACGGCGCGCGGGGAGCCCGCCCCTCCGCTACACCCGCTGCCGCCAGCGCCGTCTGTTGTAGGCTCCTTGGCCACTTCTGGAAACAATCAATACTGTACGTTTGTCGATGCAGGAGCGCAATATCGATAAACACCGACTTTGTCTCTGGAGTCGCGTCGGTATGAACGCTCTGTTAATACCGAACTTTTCCTACGTATTTTCACTTAGAGAAAAGATGCGACCGGAATTTCAATCAATAGAAGCGGCTCCGGATCGCTAATTAAAGACGTGACGTCGTTTAGCGCCAAGCCTATGTTCAGCAGTGGATGTTCAGTTCAGTTCAGTTCTTTATTTATAAGAATTATTTCTTACACGTCAAAAAGGTACAAACATATTTATAAATAACATATAGCTTAGTAGTATAATTTTCATTGGTAATTTTACCAAAAGTATTTAATTACTATAAATGTGGATCATCGACAGCGGTTTCCTCAAATTTTTCTAATAGGAACTCATCTAGGCTATAGTATGCCCTGTCCACTAGGATTCTTACTTCCACTAGGATGTATGGAGGCTGATAATGATGACGTTAGAGTGGTTAAGGCCAAGTTAGTACCTGTGGTGCAGGTGACAGGCAGCAGCGCGTGGCGCAGCGCCGTGTCCCAGGAGCGCGCGAGGTAGGCGCCGAGGCCGGAGGAGGCGGGGGACGAAGCGCAGCCGCCGTCCTGCTCTACCCCCACCATATAGTCTACATTGGCTGTTCGCACTTCGAAGCAATGCATGACCTCCGCGCCTGTAGGAAGTACAACAAATGTTCAGTCCTAGGGGCGAACTTCGTGCCGTCGACTGGACTGAAACACCGAGGGACCGTGGCCAACTCTAGTATGGGAGATTTCCATTTTAAATCCTGCAAAGATGACATTAGAACATACAGACCAAAACAAATATCACTACTCGTATAGTTCTTGATTCTTGATAATGTTTCAAAACGTTTTGATACTCTGCTTTTGAAAATACGGAATTAAATTTGTATTAATTCTCAGGAAAGCATTAGAACCAAACAATAAGCCAAATTAAAATTAATTGAATCATATTAAAATATGCGCACAGTTAAAACAGTTTTAAAATTGAAGTCGATCATATGCGCAATGGGTGTACCGCAAGGTTCTTCTTACAGATTACCTGTACTGTTCATTTTATACACGAACGTTGTCTACTCCACTACTCACCAGGATGCATTTGCCGCGCGGTGTCCACAGCCAAGATCTCGTTTAGCGGGATTTCCTTGTAGTAGTTAGACCCGTGTTCCGACGTGAATAGTGTTATTGATTTGCTATCTAGTCGCCAATAGTGGCGTTTGAGCTGAAAATATCACAAGTTTTGGAAACGTTATTTACTAAGCCACGAAACCCTTAATCGGTTCAATCGAAAATCTTTGGGACCTCTTACGGACTACAGCGCCGGCTGCCGGCTGGCTCCACCTACAGGGGTAACATTACAGTTTAACCAAACCTGCTCCACGACCAAAGTTACATTTGATTCGTTTGAACGAAGGTTCGAGTCCCGCCGAAACCGAAAATGTTTGGGAAGTTATTTCATTTCTTAGAGATAGCCAAAGTGCGGGTCGGCACTATAACAAAAAACCTTGACGATATTTACGTTAAAATATTATTTAATTGATTTGCGGAGTTAAGTTTGAGAGATTGATTGATTGAAACAATCGTTTTTGTGTTACGGGTTGTCTATTTATTTCTTTAGATGCTTTTGATTTATATGGCGACCGTCGGCTACTTTAAGTTCGTCTATTCTTCCGTGAGGGATTACTTACCGTTTTATCTTTATTAGTGAAGTGCACGAGCCAGCCCTCCTTGAGCCACTGGCCGTCTTTCTTCTTGGTGTGCTTGACGGACTGCACGATGCGCATGAGCGGGATGTTGGCGCTGGGCGAGGACGAGGAGCTGTAACGTACAGAGATCAGCGCTCACTGCGGCGGGGGCGGGGGGCGGGGGGCTGCGGAGGGGCGGGGGGCGGGGGGACTGCACGATGCGCATGAGCGGGATGTTGGCGCTGGGCGAGGACGAGGAGCTGTAACGTACAGAGATCAGCGCTCACTGCGGCGGGGGGCGGGGGGCGGGGGGCTGCGGAGGGGCGGGGGGCGGGGGGACTGCACGATGCGCATGAGCGGGATGTTGGCGCTGGGCGAGGACGAGGAGCTGTAACGTACAGAGATCAGCGCTCACTGCGGCGGGGGGCGGGGGGCGGGGGGCTGCGGAGGGGCGGGGGGCGGGGGGACTGCACGATGCGCATGAGCGGGATGTTGGCGCTGGGCGAGGACGAGGAGCTGTAACGTACAGAGATCAGCGCTCACTGCGGCGGGGGCGGGGGGCGGGGGGCTGCGGAGGGGCGGGGGGCGGGGGGACTGCACGATGCGCATGAGCGGGATGTTGGCGCTGGGCGAGGACGAGGAGCTGTAACGTACAGAGATCAGCGCTCACTGCGGCGGGGGGCGGGGGGCTGCGGAGGGGCGGGGGGCGGGGGGACTGCACGATGCGCATGAGCGGGATGTTGGCGCTGGGCGAGGACGAGGAGCTGTAACGTACAGAGATCAGCGCTCACTGCGGCGGGGGGCGGGGGGCGGGGGGCTGCGGAGGGGCGGGGGGCGGGGGGACTGCACGATGCGCATGAGCGGGATGTTGGCGCTGGGCGAGGACGAGGAGCTGTAACGTACAGAGATCAGCGCTCACTGCGGCGGGGGGCGGGGGGCGGGGGGCTGCGGAGGGGCGGGGGGCGGGGGGACTGCACGATGCGCATGAGCGGGATGTTGGCGCTGGGCGAGGACGAGGAGCTGTAACGTACAGAGATCAGCGCTCACTGCGGCGGGGGGCGGGGGGCGGGGGGCTGCGGAGGGGCGGGGGGCGGGGGGACTGCACGATGCGCATGAGCGGGATGTTGGCGCTGGGCGAGGACGAGGAGCTGTAACGTACAGAGATCAGCGCTCACTGCGGCGGGGGGCGGGGGGCGGGGGGCTGCGGTGGCGGGGGGCGGGGGGACTGCACGATGCGCATGAGCGGGATGTTGGCGCTGGGCGAGGACGAGGAGCTGTAACGTACAGAGATCAGCGCTCACTGCGGCGGGGGGCGGGGGGCGGGGGGCAGGGGGCTGCGGTGGCGGAGGGAGGACTAATGGGCTAGCGAAAGGGCCGTTGAGCGCGAACGAGTTTCATATGTATAACAGGTCATTTTACTTTAGCCCACAAGACTTTTTCCAAATGTAAGGTATAAGTATATTAATAGTATCTGTATACACAAAAGATTCTATTATATAAAAATAATACTATGGCTTTTGACTTTGACGCTGTATACGGATAAATATGATATGGATAAATATACTCGTATGGAACCACTCGAGAATAACAAAAGAGTAAGCAGGATTCCCCCAATAGTAAAGTAGACGACGACTCCGTGGCGATGGCGAATAAGGTTGGTCTGTTTGTGCCCAACTAGGCGAGATGGTTACGCAGGTCATGTGACAGTTCAAGCGGTAGTTCTTAGATTTAGGAAGTAGTGCAGAAAGCTATCACACGTTTTGACGTTGCACGACGTAGGTGCAAGGACGCGGATATACAAAGTTACATCGATGGTAATTGATCTCCCATGGAGTCTTACGGAAGGTAAAAATATCTTAATGGTACGGGAATCTAGATCAATGGAAATCATTACAAACTAAAAGTAATAAAATCTGCCACCACAAGCCCGGTACCTGACCTGCAGCCGAAGTCTGCACTAGGCTCGCGCAGACTCCGACCACGGTCAGGGTTACAGACAGAGAGGATGCAAGGACTCCCTGCTCCCTGACCCTGCAGTAAGGAGATAAGGTTGTCACCTGCTGGGGCGGCTGGCGGAGCGCTCGGGCAGCACGTCTCGTTGGGGCTCCTCTTCCGTCTCCTCCACGCGAGAAACACGGAGTTGTACCTATGAAATAAATAAAAAGGCTTTTATGATTATTTGCTCTGCTTGGTGGTTTCATTTAATGCATCAATGATTATTATCATTTATTGTGATTTTATGCATATTGTTCCTTGTAGTAGTTAGTGGGTAGTGGGTACACAATGCATATAAACCCTATTAGCATAGTTCACAGGTCACAGGCCTTAAAATGACTCATACTGCTAGGTAGGCCTTTTGTTCTCGCCAGCTTCCTCTGTCTCATTCTTTCCGCATACAGATGTTGCCTGAATAAGTTCATATGACAGAACCTTTTGCCCCACCTTATACAAGTTTCTGGTGCATGACAGATAACTCTTGACCAAACCTACACCATCCTTTCTTTTGTTTATCATCATTGCAACAGCTAGGGTAACTACGAAGACATGATATTAATCGAAATTTAAACTCAGTGGCGCAGCGGGTGGAGGTCTACTAGGAACGCAGGAGGTTGCGGGTTCGATCCTGCCGCGAGACAAATGCTTGCGCGATCTGAAGAGCAGATAGTTCCGGGTCCGGGGTGTTTTCTATGTTATGTAAACAGTATGGGAAAGCTATGGTAGCTACCTCGTTATCGTCGTTCTGCGCGTCCTCCGGCTGGTCCAGTCCGTCGTCGGACTCGTCGTCGACCAGGCGCGCCGTGTCGGAGAACTCGCTGCCGCAACTGATACTGTCTTGGTTTTCGCCTAAAATACAACCACATACTTATTCATATAATATTTCACGTACATCTTTCTGTACGATTGCTATTTAAAAGAACTTGCAATTGTATACATACACCTCTGCATGCAATTGCAATTTCTTCACAAAACAGCTGTCCTTGAGTTTGTCTGGATTAAAGACTGACAAGTCTTATTATCATTTATTAAGACTGACAAGTCTTTAATCCATGGCTACATATTATGTAAAAAAAAAACAAATACGTCAATAGCGGTAGGTGCTGTTTAGGTGTTTTTATCGACCTGGCAAAGGCATTCGATACCGTGTCGGTTGGTTTGTTACTTAAGAAGCTAGAATCAGCCGGAATACGTGGTGTCGCGCACAATTGGTTCAAGAGCTACGTATCTAATCGTAGGCAATGCGTTAAAATATCGAATCAACTAAGCTCAGAGCTCCCAATTAGCCACGGCGTACCGCAGGGTAGTGTCTCAGGACCAACTCTTTTTGACCTCTACATAAATGATATCTTACAAATAAAACTAAAAAACGCCGAACTTGTTACGTACGCGGATTTTGTTCCATGGTGGTAGCTGGGAGAGCGTTTATTCAACCGCAAAAGAAGGCATGGCAGGTATATGGTGTGTTGAATCAATATTGGTCAAAAATGTACTCACTTTGCACATCTCGTATCTCCCCGCCACAGTCCTTCGGCACGTACGGCAGACACTTCCTATGCGCGTTGTAGTGGCAGTCCTTGCACTGCAGGCCCTGCTTGAAGAGGCCGCGCAGCAGCTTCTTGCAGTGTCGGCAGACGGTGGGCCGCGTGTAGGTGTGCACCTCGAAGGTATGCGGGATGCCGAGCGAGGCCTGCGCCAGCGTCCACGAGCCCGAGGCGGAGGTGCGGGACGCGGAGCGACTGCGCTTCGACAACTGGAACGGAGAGCTTGGCTGTACTTGCGCAAGCATAGGGAGGTAGGTACCGCAATGTGAACGAACGAGCGGGTTCGAGAGCGTTGTGAAGCTGGCTCAGCTTAGTGAAAGACGGCGACATCGCAAGAGCTCGAATCTCGCTCGATCGCAGATTCCTACTAGAACCAAGCTCCCACCAAACTGTTTCTTCTCCGTCTCCCGGCCCTGCCCTGCGTTATATGGCACCATGTATATCTGTTCCACTCTCCTCTATCAGTCACGTTCAAACTCGCACCTTTTCAGTTCTATCATAATTATTAGTAGGTACTATTCAACGGGTAGGTATTTGTCACGTTTATTTACATATTCTTCTCGACATTTCAACAGGTTTAGACACTCGTGGTCACGGAGTCTACAAGATCGATTGCAGCTGCGGGCGTTCCTACATAGGCCAGACTAAACGCACGGTCGCGGAACGAGTTAAGTAAACAAGTTTGCTCTAATGGGTGAGCACGTTGTAGTCCGGTTACTCAGTGCGTCGCGGACACTGTTAGTGTTGTGTGTCGTCCGAGTGTGCAGATGGACATGCCTAGTTGAGAAAATCAAGTGAGGGTAGTTACTAATAAATAATGCTGCCCTCGCTTCGCAGAGGCGGTAACTAACCTCCAGGACGCCAGTCATCCCGTGTTCACGAGAGTGATCGCACCTACCTGTAGAAACGTCGGGAAAAATATGTAAATAAACGCAATAAATACCCGTTATATATTACCTACCAATAATTATGTGTTCAGATCGCGGACGTTTAAAAATATTCCTTGTCCTATATCTATTCGTTATTATTATTATTTATTTCAGACCATAAAATATTTGATTTTAATCATGTCCTATGAATGTATTGCAAATACTCTAAAATATTGTAACCTATTCGTACTTTATTGAACTACCTATTGTTAAACAAATCTATTGACTTGCCTGCTAGCTATGTAATATAATGTTATGGTTAATAAATAATATCTGAAAAATCTTTGGTCTTTCTCTCTCTTTAGGTCCCTCCGTATTCATACCTGACGTTGTCTCCCTCCCTCCACATGACCTGCCCGTGCCCCACCACGCTGACATGTTACTCATTACTTTTTCTTTCACTGGCGCCATTTTTAATATTCCTTGGTGTACCCTCTCGTTCCTTATCTCATACTAGCCGCTACCCGCGGCTTTGCACGCTCTTTTCCGAGATAAAAAGTAGCATAATGTACTTCTCCGGGGTACCATCTACCCCCAAGTTCCATAGAGATCCGTTCAGCCGTTTTGGCGCGAAAAGGTAACAGACGGACAGAGTTACTGAATTTATAAAAAACAAAAAAAATGCTGGACAATTGACCGCATTATCTAGCCCCAAGCTAAGCAGAGCTTGTGTTATGGGTACTACTAGATAACTAAACTAACTAAATACAATACAATACATAGATAGATATTTTTTATTACATGGAAAAACGACCAGAACACCCGGTAAAAATACCTGCAGATCGTACAAACCTTTGTCCCAAGGCGGGAATCGAACCCGTAACCTCCTGCGTTGGCGCGGTGGGCGAACGTCCGCCTGCGGGACGTTCGCCCACCGCGTTACAGAGGTCGTCGATAACTATGGATGTACATTCTTGTCACTGTACACATCCATCTCAACACTTGTATGTTCGTTGCAAGTAAGTACAGTTCCTTGCATTTCGGGACTCCACATTCAGATCCATACAAGTAGGACAGGTCTAATGTCACGTCTTGTAAATTCTCCCTTCTCCCCTTCAACGTCAGGGGCACTCGCGGACCGCATATATAGTGCCTGTGACCTGTCGCCATCTCATCCATCCTGCGCTTATTCTGATCTTGCTATCTCGGTCTATCCCGCCGTCGTTTTGGATCAATGAGCCAAAGTACCGGGCTACACTGCACCATCTAGCTAGGGCAATGAACCCGAAGTCGAGGAACAGTCGGTTTCGGACCGGTTAGTTCTCAATATATTTTGTTTCAAATTGTTTGAATTAATTAATTAAATTACGCTCTATTTATGGACCAGCAGCTGCTTGCTTCGCACGCGTTTTCCCGGGATAATACGTAGTCTCTATGTTGATCCAGCTCTACAACTATGCATATTTTAGTCCGAGCCGATCAGTAGTTTAGTTAACAAACATACAAACTTCCGCATTTCTTATTGAAGCGTGATGTCAACTTAACCTGTCTGGTTTATAAATGATGGAGTTGTAAATGTTAACGTTGAATCGTATAGTCGGAGGGCCAGGCCGCGTGGACCTCGTTTGTATTTCTGTAGTTGTACATTGGGTGATGGGTACCAGAGGTGTTTCAAATAAAAGTCCAGAACTGGTTTGACATTCATTTTTATTAAAATAACCAATGCTACCCACCACCCAGCTGTGCAGTTACTCTTACAACATTACATTATTATATTATTAATAACAAAACAAAACAAAAATACAAGAATAATTGTACCTACTGATACGCATTACATGCAAATTTGAATTGAGATTCATTGATTGTAAATATATTAAAACGAGTATTAGTATTTTGTGATCTTAAACTACGATAAATATTTCAAAAATACTAAATTTAGATCCTTTTAAATATGGCTACGCTATTCCCCTTATCCTCGGCAGTTAGGGTGCGTTTATAGTGGACAGCAGGAGCGGGAGCGGAATATTAACTGTTATCCATTGTAAATGGAACGTTTGAGCTGAACGCGCACCTGTTCGCGTCGCACTTGCAGATTTTTTTTGCTGGGTCCCGTCCTACAGGATTTTAGTGAAATGCCGCGCGCTATGTGCCGATAGGTGCGCGACGTTGCATACTATTTCATATGATTTAGAGAATGCGATGACTGCGGCGCGGACAGCATAAACGATGCTCACCGAAAACACACCCTAAAAGACTAAGCACATACATCCAGCACCGCTACCGCACGGCACAACAAAACATTTCAAAAATGGATTTAAACCCTTCATTAGATAAATTTTAGCGATACAATGCTTAGCGGAAGCTTCAAGCGAGTAAACCGCGAGCTAAATATAAAATGCATCTAAATATTATAATAATATGTAGAGTTAAAGCCCATATTTGAATACACATTTTAGCGGTAGTGGTGCGGTCCAGGTATGCGACAACCTTTAGCTAATAAAAATATCTTGGTTTCTAGAACCGAGTATAGAGCCAGCCAGTCGTAAAGTAAAGTTAATGATCGTCTTTAAGCTGCGAATGTGGCGGCCAGTCCTTGCCGGTGACGAGGTCCGCGAGCCGCCTTACCAGCGAGTCATCATGCGACGCTTGCGAGGCTGTGGAGGAGCGCGACGGACTGCGCGGCGAGGCCGAGGCGCGCCGCGCGCCCGCCGCGACCGGCGTGGCGCAGTTCGAGGGGACCTTCACTGCGCAGCGCTTGTGGTAGTTTAGGCCGCAACCTGGGAAACAACACATTCAACATGTTAAAGCTTCATTATTCTCACTTTATACTATCTATAAAAACCACGTAAAGTATAGGGTCTGTTGTGGAGCCTTGCGGAACGCTTACGTTGTTCTGTTAACATTTGTTGGCGGCGGCGGGGCGCGGGGTCAGTCAAGCGGTGACCGCCCGCGCCGCCGCTGCCGTCGCCCCGCTGCCCGCAAGATTCGAGGCAGAGGCCCATCGATCAAAAATGTCCGGCTTTGCCGGCCCCCCTTAGATTCACAATGCGCACGCCACAACCTTCAGTAGCAAAAGAGATACATTTTGACATGTTAGGAAAGCTTTTCAACTAGTGTCATTTTAGCGTTCAGACAAAAAGCATGGGTACAAAAAATGCAAGAATCACTCGTCCAAAGTGCTGAAAAAGGATGGAATTTCTTATTATCAGTAAGTTTATATATATTTTTTACCCGTATATTGAGATGTGAGTCATATACTTGTGAAATCAGCATAAAATATTGTTGTTTGGTTTGCCTATGTTAAAATATTAATTTTGTTCTAAATTGATAAATGGAGAGGCTATTTCTTCTAAATTTTTTTTTCATTTATAGTATGTATTAATATATTTTTCATAAAAATAAGTTTAATATTACTAGTTGATGATTTTTAAAATAATTAGTTGGCCCGCCCTAAAATTTCATTTGCGTAGACTCTCTAATAAAAGAAAGACTAGGTTCTTACCTACCTACCAGAAGTATGAATTTATAAAACGTTTATTTTTTTCCCGTAAAAAAAACTCGTGCAAAGCCGCAGACAGGAACCAGTTCTTTTTAATCTAGAGTGCCTGCCTGAAATTGTATTGTAAGTTTAAATTATTGTATGTCTGAAATGACCCTTTTGTATAAATACCTACTGTTGAGACACCAATTTATAGTTTCATCAATAAATGATTCGTTATCTTTACCTGAATTCTGTTAATTAATCCTTATAGAAAATAAACTGAGTAGGTAGGTATAAAATTCTCAGGTACGTACCTACCTACTTACAAAATAAAATAAAATGAATTCGACTCCACCAATCTCTTGTTCCGTATGGAAAAAACTTGTCAGGCTCTGCGCAAACTGTCTGCGTCAAAACAAAACGAACCCAATTTTGAGTGACATTTTTGTAAGGCTCTAGGTATCTACGGGGGAGGCCGCGAACTCCTTATTTTTGATCGAAGCAGAGGCCTAAGGGATATGCTACTCAGACATTGGAAAACTGGCACCAGCCTTGTGTTCAAGCGCAGGTTCTACTGGTTATCATTATAAATGCCTTTAGCAAATCTCTTAATGTCTGAGTGGGTGTATGGACGATCATTGCATAGTACCTTCACACTTGAGCCCCTGGCGCACGAGTCCGAAGAGCATTTCCCCGCAGAAGTCGCAGAAGGTGGGCGCCTTATACGAGTGCACGGCGAGCGCGTGCGGCCGCGGGAGCGCTGAGACGTCGCCGCCGCCGTCGCAGATCAGCGCTGGAATGACACAAAACAGACTTATGAGACATTACGAACGAGGATCCACCAGTGCTGGGAACACAAGGCGATGAGACAATATATGTATTAGCCGTCATAGACCAGCGCTGGAATGACGCAATTAGATGAACTAATCTCAGATTTTGACAACATTGCGATGATGTTTTGGTAGACGGCTGACCTGGAACTTTGGAAGGTTAGCTCTAAGTAAGGGTTATTGTACTTATTATTATTATTTGAATACACAATAATAATAAATATCATATAATTAATATTAAGTACCTATTTTGTATGTTTTATGGATTGCAAATCCGAAATAAACGAGTTAATAATAATTGTGCTGATCACAGAAGTCTTCTCTAACACCTGAAATGTCTCAAGTTAGAGTAGGGCTCCTTGTGAAAGGGCTTGTATGAAGTGCTACCAGCACCATACTTTTTCTGACGTCAAACAAGATTACTGTCTCCCTTATGGTTGCTCGTGAAATAACAGGAACAGTATGAAGTTGCCTAAACGGGTCAGACGGTTGTCAGGTATAGCGGAAACGCGAGACAAGTATCCAGGTTGTGCACTTGCGTGCACAGTAGCTCACGGTTGTGTGTGAGTAGTATTTCGATGAAGATCTCGTGTACGACCTCGCCGGTCGATGGCACACAAGTCTGGTTGTCGCATTCACTGTCCAGCCTAGGCGGTACGACACTTCCTGATGACGCTGCAGATGGGCATTCGCTTCCTGGAACACGAAAGTGCCAACTCACGGTTGTGCGTGAGCACTATTTCGACGAGGGTCTCGTCCACGACGTCGGTCGCGCAGTTGATGAGCTGCAGCACGTTGGGCGAGCAGTAGTCGTGCCGGAACAGAAGCAGGCGGTCGCCGAGACGGTTGAGGCCGTTGTCTGGGATCTGAGGATGAGAAGAGGCATACATCATAGATGTTCTTGTAGGTGTAGGTGTGAGGTAGCGCATGACATAATGGCAGTGAAGAGCAGTTCTACTCGTTTTCTATTTTGCACCTGTCGCTGTTGGCCCGGCGGCGGCGGCGGCGCAGCAGTTGCAAGAGATGGATGCACGTTTCGTTCACTCCTAGACTGTACTCCTGTGCTGTATTGTCGTCCGCACGAACTTAGGACAAGCTTTTCTTTTACCCACATCTACTTTGTACCGGCTGATATCCTAACTAATATCCAGCTGAGTGATAATATCTTTACCTTCTCGTGCACGAACTTGACCGCCATCTCTTTGAGGTAGGCGAGTGTGAGCAGGTGCGCGGGCGCAGACACCGCGTCGCGCGCCACGCCCAGCTGGAACAGGAACGTCACCTCGTCCTCCATGGCGCCTCGCCGCCCAGGCTCCTGCAACAGGTACCAACTTTCCAGTCAGCAGGCAGTTTTTTCGTGTCAAACGTTTATACTTTAGCTATGTATGTACTACATGTTGCAGAAGCAAAATCGAACAGTGATTTTTACAGTTTGATAATACTGTGGTTCTTAAACTTCTTAAATTAGAAACCTTAAGGGGGAGACCCATGACGCCATTTCGTGAAAAGGACAGGCATAGGATTTTGCGTTCATAGGAGCGGGACAGAGCAGAGCAACGTAAGCGCAAAAATCATTTTTGTGCTTATTATCTAACAAATAAACCGAAGGTTCCCGTGATGTTCTACTATTTAATACGGCGATTATAATAAAAAAATCTAGTGATTGATAGTTTAGGAGAAAAAACGGTATTAACTAACAAAAAGATGGTCCTTTGAACAATCATTTCTGATATTTTTTACTGGTAGTTTGCAAAATTATATAAAAAAATATTAAATAATTATAAATTATATATTTTTTAAACAATGGAACCTGCCTTTTATCGCATAGATTCTTTTGTATTTTTTTCGAAGCTTTTTGATGAAGATTACGGAGAAACTTAATTGACGTCAATTCACGTAATATCCACGCCTTAAACACCTCAGACAGGTTGCTACATTTGGATCTTTAAGACTTGATTATAAGAAATTTAACATTTGATCTACCTTGCTTGATGTTAGAAGTTTGTTTGAACTCCAAAAAAGTAGCAAGTAGGTAGGTACCTAAAGAAGACGCACCACATAATCGCATCGAGAATTCACAATCATTGGAAAGTTGGTTAAACTGCAAAACATTTTACCTAATTGCCAAAAATAACGAAAGTGCACGTTAACAAACAAAGATAAAACTTGCGAATGTCAAATATAGGTGCAAGATTACGTTAAAAATAGCGCTTGCGTAATTTATTCGGTGATCCAAGATGACTTCGAACGCATGCTAGCTTTGAGGAAAACTCCCGAAAAACAACGACATCTTTGAAAGCATGTATGTATGTTAATTGATGTGAGTTCGGTTACGTTAAAACCTTTTTTCTCTGTTATCTTTATCGAAAAAGCTTTGAAACACATAATAATCTAGGGACTCAAGGCAGATCCCTTTCGTTTCAAAAATGGGAAAAAAGCTATTTTGAATATCAGAAATAATTGTGCAAAGTACTATCTATTTCCTTAGTTACTACCGCTTTCTCCTAAACTATCAATCACAAGATTTTTTATTGTCATCGCCGTATTAAATAATAGAATACCGAGGGAACCTTCGGCCTGTTTTTGCAAATAAATGTGTTAATTACGAAGATAATTCTAATTAACAAATACCAAGAAAAGATGCTTTTAATGAAGCACTCGGAAATAGTGCGGTTTATTATTGAATCGTTGCAAGAATTTTCAATCGGCCCAGGAGATCCGACGAATAGTCATTCATAGACATACATCCGGTTTTTCATCCGCTTTTCATATCATGTGTTTGTCAACAATTAATTTGTCTAGCCGGCTCTCGTCAACGATGTGTTAAACTACATATTGTCAAAACTAACAAGCGGATGAAAAACCGGCTGTAAGTCAGGTATTTTTTTTTTTTTTTATTTGCTTTTGGTGGCTTTCATATCACTACGGCCATGATAGGCCTATTGTGATCGCCACTTTAATGTGTTCACCCCTAGGACAGCGGCGTTCAGAGTTCGCCACTTACCCTTACAGCTGCTAGGAACTGAAGGATTTTCTTCGGGGGGATGCCTCGTAGCTCGTCTGGGACGAGCAGGTGCTTGCCCAGATGAGTACTACGTTTTTGCATCAGTGCTCCACAGTCTCCTAGCAGATGGAGAGGCGTTTCATCCGCCTCCTCACAGAATCTACAGGATTTTGTGTCGCATAGCCCCAATTTGGACATGTGCTTGTTAAGGCGACAGTGTCCAGTTAGGGCTCTTGTCATGATGCGAAGGTTGTCTCTGTTTAGCGCTAGGATTCGGTTAGTGTACCGTTTATCGAAGGCTTTTATCAGTGACTTCGAGTGATCCATGCCAGAGGAGTTTTTCCAGAGCTTGGTTGATTCCTCGTAGCAGGTATTTAAAAGGGTTCTGACAGCCAGACTTTTGGGAATGCCACAAAACGGCTCGGGGCCAAACTGAGTCTCCTTTGCCCCGGAGCGCGCGAGTTCATCGGCACATTCATTGCCGATGATACCCACGTGACCCGGTACCCATCTTAGGATGACTCTGTTTTTCAAGCCTAGAGCGTTCAGGCGTGACAAGCAGTCCTCAACTAGCCTGGACGTGATGACCTTCGAATCCAGTGCTAGGAGGGCTGCCTGGCTGTCAGAGTTGATAAATATGGTTTGGTTGGAGTAGCGCTTTAGCAGATTTATGTCAGCACATTCGAGAATGGCGAATACCTCTGCTTGGAAGACGGAGGCGTAACTACCTAGGTTTATGCTACTGCTAAGCCTGGGTCGCTCTCCGTAAACTCCACAGCCTACTTCCAGTCCCATTTTGGAACCATCCGTCGATAAGTCAGGTAGCTAGCAGGCATACGGTAGTTCGTTTTTAAGAACTTACTGTACTTACACATCTTTCCTGAATTAAAACTTTTGTAAATTGATATGTTTTGATTAGTCCTGATCTGACGTAGGTCATTTGCGAACGTTTTGTTACATTGAATTTAGATTTATTCATAAAATCTTGCCATATACGAGTACATTTATAACAGATACCGACTTATTACAAACATGACACAGCTAAATTAATTAATTCTATAACTATCTATGTATTAAGTATCAAATTTATCAATGTAACAAGAGTATAGTTATTGCGCCCTGTACCTAATGGCTAAGGGTTTATAATATGCATTGTGTACCCATTAGGAGTACCTATTGTACACCTGAGACCAATTATCTGTGTGTACCATACATACTTAAAATCATACCATAATAAATATATCAAACGATTTGACCTCTTTTTAAAAACCAAGTTCGAAATAACGGAGTGTTTATAAAAGTTTGAAATGTGACTCAGAGTTCGCGTGTCCATGTGTGGCATCGGAAGCATGGTGGCTTCGATGCCACACACACCACATGGACACACGAACTCTGACAAATGAAATCCAAATCTTTTCACTGGTTACCAAACCAGTGAACATATTTGGATTTCATTTGTTTTTTTTTTGTTTATAGGTGACTTACAGCTTACAGCCGGTTTTTCGGGTTAGTATCATTTCGTCTAAAAAAGCAGCTGGTCTAATTAGCAAGTGGTCTAAAAAGTAGGCGGTCTAAGTGCAAACTGGTCTAAAACGCAACTGGCATATGTTCTAAAACGCTTATCGCCTAAAACGCAAGTGGTCTAAAAATACATCTCGTCTAAAACTCAACTGGTCTAAAACGCTACCCGTCAATAATGCAACTTATCTAAAACGTTCTTTGTCTTAATCTCATCCCGTCAAAAATTAATAAAATTACCTCAGTAGAATTATACTTTATTCTTAATAACTTCGTAATTATTGGACTAAGCCTACTATCAAACTAAAAATGTTCTTTTTAAATTAAAAATGCTCCTTATTAAATTAAAAGTTTTCTTGCTCCAAATGCGACCATTCCTTTTTCACACTATCGTTTGTATATTTTTAAATTCTTTTTAACTTCTGTTACTTTCTTCAAACAGTCAAATGGTGAAATCAAACCCTCCTCTACAGCAGTCAATAGCTTACTATATTCACTGTTGAATTTTATGTCAACCTTTTTTCTATTATTGACATTAAAAATATTTTTAATTAATTTAATGTCCTGTATTTTAGATTCTTGAAGTATTTTTTGCAAAAAATGAACGAATGTGGGCTTTGGGGGCACTCGGCTATTCAATCTCCTATGCCATGCTTCGACAATGTTTGTCGTGCGATGTTTTTCCTTGGCACAGCTAATCATGGGCAATGAAAGCCACTGTTTGTTTACATACCTATGGAAATTTTGCATTTCTTCCGTATCAGGTGTAATTTGTAAAATATTAATCCAAGCGTCGGCTATGTAAGTGGTGGGCAGTAATGGTATATTCGCGGTTAATCTGACAGCGTGGCGTCCTTCTCTAGTTGAAGTAAGATTTAAATCGTTACCCTTCTTCCATACTGCTTTATTAAAATGGAAGTAGCATCCGGTCAACTGAGCTTGAGGGAATACTATTTTGAAAGCATTGTATTGGGCTACTTCGTAGTCGCATTTGTAAAAGTCTATTTCAAGCAATAGCTTTGTTTTAAGAGCCTCAAACAATCTGATGTATGTGCTTTTATTTTTGTTAGGAAGGAGGGCATAGACCATTGGAACAATGTAGGTATGGTTTTCATTACTTCCGACATCCAACTGTAAAGTGAAAAATTGCATGAAGGGTTTGGGTACCCTTTTGAATGTGGAATCTCCAAAAAACTGTTGGCCCTTTACTTCATTCAATGTTTTTTGACTTTGTTTGGTACAGAAGACCAATATTTTATCATTATTCTCCCCATCACCCCATATCAAAAAATCTCTGGCTAAAATCTCGGGTACTTCGACGTCGTTTAAATTTTGGGGGTCGGTTTTTTTTACATTAAGAAAATTCCTTTTTTTTCTATTGAGTGTATCCTTTTTCGATACATACATATCCATTTCGATTAATTTACGTTTTGAACTTGTATGTAATTTAGATATCTGTTCTTCAAAAATCTGTTTTACTGGGGCGTAATTCTTACAGACTTCTTTTTTACATGAATCAATTATCAAGTCCACTTCATTTCTAATTTGGTTTTTTCGGCAGGAATGTGGGGTTGCGGGTTTCTCAACATTGTTTCGCCGCGGGCCCAACTTAATAGAGGCACTACATTCGGCACGGTTTGCACAACGCCAAAGAGTAGTGCTATCTTTATTTGTTTTATTTAAATTATATCTATAGCCCTCATTTAAAAGAGATGAACCTCCTCTCTGACTCTCTATAAATACCAGTTTTGGTTGTTGACTTTGTGCCCCACTACTTGGTCCAGGATCCATATTTAAATTATATTTAATATATAACCATTTCACAATTTTCACATAACAATTTAAATTATTCAGCGCAATGGCAGGAAAACATCACATAGTAGAATGACGTTGTCATTAATCAAACACATACCGTGTTTGATTAATGACAACGTATAATCTAAAGTGGCCAGTATGCATGTAAAGGAGTTTGAATAATGATTATCTCCACTTCAGGCCAATCGGCAATCGGTCCGTAATAAAAATTGTCTTCATTTTTGATAGAAACTTGACGACCGCTCCCTAACTAGACCATCTGTGCTTTAGACCAGTTTTGTACTTAAACCAGCCGCTTTTTAGACCATTTGCTAACTAGACCATCTGTGCTTTAGACCAGTTTTGTACTTAAACCAGCCGCTTTTTAGACCATTTGCTAACTAGACCATCTGTGCTTTAGACCAGTTTGCACTTAGACCACCTACTTTTTAGACCACTTGCTAATTAGACCAGCTGCTTTTTTAGACGAAATGATACTAACCCGGTTTTTCGAACGCTTGATATTTTTAACAATACTTTAAACTACCTACTGGCTGTCAATAGTGTGCTTAACATCTACTGTTTCAAGATAATCGCAAATGCAGCCGTTTTTATTCTATGTTTCGTGAAAACGTTGAGGGTTTTAAGTTTATTGTAGTACACATTATAAGCGCTAAGGTCCTACGTTCTTTGGTGTTGCAGTTCTCAGCCGACGATTTTTTTATTTCTTTTGCTTATCATAGTGAACATATCTACGTACTGGTTTTTACGTAGCCGTACGGCTTCGTCTAAAGCAAAAGAGTACCTAAACTTTCGTGGAAGCTCAAAGCTTTACTAAATGCGATATCTGGTCTACGATATATTCGACGAAACGAATATCAGTGAAACGCGATAGCGTAGAACTTTGCAGCGTGCCTTCACTAATCCGCTTATAACACGACCAGCTTTTGTTCGCGACTTGCGGCTTCGCTCACACATATACAATACCGACAGTTTTGCGAGTAAGCAAATATTCTTTTATTAAATCTTTTCAAAGTAGGAGCCGCGATATAAATCAAACTCAAAGACATTTTCCACGGGACACGATATCCTCGAAAAAGTAATGCAATCACGATCAACTAATTTTTGCGGGGAACGGGGGGAGTGATTTACTGCTGACTTAGTTCTGCATATAGCGTTGTCACTGTTTCACAATTTTTAACAAGATTCTGTAGTGATTCGGATCCTCATTGACAAAGAAACCGACGACGACATAAATAAATTAACATACAGTGAACAAAGAACCTCCTCCTGCAGTCGGTAATGAGAT
Organism: Eupithecia exiguata; assembly: GCA_947086465.1. Lineage (NCBI taxonomy): Eukaryota > Metazoa > Arthropoda > Insecta > Lepidoptera > Geometridae > Eupithecia > Eupithecia exiguata. The sequence goes on from OX352242.1 coordinate 11,853,188, forward strand.
TGATGAAGTCATAATAATTAAAAACTGATTTTAATAACAACATAAACAAACAGTCTTCATCCGGCTAATCAGCGCGAGTCTGGGATTATTTCGGCGATATGGAATGCAAGCGTCCTGGTACAACCGGTCACAATAGGACCCGAGACTCGACTCGAGGACAGGCAACGAGGCGACTTTCCTCCGCGCATCTTAAATATACAAACTCTGTCTCAGTTCACTTTAGCGATGGTTTTCAATACATGTTTAGAGCAAGGTAGTACGTCTGGAAGAGCGCTCATATTGTGCCGAATCATATAAAAGGCATCACTCAGGACATATATCGACAATTATCGACCTATAAAGTTTTAAGCAAATTATTTGGGAAGGTAGGAGGAGCATCTGGCTGTTCCACAAATTTGTATTGAAACATGACCAGCAATATATTATGTAGTACATTTGAGCGCATCTGTACGGATGCGTCGATAAGGGGAGCCACGTGTCGATCGGCCTTGCTCTTGTGATAGGCACTGCAGTTGCTACCCGACACGCTTTTGCACGGTTCATCTCGGTGACATAGACCCGACTACGAGGCAAAAGCAGACGAATTATGATCAACTACAACATATCAACATATATTTCAACTGTCTAACTATCACGGTTCATGAGATACAGCCTGGTGACAGACAGACAGACGGACGGACAGCGGAGTCTTAGTAATAGGGTCCCGTTTTACCCTTTGGATACGGAACCCTAAAAAAGGAACAAGGGGGAAACGATCGCTGGAGCAGTTCCTTGAAATGACTCTCACTCACCTGTGCGTGCCTGTGCCTACCTACCTGCTGTGCTGTCTGTAGCAAGTCAAATGGGCCGCGGCTCCTACTACTACCTGCTACAAGTATTGTGAAGAGAAGGCGCCGTCATTCTGTGTAGAACCGAGCTGCACCAGAACAAGAACAATCACAGTAACCCGCCATGCGCCATCGCAAACATTCGACAAACAATAAATATACTCACTAACTTATAATATAATGGTGCCTTTGAATCATCAGATATTATTTATGGTACCGACTTATTACTTACACGTGTAAAGATTTCGGCTAGCCGCCGCCGCCGCCGCCGGTTGCTTTACGATTACCTACTGTGTTATTATGTTGTAATACTTGTAACCGGTCAATTATTACTATTCAGCATAGCTATTATACTTGACACGTGTTTCAATTATAATTAGCTATGTATGAAAAACTACTTAGGCATAGTTTTTAGCAAGTTTCCGCGTGTAAACAACTTTTTTGTAAACGTTAAACAGCCTGTCATATTATACAAATTATATGCTGTACTGAAGTTAGTCGAATACCGACTGTTTATTTTAGCGATCCATATGTATGTAAAGGGTGTCAAAGCAAAGGGACGGAACCCTATTAACCCTAAATCACTAACCATTTATATGAATGACGTCGCGTTACTGGAGAATTTAGTGTTTCGGTATGTTACCAACCTCTGCCACTCCACCCGTTTCTAATACGTAGTACCTTCCTAAATCGTATTATTAGCTACTCCCAGTCACTTATTGCGGATACATATAATAATGAATCGAGAGATATCGCTGAAATTATGAAAATGTATGGTTTTCGGGTAAGGCATGTCAGGGTGTTCCCAAAAACTTAAAACTTGCTACTACTATACCAAGTCATAAGACCTTGAACTTCTGTAAGGGCTGCAAACAAGCGATTTTCAGTGACCATATTCTAGTTTTTGTGGGTCTAATTACTGTTATTAATTAATAAATGTTATTACAATATATTTATTGTTGTCATCATATTGGTAGGCAGGTGACTTGTGAATAAGGGAAAGGATTTAATGTCTTTCATTACATTTGGTAGCTTGTTGTAGATTTTTATGGACATTTTATAAGGGTCGGTACTGTGCTATCTGTACATACACAGGTTAGATGATGGTTGTATGATTTTGTTTAGGTCTGAGTGGATATTTTCTGGGAAGTTCGATCAGTGTTTTCTAGACCTTTGGGTATTTTCGAACAAACTTACAAAGTTCTAATATGTAGGTACCTATACAGACGGCAAGGTTAAAGTTTTAAACATCTTGAAAATGGGTTTGCAGCTGTCCGTTATTTTTATATTTGCTAGGATACTTACGCATTTCTTCTGCATAATTAGCAGATCTTGTACATCTGTGCTATTACCCTATAAAATATATACGTATTAAGCATTTAGCGCTGTCGCAACGTCAGTTGTCTTGATTAGTTCCCGTAACACGTAATGAAACTGGATAATTTTGATTTGTTTTTTTATATGTTCAAGTGAGTGTCTATAGTAATGCCAAGTAGTGAAGAAGTGTTTACGCATTCTAAAACTGTGATGTTGAACTTGAATTTTATATTTAGAGAATTTTTTGAGAGAATTAAAATTCCTACATTTTTTTCCATAATTGATTAGTAATAGCAGCTTAATATTACAATTAAGGTTGTTTTGTCTCATAAATAAAAATGTATGATCAAATTTTTTTTAATTCATCGTAAATTTTACGAATGGGTAGTGATATAACACTGATAATGTTAACGTTAATCGAGATGAAGGTTAGTGAGCTAGGGTTAATAAATGTACGACATCGATCAGACAGATCGATGTCGTACATTTAGATTTAAAATGTGTCCGTCCGTTAGAGACCTCTATCTCTGCCATCGTTATAAGATCGGAATCTATCACGACATAACAAATAATACATAGTGAGTTCTGTGTGATGTGACATTACACAAAACTACAGGGTAGGAATAGGGTTAACCCTTAAAGCGCAAGTCCGGTTCGCTGTTGGCAGACTATTACCCAGTTTTATTTTATTTTGACAAGACAATACAGGCTGGTTTACAGAACGCCAGGTTAACTGTAACCTACCTCTACCGCATCTACCTGATGACCTTAGTTTCTGGCACGTGTAAGCCGGGCCAGTGCTCTGAAAGCAAGCAAACCGTCAGGTCAGGCCAGCCGCTGGCTTCAAGGCGAAGGCATAATCCGAGTGCTTACACGAGTTTTAAACACGTATTCGGGCGGTTCCCGCTGTGTCGTGACCGTCAATCATCGTTGGATGACTATCGTCTCTAGCTGTTTCCATCACAACGACTGTTTGTCGTCATTGTATCATCGTCGCGATTTTTATCGTGGAACGACTGTCGTTTAGTTTTTCCCATTGACCGATCGTGGACCGTGACGACTTTTTACGGTTCATTTAAGTATTTTTATTTTTCTGTGTCGATTAGATGGCGACTTTTTTACCGTTTTGCGACTGCAGTGCTAGCCGTTCCTATTACAACGACAATCTATCATCACAACAAAAACAACACACAGAAATCGTTCAATCTTATGTCAATAGAATATCTCTACGAAATTTTACAAGCCACGATATTTTAAACGACGACTTTCTGTCGTCACGACTGACGACACAGAGGAACGCCTCTACGGTGGTACTCATTTGTCGCGACACGTCTCGAGCCAGCTGGTACTGGAGGGATAAATGATGCTTTGTGGGATGTCCAGCATTATTTATTGTACCCAGAGTGTATTTCACGGTACGAGTTCCCCGAAATTGGCCAATTATGGGGAAATGTTATTGTGTGTAGTTCCCCTTATATCCGCGGGAATGGCAACAACCGCCTTTCCTAAACATATGTCGAAAATAATCGAGATAATCGAAAAATAACACCTATGTAGTTTTGATGGAAATAACCGACAAAGAACGGAGGTGCTCAATTCAGTTGTAGAATTCTTTTCTATTCTCGAGGGATTACTATTTCTATGAAATATCCCAATAAAAAATCGACTTGGACGGGTTTTGAACCCGCAATCAATCCCTCAGTACAGGAATGCGCTAACCAATTGCAAGTGACGTAGGAGATGAAAAACTAGGAGTTCCTTCGGACTCCAGCGCCGCTAGCTCTCCCTATGTGCAGGGAAACATTGAAGTTTATATAATCCTGTTTAGACTAAAGTTACCTACATTTATTAACTACTTTGGATAGCTATTATTTATTCCGTGAATATTCAGTGAAAGTGCGTTTTTAACTTTTGAAAAACAAACAACAAATTTAGGTAATTGATATCCAAACGATGCACTTAAAGTCGCGGCATGAGGATTTAGTATATATTTCATGAAAGGCCTTTGGAATATTTAGTTTTTAAAAACAAACGGTTTTGTTACTAGTAGTTGGTGTCCTCTTTAGGTGTACTATTGCGTCGTTTTAAAGTTCATTCGGTAGCTCCTGAGGTCGGTGCGTGCGTAAGGAAGCTCTTATCGCAGGACCCTGAAGCGGCCTACATCGATAGGACTCCGGTAAACAATTACTACACGTGGAGCTCCGATAACCCTGTAGGGTGCAACCCTGACGCCTCACATCTACAACTCTAATGCAGCACGTCAGCGAAAGTACAACAGTGTGCGTCATGACTCGTGCATCAATAACAATCATCATGTTTACTGCTTCAAATCAAACAAATACATACATAGATAGATTACCTAGTCTTAGTGAGTCGTGTCATCTAACATGTTATTGTTACTATGCCAGTAAACAGCCAGAACTATCACTATCAGGTTATTATCTGAAAGAAAACCGTACATCAATTAGTTTTATTAACAACAAGTGCCACTATGCCTGACTCACGAGGATAGGTAGCTTGCATGGAAACGTGCCTCACCAAAACCAGCTCAGCAAGCATCTGTAACTGTTCTATGGTCTGAAATAAATGATTATTATTATTATTGGGGAAATGCCATAAGCTACAGAATGCTTAGGTAGAGCTTGTACCATCATGGCTCGTTGACCACGTTGACTTTTGAACCTTATTTAAACTTACTGGCAACTGTCAGGTATAAGACAAGTTTGGAAAGAGCTGTGTGGAACTAGCACATTTGCCAGCGAGAGAAGTGCAATAAAATGTGTTTTGTTCGCATCCTACTGATCAGGACGACACGTGTAGAGCAGTTAATTTTAGCTGTTGCCAGATTTAACGACTGTTGACAATCGGTTGGGTTGCGATAAGTTACCGCTGTAGCTTTCCATAAGGTTCGGCTTACACTCTTCGCTGGTTTTTATATTCCAAGGCATGTGCATGTGATCCGGAAAATTTCCAAAATTATAGGTAGAGCAAGCAGAGACTCCAGATATAATATTAGATTTTATCGAAAACATTACGTAATGAATAACAACGTTTGCAAATCGCATTTTGAACATACCAGTCAGAGTAGAAGATGTGTTGGTAAGATCGATGAAGCCGTTCTTTGTTGTGTTATAATATAACGTGTGAAACTCTACCAACAACGTATCGTGAAGAGTGGAATAGGAGGGAAGGGAGGGGTTTGTCCTGCCAACAACAACAGTGCCGAGCAAGGAAAGGAAGGGAAAGCTGATCCATATTTCTACTAGTATTTAGTTCTAGGAACAGGAGACCTCGCGAGCACTTAACTTTTTTTCCAACAATTAATAGTTAGAGAATAATTTTTCGTGGGACAACCTCGGGATTATACTCCATAAGTATAAACAAACCAAAAGAATAGTATACAGCCGAACATGGAAGTTAATCCTTTTTCCGAAGTCGGTAAAAAATTACGACAAAAAATGGAACAGGTTTTTTTGTAAATGAGTGTGACATGACCATACAGGTGGACGCTACATGTGAGACTTTCTCAGTTCACGGTCATGGAGCAGAGTTATCTGTTGGGAGAGATGCGCGTGCACACGTGGACTCGTTCAAAACAAACAGAGCCTTATCGGGGCTGATAACGAACACACAATAACAATTAAAGGAGCTTTCTTGACTTTGCTTTTGAACTCACAATGCACTCACAATAGAACTAAAAGCTAATATCGATGCCGAAACGCATTATACTAGCTGTGATATTAGTAACACTTCGCCGTTAACGGGCCAGAATGATCAGCGCGTGTCCAAACTACACGGAAAAATAAGCAAACGTCTCTTTCGTGCTTTCACTGTCATTTTGTGGTTGGTTTAATGTCGTTTACATTTTATTTAACTATTTGTTGCTGTTTGATTATTTAATAATTATTCCGCTTACATAAGGACAGATCCGGGCGCCTCGTCTATTCATAAGAGCATGTGTCTATACAGGGTGAGTTTTTTTTTCAGTGCCAATGAGTGGAAATCTGAAACCGTGAGAGTTATTGAAAAGTCATGTCAGGAGTTACGTCCTCGATTTGGAAGTAAGTTCTGCATTCAAAAAAGACGAAGAACTTTTGTTTATCTGAAAAAGTAAGTTTTTGAAAAAAAAAAATCCTTTTGGGTTCTTTAGTCGATAATAAATAAAACTAACTAATATGTATTTTCGATAACTCTCATGGTTTCAGACATTCCCTCACTGGCCCTGAAAAACTCACCTGTATAAATAAGTTTGCTAATAATTTGCGTGTTTAAAAAAATTATAAACCGACTAAATAGGTCAAAATTCAAAAACTTTATTTCTTTAGGCTTACCTACAAATAAGCACTTAGACAAACTAAATAAACAAATTCCTAAATAGTGGGAACGGGTACGTAGGGAACACTTCGATAGCACTGTCTAATTTTTCAAGTGGCGACATCTAGTTAAAATTCGAGTCTAATTTAGTTTGATGTGATGAGCGATGAATGACACATGGATGAAACGAAGAACGAAAAGATCTTTTGTTTACGCGCGTTGCCATGGAAACAATTTGCTACGAGTAATGTGAAAATTATCATGTGAAGATGTTTTAGGTAATTTTACGGCGCAGCACATATCAATTCCTCGAGGCTTTTATAAACCTAAAGGTTTTTTTGGTGGCTACTACTTTAGTCTACATAATTTGTTTCCGTGTCACTGTTTTGTTTTAAGAATTTGACCTTTTCTAAGTGTATATTTTTGTATTTATGGAAGTAAAGAATTTTTGATTGATTGATTGATCGAACTTTTATTGGAGCACCTCGTATTATGTTGTTTGTTAAGCTTGACGGGATAAATACTAATTTCTCGGGAATATTTTTCATGGGACCGATTCGGGATACATATCTATATTTACAATAGCGATAAAAAAAATGGTCCGTAATTGACGGAGAAATTGATGAAGGTACATAAACAAAATCACTTGTGCATTCCACACTCCACAGTGCCGATTAGAGTTCCTACTCCTACGGTAGTTTCAGTACGCGTTATCAGTTATGTGACGCAGAGACCGCGCGCGCACATTTCAGTTGATATTGACCCATATTCGAAGGCGATATTGACCCATTATTAGGTCTTTTTGTGCCTGCATTTAACTGATTTTTTTTATTTGATTAATTAGGTGTTTGTGAATGATTACAGTTGGAGATAGAGCGGGAGTTGATCGGAGTTAATAAGTACTCAAATATCGTATGGGTATTTAATTTGATTACTAGCTCTGCCCCGCGGCGTTACCCGCAGCGAATAACTTTATATTCCTGCTTTGAAAGCTCAAGTTTTGAGGCTTTTTGCGACTCTGCAAACTTAGCGTTGCGCGTTGGTAGAAAGGTGTCAAGAAATCTAATCCCGCATTAAAATCTCAATCTCGTAAGCCTGCGGGATCGAGGACATCAATCCCGCGGATCGCGGGATTGATTGAGTGGGATTGCAGAAAACTCGTACTCATTTATTTATGTAACTAAAAAACGGTTAAATAAACCAATAACATTAATTAAAATAAATGAAAGTTACATATCTTGAAAAATGTCAGTACAACTTATTAATAATAACACATTAGGAATTAAATTAATTATGACGTTCACAAAACAAAAAGCACTCTCGATAGTTCAATAGTTGTCCACTTGTCAGCGAAAGAGTCAAAATCGGGGCTGTGGTCTAGGAGAGCGTTGAGTGCGCTGAGCACTCGAGGGATGCAGATGGGCGACATGGACCGTGCCGCCGTACGAGACTGCGGCACGGCCAGCAACCTGTCTCCGACCCCGGCAGTAGTTGTTCAGGACGTAGAGTCGACACAGCTCATCACTCAAATCCAAAGCGTCAATTTTTCCGTGGAGGACCTTGCGGCTCTGCGTGAGACCGACTCGCACTTGACGTTTTTAGTTAAAGTTCGGGTTCATTTTACAGATTATACTGCTCGACAATACAAAAAAAAACATTTTTGAATATCATGACAAAAACATAAATTACTTTTTTTCAAGTAGCCCATGTCCGTCCCCGGTATATTGTTTACCTCCCCAACCAATTTCGCTAAGATTCGATCAGCCGCCGTTTAGACCTGAAAAGGTAAGTTACGTTAGAGGAGGCATTGTGTCCAGCGGTACACTAATATCTCGTAGCATAGGCCGATATCATCTCAATGATTCACTTTCAGGTAAAGATGTGTCTGTAATCTAAATCCTACACGGGGCCCTAGGTTTACTCCTCTTTCAGTAAATACCGACAATGATTACAAACCTTTAGGTACCTATATACATAATCATTGATCACCGTACATAAGAGAGAGCTAATTAGATTGTAAACAGATAGGGGCCTACCTAACCTATCCACGAGAGAGCAACAAGTGGTCTACATTGCCCGGACTACGTGTGTATTTACAAGTACAGAGTGAAGATAACTGCAGTTATTAGCAATACAACAATGAAATCATCTTCAGTTTTATTTGCAACTTTGTAAGAAGTAAGTCGATAGTTTACTACCAGTCAAGGTTGTGATGCAGATCAGTGAAAACTAAATGGAGTGACTAGTTAGTGGTACGCACGAGATACGAGTAGCTAAGAGGTAGCTTTGAGGGCGAATTAATGTTTGGCAAGGGTCAGAATCAGCAAAATCGAGAATAGGATAGTTGCATTTTCACAAAATTAAACACAAATCCGATGCCAACCATGTTCTAACATAGCGCAAATAATTCAAGAGTGCTTAATCATAATTGGAACAGTTTTGAAGTTGAAACAACCAGGAATCGCTGTCCACCACGAATTGAAAATCACGCAATAATTGAAAATAATTGAGTTTAAAATTTGACTTGCCTATGAGCTTATTTTGTAAGTCTAGAGAAATAAGTGATTGATTATGAGGCGATCCTTTGAGATATGCTGATTCCTGGAACCCGACGTTGCATCGCTATCAGCGGCAGCGTTCCGTGTGCCAACGACCCTGGGTCAGCCGGGATACCACGTGTAAAGTTAAGTGATTTAATGTCACTTATCAATTAAGTATACGCTTGGTATCAACAAGAGCTCAGACAGGCCAGGCGGGTCAGATATTTGCGGTTCGTACGCATGCAGCAGTAACCTACTCGACTGACCATACTACCTATTAGCTGTTACTAGCTTGTGGGAATCACCTATTTCATAATGTGCCTTGAGAGTGCATGATATTGGGTGGGACACTTGGCAAGGGAAGACGGCGGATTGACTATGGCAGTATCACCTTCGTAGTATAGTACCTCATGGTGGCCATACAAAGGACAATTAAAAGGCAAATGAACAGGCCAGATCGTGACAGCGGGTACTCCATGGATGCAAGAAAGCACATGAAATTTAAAGTTTGTGACGTGTCCAAGAGTCAAGAGCCTGTAAGGTCTAAAGGAAATAAAGCACTTTGATATTAGACAGGATCGAAAAGACTGGCGATGGAATTTTAGTATTTATTGGAAAAGAAATACACAATAACAATAGTTAACTCTAACTAGATAGGTGTTAGCAGTTTCGCGTCAAGTAAAATTAAGAATAAATAACATCGAATTAGGCATATAGATGGGGGAGGAAAGGAACATTAAAAAGCAGTGTTCGAAGCTTTTGGAGTGTTTGTGTCTGAACAGCGGATTCTTTATTTATAATACAGTAATACGTTACGTAGGGTCATCATAGCAAACAGAACATAGAAGGGAAACTCTACCTTCATTAGATATTGTTTTGAGAAGTCGCAGGACGATGTTGGGTATCATGTTTCGAAGAGTCCCAGCTCTTTATTCTTTATTACTACAAAACAACAAAACGCCATAATCGATTTTGGTAAATGATGTAATAAACACAAATAATTTAATTGTTATGAAAAAACTAAAAACCAACTTTTTTTATGTTTTTCGAGACAAATATACCTCGGCTATATTTTGTTTATGGGCCCACCTCGGGATCTTTATTCATAGGTACAATACCGAGATAGTTTTCGCAAGCGGTCCACAACTGACGGACAAATCGACGAACATAGGTACATAACAAAAACAGCAGAACAATCAATTTTTTCCTCTTGTGTTTCGTCGATTAAAAATCGACTCAATTCGACTATTCTTTGCTACGAGTACATTCTAAAAGCCTTTGCTAAAAAAAAGTGAACCAGCAGGAACCAAGTCAGCTTTTTGATTCAAACAGACTGACATGACATCCCCACGTTTCTGAACGGAGAGTTTGATAACTCCTCTTCCAGCCCCTGGCTGGCTGCAGTGACAAATGTATACATAAATAGTACGGTAGGTATGTTAGTTTATCTGGAGGATGTAAATAAATAGAGAGAGTGTGCGGTGCGGCGGCAGTCGTGGTCAGTGAGTCGGCAGCCATGGTCGCGCGAGTGGTCGCCTTGTGTGTTCTCATCGGAGGTGAGTCCACTGTATGTGTACGATACTTACGTACGGGGATCAATACACATACGTATTTTTGTGAATTATTAAAAAACAGTGTAAACCATACATTATTGCATACGATTTAATCCCTAGGTTTACAAAATACGTGATTTATTATCTATTTTTACAGTAAATTTGTCAAGGCTACATCTCTCGAGCCTTATACTAGGCAGTTCAAATTTTGACAAAGGGTGTGAGTATTGCCACTCTAACAACTAATATCCAAAGTACACTAATATTGTGTGAAAACGCTATAAACGACTTTAAATTCCCAAACAGTGAAAATGGGTTCGCGATCTAATTTTTACCACTGAAATATATAGTTAGTTAGGAGTTCAATTTAGTTTGATGTGATGAGTGATGGATGACACATGGATGAAACGACGAATGAAAATACGTGTCGTTTACGGGCGTTGCTATGGAAACTATTTCTTATCTCTCGAAGTTGTTTGCGACCATTGTTATGTAAACCATTTGATATTGAATGTATCTATGCTAAAACAAACTTCGATTCAATCCTTGTCCATTTGGAGGGACATTTTGTTGTAATCAACAAAATGTCAAAACACGCGCCCCCGCCCCCTTGACAAGGGCTGCACGCGGCGGAGCGGCGCGGCGCGGCGCGGCGCCTGCGCACGTTATCAGATAACGGCAGTAAACCAGTTATCTCACACGGGTTTACAAACATTATGGCAGCTTGAAGTTTGCACCTAAGTACAATCGCTCAGGTGCCGCTATCGATGCACCGAGCACACGCAGGTCAACTACCAACGATTATTCTTACTAAATACTTTACTAATTAACCATAAAACAGAATTACCTTTCATAGGGGCAGGTTGTTTGTTTGTGCTCTCAGTGGACGACGAGCAACAGTCGTACTCCCGACCCGAATACTCAAACGCATCTCAGATTTAAGCACGTCTCAGTGCGATGTTCATTGAAAAATGAAAAAAAATGGCGACTTGAGACGTGCTTAAATCTGAGTTCCGTTTGAGTATTCGGGAATAAGCACCAGAAGGCTTTCAGATACGAGATACGTCGTTCGAACTGGGAACTTCAGTCTGGTGCTGTTAAGACTGTTATGACAGAGTTGTTGAAATGTTATTTTTTCTTACATACCTACTTAAACTGTTCCGCATTAATATAATCATGAGAACGAGTTCCACGATCATAAATAATAAACAACTTAGTGCTTAGTTTTATGTAGAACCGGTCTCACAATTACACACTAAATTATTTAAATTTTGACAAAAAACTTGTTAGGCTTAGAGCAACCAGCAACCACGAGTGAAACACACTACACTACATTATAAAAATCTTATGAAATATGTCGAAGCTTGATTAGACACCTTGTTTTCAAAAAAATGCAAGATTCTTGTGTTATGCTTAAATTAGTACCCATGACACTACTTAGTTTGGGCACACAACGAATGAATGATACTTCGTACCTAAGTTTACCGGGTGGATTGTCCAGCAATATTTATTTATTTTAAGCTTGGGGCTTATTTATTTCTTTCATTTGAATGTTCAATGAATATTAATTTGTATGGCGAGACTTGTCATTGAACTTGTAATTGAACGACACAAAGTGTGAGATAGATAGAACCCACAGCATCTCCACGAAGCCGCTACGTCTACGTTCTCTGCTATAGGTAGTCTTGTAAATATTTCCTTATTAATATTAAACACATTTCCGTAGGATGTAGCAGTGTTCAGGATGCGGTCGAGGCAGCACGGATAGCATTTGGGTGGATTCATTAGGACTACTCTAGGACTATCAGAACGGCATAGCCCACATTTTACACAAAACAACTTGTATTGTTCAGATTGAGCTGGCCGCTCCGTGGGAAACATTTCTCAGCATTTTTATAAAACGAATCTAATGCGTGTAATGAAACCAATCACAAGATATGACCATAATCATATCAAAATATAACCAATAAGGTTGAAATTGTTTCGAAAAATATAAATTTGCTACAATTAATTCGCAAGATTTTTTATTATTTTGATGTAAGTAATTATAATAATTATGAAATATGTTAGAGGTAAAACAATGATTATTTTTGTACCTAATAGTTGTTTTAATGTTTTTAATGTTTCATTTGGTGTTTTCTGTTTCCTGTGAGGGTTAAAACCTCGCGCTCATGTCGTGTATTTTCTACAGTGATTTATAATTAAAATACACAAAGTAGTGTTAAATGAAATATGTTATTGTGTAGATCAGATATTGGTCGTATTTTGTGATTAGTTTCATTACCTTTATTAGATGAGTTTTAGAGAAATCTTATAAAACGGTGAGCACGGAAATGGGCAAGTTACCGCGGAGCCTGCGTTTCTCGCCTATTCCCGATTGTCCCTACCCCCTGCGTTCCTACTAGGAACAATCGGGAAAAAAATTCTCGATTGTTACTACTAGGGACAATCGGGATAAATACATTCCCGATTGTTCCTACCTCCTTCAAACAATAATAAAAATGTCTTAAATTAGAATGTTAGGAATGAAAAAACGAATCATCATATAAAGTAAAAAAAAACATATTTTTTTGACTGTGATAGACAATGTATTAAATACATAAAAATATGATGACAGTAGTCAGAGTAAATTTTACTCTGACTACTGTCATCTATGTTATGCCTAATCTCAACTTGCAAAATAGCCAGGTGTTTTAAATAATGCATTGTTCTGCAACAAATAGGGCGTTTTTTACCTGTCACAGGTAAAAAAGGGTTGAAAGCCCCCCTGCGAACATTACCCCTTTCCTGCTCCTTGCTAATCAATGCCAAAATTTTTATCAGTCCAATCCTATGTCTGAGCTATGTCGGTCGGAACAAAGTGCGTCTAGTTCTAGTGGATCTGTTTCATTAGTTTACTGATAAAACGAAGGCGAATCATTGTAAATTTTGTGATTATAACTGTGATGCATAATAATTATCATTAGTGATGTTAAGACTGATTTTATTGTAATATAAGTTAATATAATATTACTATTTCATGACAAAAGTTTTTATTTTACCTCACGTCACCCTTCAAATATTCGATGTAGTCAAAACTATATTTCTTATCCAATAATACTTGATCAAAATAGGTTAAAAGTTAAGTACAGTAGTCAGCGGCACTAGCGCACATAACAACATCATAGAACGCTTGGTGCGCTTTCCGAGAACGCTGGTTCAATTTTCAGTATTTGTCTCGGTGGCAAAACAGTAGGTAGGAACACGAGCAATTTTCTCCCTGCGTTAGGTACTAGGAACGATCGGGAATATTTTTTCCCGATTGTTCCTAGTATGATCGTAGCTAGGAACAATCGGGAATTTTTTTCCCGATTGTTCCTAGTAGGAACGTAGAGGGTAGGGACAATCGGGAATAGGCGGCGTTTCTGGGTACTCCTTGAAACCGGTTTAACGGAGGAACTCGCTGGGTCGCACGTGTGATGTGTCACTCGTTGTTGTTCGGTACCTTACCTATTGTGGAATTGTTATGTTGTTTAAATTGGCGTTACTTTTGTTTCACGAGGAGTGAGAATATCTTTAAGAAACTTACATTCCAATCATCATCAGCCTATATTAGTCCACGGCTGGACACATGCCTCCCACTAATGAGCGCCAAAGCGCCCTGTCTCACAATACATTTTCAGTTATTACAAATTACAACTATTACTGATAAGAAAAAAACAAGCTGGACAATTCACACAGCATTATCTAGCCCCAAGCTAAGCAGAGCTTGTGTTATGGGTACTAGATAACTGATATACTTAATATTATACATTACATAGATAGATATTTTTTATTATACATAGAAAACGACCAGAACACCCTGAACAAATGTCTGCAGATCGTACACACATTTGTCCTGAGGCGGGAATCGAACCCGCAACCTCCTGCGTCGCAGGCAGGCCTTCGCCCACCGCGCCACAGAGGTCGTCGAATGTAAACCCCACGAAAAGAAAAATACCCATCTATTTATCTACAAAAAATTTAAAGTGCTAATTTTCCTATCATAATACTTCCGCTGTAAAAAAAGTGTTGAGATCCCGAGAAGAGACGAGCCAGCCACTTTATTCACTTTACCTTCCACTGTGAACTTGGCTAATTATTATACAGTCATCTAAACTTCTTACACAGCTCTGCTATCATACAGATCAAGAAACGCAATATTAACAATAGTGCATAGTTAAATAATGCCAAAGGTCCTGGACGGCGGAGAAAAGTGAACGCAAAAGGGCCCCCCTGTTCACAAACAATACTGACTGACAGACGCACAACAAACAAATACAGCGTAGATCAACAACCTCTTCATTCTCATGATCATAGGTTCTATGCACTCTGCGGATGACCCGAGAACAAGGGCTCCACTCACGACTCTAATAGATTTTGCAGGTCAGTCTTCTGACTACCCAGATACAATGCAAACAGGCGATCGATGGTATTTACTGCATAGCGCACCACACTGTACATAACATCTTGCTATTTCCGTATACGAGGGGGGCTTTTGAAGTCGACTTTACTTGATTTAACAGATAGTTTATGTCCGGTGATGTTTGTGGCGCGTATTTCGGGGACTTTTATTATATCAAAGCATGAAACTAAAAGTAAAGCAGTTTTGAATAGGGTGGTTAAAGCTTAAGTCAACGTAGTATTATGATTACTGGCACAAAACAAAAATATGCTCGCAACAGAGATTGGACTGCGTTGAGGGTTTATTTTTACTTGTGTCCTAAATTACTTAAATACTCTTGTTTTACACAGCTGAAACGTTTTATTACTTAAATGTTAGTTAAATGTCAGTTAGTTTAGTTCCAGCATGGTCCGTGCAGAGCGAGTCGTTCGGATGCCGCGTGCGCGCGCGCACCGACGCGGGCTGGGTGTGCGGTCTGGAGCGCTGGGCCGAGCACGGCGCCATCTACGCCAGCTTCCGAGGAGTGCCCTACGGGAAGCAGCCGCTCGGAGACCTACGGTTTAAGGTAAATACCTTCCCAATTCATAAATATCGCTGGAGGTTTGCCGCTCGGGTCGAATCGATACGCACCAGAGTCCACTAGATACTTGTCATATTTTACACACAGTCATTTACGAAGATGTTCGTTGTGTTGTCATTTATTGACCAATATATGATTCTCTTCGTCCGTAGTGCAGCCAACAGCAGCGCTATGGCAAATAGATAGCTGATGCATTGGTCAAATATCGCTGCTACTCTGGTCATTCCCACAGCACTTAGTTGTCTCCCATCCTAACGAATGTGTTGTGCCTTCCAGGAACTCCAACCGGTAGAACCATGGGGCGAACAGCTGTTCGACGCGACAGAAGACGGGCCGGTGTGCTACCAGACCGACGTTATCTACGGAAGGCTGGCCACACCGCAAGGCATGAGCGAGGCTTGCATCCATGCGAACATACACGTGCCCATCGAGGCACTGCCTGATTACACTCAGTCGGTGCCTGTGGACCTCTACGCGCCCTACACCACCGGTATGTCTCACTATATTCCTCACTAGCTTTTATTTAGTTAAGCTATAGATAACTTTTTCTTGATATGAACCAGTTTAATCATTGCAAAACGTTAAATTACGTTACGACATACTTTTGATAAGACATTTCTCTTCGCACCTCGTTTGCATCAGCGTTAAAGATTGCAATGGTTTCTTTCAAGGTGGTCTGCCGATCCTGGTGTTTATCCACGGCGGGGGCTTCATGAGCGGCTCGGGAGACTCCGACCTGCACGGCGCGGAGTACCTCGTCTCCAAGAACGTCATCGTCATCACCTTCAACTATAGGTCAGTACTACAAGTGGGTTTCACAACACTGGGCCATTTGTATTGCTACGGGAATTCTGATGGCAGGACAATAATGCCCTCGCAACTATTTATGTTTTTGGTCAAGATAGTGTCTTCATCTTTATCCGTAGGAGGATTTAAAAAGAAGTTCATTACGCGTAGTGCATGCTTAGTTGAGCCTAGAAGCATATGACCAGATTGACCAGTACCACCTTTAAACTCCTTTTGCATTGCTTGAAATGTGTTTGTTAACTCTGGATATTATTTGGCTACCCCGAAATGACGGCATGCTAATATAGTACTTGTTGAGAAATACCAATATTTTTGCTTGTACACACTTCTCGGTTTCCAAATATAGTACCCTCTTACTTCCAGATTGAACGTGTTCGGTTTCCTATCCCTGAACTCGAGCGAGGTCCCCGGCAACCAGGGCCTGCGCGACCAGGTGACGCTACTCCGCTGGGTGCAGCGCAACGCGCGCGCCTTCGGCGGAGACCCTGACAATGTAACGCTGATGGGGCAGAGTGCTGGGGCTACTAGCGCGCATCTGCTAACGCTGAGTGAAGCCACCAAGGGCCTGTACAAGAGGTAACTTGAGTTCCGAACCCGAACGGTGAAAACAGGACTCTATTACTAAGCCTCCGTTGTTTGTCCGTCCGGGTTGTTTGTCATGGCTCGTTTTAGCCGGTTTTATCCATCCATACTTAATATTATGAATTCGAAAGTAGCACTATCTGTCTGTCTGCCTGTTACTTTTTCACGCTTAGACTAGAGACTAGGTAGGTAGTATCCTGGAGACGGCTATTTACATGCATATGCTACTTAAAAAGCACGTGCGAAGCGCAGCGGGCAGCTGCTTGTTTGATATATATGTAGTTAATCTGATGTTCAGATATGATCGCCCTCTGCATATCTCGCAAAACCGATGGCCGTTGGTGTGGCAACAACGTACCGGAAGCAGCAGTGTGGCCCCACAAACTGTAGCTAGGCTGAGATTATAATGATCCTCAGGTGTCAATATCAAAACTCTACAATGTTCCTGTTTTCAACCAGGGCATATCTAATGAGCGGAACAGCGATATCCAGCTTCTACAGCCCGTCTCCGGTGATGGCAGCGATGCTGTCCGAGTCTTTGCTCGTTCTACTCGGCATCAACTCAACGGACGCGGTGGACGTGCACCGGCGGCTCGTGCAGATGCCAGTGCAGAAGATCCACGAGGCGCATAAGGTCCTGCTGGACCAGTTCGGACTGGTGACGTTCGCGCCGACGGTGGAGGCGGCCTTCCCGGGCGTGACGCGCGTGCTGGACGACTACCCCGAGGCGCTGATGAAGCGGGGGCGTGGAGGAGACGTGCCTCTGATCGTCGGATTCACGAACGCTGAGTGCGAGGCGTTCCGACCACGGCTCGAACAGATCGACATCGCGGAACGCGTTTCAAAGAATCCTATCATCAACGTGCCGGTGCAAGTCCTGTTCACGACGCCGCCGGAGCGCACGCCGCGCATCAGCGAGAAGATCTTGCGGCGCTACTATGAGGGGCCAGTGACCACCCAAGGCTTCATCAAGTTCTGCACGGACGCCTTCTACAAATACCCGGCGCTGCGGTTGGTGCCAGCACGGGCGGGGCGCGCCTCGGCACCGCTGTTCCTCTACCAGGTGATTTTATTTTTCAGACGTAGATTCCCTGATAGATAGAGCAAAGATTCCCCTCAGCATTATGCTGGATGGACAATGTATGCTGGGTAATCTGGATAGACATTAGACATACAGCGCTGGTTTTAAGGCTGAGCGCAGACTTGAGTCGCGATAGTTATAAGACAGACTTTCCTCACTTGAAGTTGCCGCGTTTTAATTATATTTGTATAGCAATAGTCTGTCTTAAGATCAATCGATTCGTAATAAATCTATGAAAATTCGATGTACACGCACAGAAACAGCTTTTTAAAAAAGATACGAGAGACAATAAACGTCATTGATTTCAGATTTTTAACAGGGATTCTAAGCTTTTCGTTTTTTATAAAAAGTATCTTTCTTTTTGTTCAGTTTTCGTACGAGAGCACGGAGAGCCCAGTGCACGCGGCGCTGAGCACGGCCTACCGCGGCGCCGCGCACATTGAAGACCTCACCTATGTGTTCCGGACCAACTCCGTGCTAGGCCTGCACAACTCCTTGCCGCCCGTGCAAAGGGATGATCACATGAAGGACTGGATGACCAACTTTGTCGTTGATTTTATGCACTGCAGGTAAGACCTATGTTGCCATGAAACTTGTCACCTATAATATCACAGCTCTTAGGTACCGGTGAAGCCACGAACATAACTATGTCCCGTTTTCTCGTTACTGGTGTGGTGGAATATTTTCCGTAAATGTAGCTCAATCGTATGATCAAGTTCTTCTTAGCTTTTAGTTACAAGCTCCTGTGTTTTATTTCAATATCAAGTCTTGATGTATTTGCATAACCGCCGATGCTTCATTCGCAATAACTTTTAAGATTGTAATACTAAGTTTCGACTTACAGCAACCCGGTGTGCCAGAACGTGTCAGCATGGCCGGCGACGACCCTGCATCGTCTGACCTTCCAAGACATAGAGCAGCCCAATTTCCGGACCCGGGACCTCATCGACAGATTTAGAGACATCCTGGCCTTTTTCGACAATTTATCTAATTAATGGACAATAAGGACTGTGAAATTTGAGGAGTGAACTCTGATTAATCGTCCATATATAAAAGTAATTGGTGTGTTAAGGTTTTGGAACACTTGTAATTTTAAGCGTGGACCATCAATAGACTGATTAGTGCTTAAAGCTTGAGTTGTGGCTGGAGACGTAATGACTAAGTGTAGGACATCCAAAGCCGAAGTTTAAAAAAGTCGAATATCCGCAGAAGCAGATATTCGACTTTTTTTAGTTAGATTTGGTTTATTAGTATTGCTAGATGATTCCTTATGTGGATAACCTTCAAATTAGTCATTTGCTCCCAAGTCATGATCATAACTGATTTTTAATTATTATAATTTGATATGGTTATGGATAAAAATACTTGTATAGGTTTTGTTGCTTGACTTGTCTTGAGTTTATTTCGTAACCTAAACTTAACACATAAACATTAACAATTTCTGATTTCTGTTGCTTCTATTGCCAAAATAATAGCAAAACAATAATCTGCTGCTTCAAACTATGCAAAGCTATTTAAATTGAAAATTCATTTATTCAGACATAGCATCCATTTTGTTAGTAACACTAACACATAATATGGGTAATTTAAATTGAGGGTGGTTAGTAAAGTTACAAGACAATGATCAATAAATAGTATTAATAATAGTTTCAATTATGATGTCATGAAGATGTTTAATATAGAGCAAATATTTATTTTAAAATGTCAACAGTTATGGGGTTACTATTTGGGCAAGCGGCCGATGTTGATTAACAACCCAGAGACTCATGATGCCAGAATTCAAAATAAAACTATCAGTTACCATCGCAAGTAAGCTGTGGGTGCTAGCGCAGGTGCGGCGCATCAGGGACGCGATCCTTTTGCGAACAATTGAGTTCATGTCATCAATATGTGCATCTGCAAACATTCCTGATGCGCTACAGAACCGCGCTAAACCCAAAAGCATCCTAGACCCGTATGAAAGCGTATTAAATGTCTAGAGATACTAGTCTATTTAATATTGTAAAGTATTGAGAACAGATTATTTCTGTAAACAGCAATGAGATAATAATATTGTAATGTATTATGAAATCACTTTCACAGTGTATTGTTGTGATACGGAACTGACAACAATGCCCCTACGAGTGCGCATGCGCATGCCCCGGCACGGCAGCCAATAAACGTAGAGATGAGGTCAATTCAACTCATGTATTTTATTTAAAACCCATTCTTACATTTATAGAAGAATTACATTAACTAAAAGACTAAACTGCCTTAAATAAATAATAGAACATTCCCTCTCTAATATGAGTCTGACAGAATTTAGATTATTATTAACCATACTCTAATAGTATAAATGCGAAAGTTTGGATTATCTATTAGATGTTTGTTACCTGTTCACTGTTCACGCCACAAGTACTCAACGTTAGTTAGATTATATGCGAAGCGGAGCGTGGGAACATCTACCACACGATGGACCGACGACCTAGCAGCGGTCGCAGGGAGTCGACTCAGGACGGCTATTCGTGGCGTCGTCGTTTCATATTCAGCAGTTGATGTGTACCTACGGGATGACGGTGATGATAAATTTGATAATATTGAAATTATTGAATAACCGATAGTCGATAATGAGTGGCACAGATGGGAGAATGCCTACAATTAGCAGTGACCAGATAATCCTAATGATGGTGATTGAAATACCATATAAGTATTATGTATGGCATATTATGCTTGCTTAGCCAGTGCCAGTCCCTTCATCACGTACATCATCCAGCGTAAGTCTCTTAAAATGATGTTTCAAAGGCATTTTATTAGATTATTCATAACTTTTTTAACAGTACTGTTTATAAATGAATTTTTATTTATACCTGTAATTTAAGTGACATTTAGATGTTTTTTAATATAAGAACTAACTACTAAGGTGGGTGCGAACCTCTAAGCCCCCATACAAACGTACTTTCCGATTCATCTGAAAATTACACCTTTTATTGCAATGAAATTTAGCATTCATAATCGGATAAGAAATAGCTATGTTTGTACCGTTTTCGTTATTCAATATACATTCATTATATGAGAGAAAGTTCATTTCATAAGCAATGTTTTAGTATTCACTTCGTTGCTACATTTCTTTTTACAAATAAATAAGCTCAGTTACAATAAATAAATAGTTGCACCTGAAGTTACTCACAACAAGCCAGCACTATTTGAATCTAAACATGACAGGTAGGTACTAGGTAGTACTCGTAGGTACCTACAAACAGCAAAATGAATTCGCAATAAGTTGCGTGACTGATTGTCGCGTGCGAGGCACGTGCGAACTCCGTTGCTAATTCGAACAATATTTAGCAGTTCATGGAATTTTACAACAAGGGTTCCAAAAGGGTAATGTTTTTGTTGGTGATGCTACTTGGGTTGGTGAAACTGGCTCAGGGTCGGAATGTGATCAGTACAGCTCAGGGTGAGTTAAGCGGAGAAGACCATGATGGGTATGTGTCCTACAGAGGCATACCTTACGCTACTGTCACGGCTGATGACAGGAAATTCAAGGCAAGTTTGGTATTCAAAGTTCGAAATTACGAATTATAATTAGTAAGAATTAATGAAGATTGAATAAATAAATAATAAACGCAGAGCTTGAGTTAGAATGGTTCCGGTTACCGTTTTTATAGATAGTAATAGTTAAAGGTTCATTCCCTTCATTGTTCTGATTTGCTTTTCAAACACTGACAGAAAGCCGGACTAGCCCCTTTCTGGTCAGGCATCAGGCATTCCAAGGAGTGCCACTGCTCGGCCGTGTCCAGTGCAGAAGACTGTCTCCAGTTAGATGTCCACGTGCCATCCGGGGGCGGCGACTGGCCCGTGCTGGTGTGGGTGGCCGGAGGCCCCGGGCAGTATAACCCGAGGAAGCTGGTGCTGATGGAAGTCATCGTAGTGGTGGTTCATCACAGGTATAAATCCACGTGCGATCAGAATGGGATGAAACCGGTGAAACCTCTATAGTATAAAGTGTTCAAAAATTACAGTCTCGAGCAGAGAAGCAAAGAAGTTCTGAGCATTTGACTGTCTATCAAAATAAGTGATTACATTCAGTGATCTCGCGAGCATCGACGCGTGTTTGCAGACGATACTGACCACGCATATGGTTTCTTAGTTTGGAAAGGTCCCATCTCAATCTGATCACGCACTGATCAAATGTTCCTGGATGTTGAAGTTATCGGCACGGTTCTAAGGATTGTATTCTTTCAGGATCGGACCTCTAGGCTTCCTTTGCGTAAGAGATGATAAAATCCCGGGAAACGCGGCAGTTAAAGATGTTGTGCTGGCACTGAGATGGGTCCAAGACAATATCGTAGCGTTTAGAGGGAATTCTGCGAAGGTGGTCTTAGCAGGACAGAGTTTGGGTGCGGCAATAGTTGAGGCTATTACCCTCTCGCCGATGGCTGAAGGGCTCTACCACGGGGTGATTCTACAGAGCGGCACCGTCCTAGCTCCCTGGGCGTTTAACTACGATGCTCAGGAAAGAGCGAAAATGCTCGGTAAAATGCTGTCGCAACACGAGCACTCCACATCTGTATTGTTGGATGCAAAAATCCAAGAATTGGTTGAGAGCAGCAACAAACTGGCAGTGCCCTACTTTCCTTTTGGCATATGCATTGAAACCCCGCTGAAGCGCGAAGAGAGATTACTATCCGAAGCCCCGATCGATCTGCTGAACGCAAAACGAGTTGGGAAAGTTCCAATGATTATCGGGTTCAACAGTGACGAGGCTTACATATTTGCGTCGGTACTAAGTGAGACGAGGGTGTCAAAGAAGCAAGTTTCCTATTTTCTACCTCAGGAGCTGAAGTTTTTGAATGACAGGGAAAGTAAACAAATTGCCAGACTAATTGAGGATATTTATTTCAAGAACGACATGAGCCTGAGATCGATGTTCTCTTACCACAGGTTCTAAAATCAGATTGTTACTTTTTGCGCTATTGTATCAGTGCCGATACCTACCACAACAAGCCTTTGTTTGTAGGGACGCGTACTTCGTGAACCACATTCACCGAAGCGTTCGCCTTCACGCGTCTTCCCACCCGGTGTTATACTACCGGTTCTCCTACCCCAGCGGACTGGGGGTCCAAGACGACCCCGGGGTCGGCAAGGACGGCGCCGCGCATTCCGACGAACTCGCCTATCTGTTCAGTGGGAGAGATCTCACAGGGGAGGACGAGGTAGTTCAGAGGAACCTGCTGAAGCTTTGGACGAACTTTGTGAAGTATCTGTCAGTATCGAATAAGGTGTTTGTTATTTTAGTGCGTAAGCCCTCATACTCAGGGTAATTTCTAAATAATATCCCAAAAACATTTCGACTTTGACGGGCCTTGAACCCGCAACCTTCCCTCAGTACCAGTTGCGGGTTCAAGTCCCGTCGAAGTAGAAAATGTGATTTCTTAGTATTCAAAACAAGTTGGAATGGTTGTTTAAAACTAAATTGACAATTGAGCTGGAAAGGTGCAGCGAGGGAGAGTGTAGTCCGGCAAACAGGCAAAATAAAACTGTGCGAGCCTTGACTAGTTCATTTCAGCATATCATTAAAACTGCTTAGATATTTCATAAAAAATGATTTTTATGGGTACTAAATATATTTTACCGTTTCCCAGGATTTCCCGGGATAATTATGACATCTTTTAGGGAATTCAAATCATGGATTCTCCTATTTCCCTAGGACAAAGTGAATAAGGTACAGTCAGCTGCGAAAATATGTATAGGTACACTCCCATGTTCTGAAATTTGACTGAATAGTAAGTGTAGGTATAGTCATTGTGATAATTTATATATCGTATTCTGACAAGAACGATGACTACTTAGTATGAAAAATGTGTGCGTCGACTTTTAAATGATAAGTTCCGAGTAAAACGAAAGTGGAAACTTGGAAGTGTATACATATCTGAGCAGCCGACTGTACAATGAATCCATACCACAGTAGAAATTATAAATGGAGAGAACAAAGGGATTGCGTACTTAGTACAATCAAATAGCACACTCTAGAAAGTTCCTTGTTGTTTCAGGCATCCAACATACAAGGAGTCTACGTCCTGGGAGGCGGTAGACGTGGAGAACCCTCGCTTACTGGACATCAGCACTGAGCTGAAGATGATGGAGTTCCCTCACAAGGCAGAAGTCAGCGTGTGGGACGACATGTTTGACAAGTACTATTACTCCAGGAACCGAGTTTGAACTAGCGACTAGTTTCAGTATTATAATTGCTTTGACGAAGAACTACACTCAAGTTTTGTTTTTTCCCCCTGACCCGTTTCATTTCTATGGCTGCCAACCAAGCTTCCCAAAGAATGCAACTATGCAATCTGTGTTTACTTGGAGGATGTTATTAATTGAATGTTGAAGTCATGAATGAAATAGTTTGTATTGGACTCAGGTATACGCTAGCAAGTTACTCTCAAGATTGCTCGTGATTTTCTATCAGGCTCCTATCACAAATCGCCTGATCATAAAATAATGTTTCAGCGTGCCAACAATAGTAGATTATTCAGCGAGTGTGCAAATCAGTGTCTAACGTCACAGGCGTCATTGAATCCTGAGTCCGAGAGGGATTTTATAACGCCCAATTCCGCATTCTGAACAAGGTTAGTTCGAATTTCGAAGAAGACCTCATTGTACGGATCTCCTGGGTAAAATCATTATTTCCAGTAAAGAGTATGAATTTTGAGCCACAAAATATGTATGGAAATGTTGACCAAGGGACTCATCTTCAAACCATCACCTTTTTCAGCTAACAGGGCTTTTAGTAGAGCGGCGGAGCCGGATTTCGAACAAAGTCGTGGTCACGGAGCGCTGCATACCTAAAACAGGTAGATTTCCAGATGACGAATCTGCCTGTTTTAGTTTCGAAAGCCGGGAACAAGTGGTATTTATGACGTCATAAAGATGGCGGCTCCCTACTTTAGTTATTTGCAGATTTCTTGAGTTCTACTCAACCAATTTATACATGTAAGGTGTCGTTTGAAAGATATTTTGATGTTCTTTATCTCTTTCATAGAAATAATGGCCATAAATACTATAGTTTAATAAATATTCTCAATAATATAACTTTCTTTCTCCACGTGTCATTCTACATTTTACGCAGATTCGTCATCTGGAAATCATAAGGAATCCAACGATACCTGTTTTAGGTATGCAGCGCTCCGTGACCACGAAACTTAAGAAATAGAAGACTTTTGGCTGATTCGCCGCTCTACTATATAATCACGTGCTTTTGGCTAGAGATAGTTACATGATGTCTAAACTACGTTTTACGAGCATAGTGTGAAAAATATTATTATTAAAACGTAATAATTATATTTACTACAGATTATTCATCAGTTCGTCTGCTAAGTCGTTAGAAAATAATATTACGACGTAACTTTTCAGGCTTACTTACTTGCATTAGGTGTACTACTACTAAGACAGAACAGGCTTCAGTCCGTCAGATTAATCCTTAGATGATGACGCGTAATGGAGTCTCTAGGATTTTTGATTCACTAGTATCACATATGGAAGAGACTTGCATTTACCTGGAACAAAACATCAATAAATTAATGGAAAATAAATTTCAGGGTGTGCAGAAAATCCACCGCTAGGATAGGTTTGATGTAACGTTACGATTAAAGATCACGATCCAGCGGCATTTATGCTGGATCGAAGCAAATCCAGCACATCCAGCACTATAGATTTTTCAAGGGAGTATAATAGTATAAGCAGAAATCAAATGAATAAGGTTAGGTAAGTAAAACTGATGGATGACTGATGGAAACTTCGGGAGGCCTAATAGCAGTGTAGCCAGCAGTGGATAAAATCAAATGAATAAGGTTAGGTAAGTAAAACTGATGGATGACTGATGGAAACTTCGGGAGGCCTAATAGCAGTGTAGCCAGCAGTGGATAAAATCAAATGAATAAGGTTAGGTAAGTAAAACTGATGGATGACTGATGGAAACTTCGGGAGGCCTAATAGCAGTGTAGCCAGCAGTGGATAAAATCAAATGAATAAGGTTAGGTAAGTAAAACTGATGGATGACTGATGGAAACTTCGGGAGGCCTAATAGCAGTGTAGCCAGCAGTGGATAAAATCAAATGAATAAGGTTAGGTAAGTAAAACTGATGGATGACTGATGGAAACTTCGGGAGGCCTAATAGCAGTGTAGCCAGCAGTGGATAAAATCAAATGAATAAGGTTAGGTAAGTAAAACTGATGGATGACTGATGGAAACTTCGGGAGGCCTAATAGCAGTGTAGCCAGCAGTGGATAAAATCAAATGAATAAGGTTAGGTAAGTAAAACTGATGGATGACTGATGGAAACTTCGGGAGGCCTAATAGCAGTGTAGCCAGCAGTGGATAAAATCAGGCTGCGGATGATAAGGATCATGAAAACATATTTTATCAAAACGAATAATTTTTAATGGTACCTAGTTTTTTTTTCTCTTTTGGGACGGTTCTTTTTGCCAACATCATTTCATTTCATTCATTAATTCCACCGTAGGTACTTGTTGATACACTTGATGTCGTTGTAGTCTAAATAATTTTCTTAATTTAACATGTACTTAATTAAAATTATGTAGGTAATTAAAGTTTTGTGTAAAGGAAAGAAACACCATAAGGATTGTATGCAGAAACAGTAATGTCCATAAATAAAGATAAATATTTAACACATTAAATATACAAATAATCAGCTATAAAGGGGCCTGAATAATAATATAGTCAAACTCAAAATATAATTATGTACAATTACATGTCAAAGAATGTCATAATGATGCAGCTGTATAGGGGCGCGGCGTTGTCAAAATAAACTAAAACAAAGATAGGTAAGTAGCCTACATCAAATACAAATTGTTGAGAAAGTTAATCAATTAAAATAAATGTCAAGGAAAATCTTAGCTGCTGTAAAGGGGCATTGTCAAATCAAATATAAATTTAAATAAGAAATACATTAAATTACATCATGTCAAGGTAATACAATTGCATGTCAATTTAAATTGTACAGAATAAAGTAATGATTAAGCTATTGAGAACCTGCA
Organism: Eupithecia exiguata; assembly: GCA_947086465.1. Classification (NCBI taxonomy): domain Eukaryota; kingdom Metazoa; phylum Arthropoda; class Insecta; order Lepidoptera; family Geometridae; genus Eupithecia; species Eupithecia exiguata. The sequence continues at coordinate 11,880,248 of OX352242.1, forward strand.
AACTAACAACTGCAACATCAGGCAAATGTCTGTCTGTTTGTCCGGTTTCGGTTGAGTTCCAGTATTAATATCACCTGCGCATATGACTCATGTTCGTAGAGCTTTGCCGCTGTCGCTACAATTCTACAGCGACAGGCATCGACCACATTCAGGGGTGTATGAGAAGATGCCTGATGAAGTGGATAAATCATCTTCACTACAAACATTTCAATGACCTCAAAGCAATGAAAGTGTCATTGTTAGACTTTAGCGCAGTTTCTATAATTGCATTAAATTGTTTTACTGAAAAGCGTAATCAAGCAAAATACTTTCTTCATACTTGCATCTGTTAGGTTAGATGATGTATTGTTTTTCCAACAATAATTCATTAAAACAAACGTGCGTTCAGGCTGGGTACACAAGTCGAGGTAGGCAACTCGGGTGATTCCATTTCAAGAGATAAAACTCCATTAGATTTACACAAAAGATCATGAACAATCGCCTTTAGAAATGTTCTAAATGTAGACAAACAAAGACAATGTAAAAATGCAGTCGGAGTTGTAGCAGTAGTACGGAGGTACGGCGTCGAGCGCCATGTCGAGGGGACTTACGCTAACTGTAGCGTCCCTACTGATTATCTTTCAGGGCAAGTATTATAACTAACTTTACTTAACTTACCTAACATTTTTTAGTATTATAACATTTTTGTACAGCAATCAATGGCATATTCAGTTTTAAGTTTGTGTTACTTAAAATAAAGTAAGTTATACCGGGTGTTCGGCAGACCGTGTGCCGTATGGTAACTGGGAGTAGGTGGAACCAAGTGCAGTGGCTTGACGGCTTTTTAACCCTGAAAAGCCTTTTAACTATTTAAAGATTTGTTTTTAAGGATATTTTCCCTTTTTTTCTTCAACTGTTCTCCTAATTGTCTCCCTGTCCTAAAGGTCCTCTTGTATCTTCCCTACAGACATCCTACTACAGAACTGTATAATACAGCCGAGGTGTTAAGTATTAGGAAATTATTTATTTTTGAATCGCTTAAGCGCTACCATAAAAAAATTGTGCCTTATTTGCCTGAATCTTCAAAAAGAATATTTCGAGTTCCTGTTCCAAAAGTGAAGTCCCGTTTTGCGAATAAACAATATAACTTCATTGCTCCCCAACTCTACAACAAATTAAGTAAAGACCTTAAAGTAAAATCTATAAAATCATTAAAAACATTTGAATTTAAAAAATCACTTTTAAACTGGATTAAAAACTATGATTATGAGGGCATCGAAAAAATGCTCGCTGACTTATATTTCTATTTTAAACATGCGCAACACTCATTATTATCTATTATTTTTACATTGATTGGTTATTGTGTATATTTAGGTATATATAATCTTTAATAACTAAATAGTATTATGTAGTATCTATAGTATTTATTTCATTTTATCATTGTTTTTTCTTAGGTAGAATGCTAGTACATACTTTATTATTACATTTTTATAATAATTATTTGTCTCGTGCTTTTTGTTAACTATTAGAATAGTAGATTTTTTCATCATTATTTTCATTTCATTTTTAGTTAAGTAGTTATTAATTTCTAGTAGAGGCACAATTGTGAATACTTTAAAAGGAGAAGCCTTGGATCCTGAAATACAGCCTAGGCTAGTTCAGGACCCTGTGGATTCAATTATATACTGAAACACTGTAATTGTGTCCAATAAATGATTATTTGATTTTGATTTGATTTGAATTCACTGAAAACTTATATCGGTTCTTGTCATGGCCATTCCAACGGTATGCCATATGTTTCAAATAAATAAAAAACAAAACATGCGTTTATTAAAAAATCAGTCATTTTGAACAATTTGAACAGAAAGTCTGTTCAAATCCCCCGTCTCATCTCTTCTCATCTCCCTGGTGACATATTTGACTTAAATTCCTACTAGACCAATTTTAGTAATTATGGGTAATAAATAATAAGCGCTAAATTCGTGTTTTTTTATGTATTTTTGATATGTGTGGCATGCCGTGGCATGGCCATAAACTAGAGAAGTTTTCAGTGAATTGGAAGATCAGAGCTACTATTCCTTTTCTTTTTAAATTAAATCCAAAGTTTTAATCTCCCTTTTTTGCACTTTGCACGCCCATAGTCATTTATCTAGATCTCACGTTGATATTGATTTTAATAATATATGCCATGTTATTTCGTATAAAAAGTTACATAGCCTAATAGTTCAATTCAAAGTTCGGGAAAAAATCGAATAATCTTAAACAAAAACTCTTTAAAACAGCCGACAGGCTTTTCAGGGTTAAAAAAGTCGCCAAGCACTAGCTACCACCTAGTCCAAGATACCTTAAGGCACACGGTCTGCCGAACACCCCGTATATTACCGAGTGATACGTATCTTTGAATAGCAAAATATAATCTTACAAAAGGCAATACGAGACCTACAAATAGGATCAGTAAGGTAAGGACGCTACGCGCTTCTAATTCTCTCCGTGAATTTCCAGTCAGCTGTTATAATTTTCACAACTACAACTTGAAGCCTAGACGCTGCGAGGTGCACTTGCGCATCGAACCAGGGTGGGTTTGCGGATGCATACTCCACGCCGAGGACGGAACTCCGTATGCCAGTTTCAAAGGAATACCCTATGGAAAACCTCCTGTTGGAATTAGGCGATTCAAGGTGGCTTGTTGATCAAAACATAAAATAGAACGTGGAAAGACAATACTATTTAGAAATAATACATGAACGGTTTTTCAGGAGCTGGAACCCCTCGATCCGTGGGAGTGGGATTTCATGCTGGACGCTACACAGGACGCGCCAGCTTGTCCTCAAACTGACATGTTATTCGGACGCATGCCACTTCAGGTGAACGGCATGAGCGAGGATTGCAACTACTTGAACTTGTATGTGCCTTACAAGTACTTGCCGCGATCCCCACCTTCGAAACCGAGGCGCGGCCTGCCTATACTGGTGTTCATCCACGGCGGAGCTTTCCAGAGCGGAGCTGGCCTCTCTGACATCTTGGGACCGCAGTATATGGTGTTGAAGAACATCATTATAGTCACGTTCAATTACAGGTGAATGCGCTCTTGTTGCAGGTTTAAATACTAAGTATACATATTTCGGGCCAGGATTTTCTCCTTTGGAATCTCCCGGACGAGCTAAAGCTCTGTTAAATATTGATATGAATGAATGCATGAACACTTTATTGTACAAAAAATAAACATGAATGAAAAAATCTTATATCTAAATAAAACATATACAGTACAAAAGGCGGCGTTATCGCTGAGAGCGATTTCTCCCAGGCAAGCTTGAATGTTATGTTTGAAACATCACAATTCTTTATTCGATTTCAGGTTAAACGTATTTGGATTTTACTCGCTCAATACTAAAGAGATCCCAGGAAACCAAGGGCTGCGAGACATGGTGACTTGTCTCCGCTGGGTGCACCGCAACGCGCGCGCTTTCGGCGGAGACCCCCATGATGTGACACTCATGGGGCAGAGCGCCGGCGCCACCGCAGCGCATATTCTATCTTTGTCCAAAGAAACCAAGGGACTCTTCAAAAGGTGCAGAACACGACATAATACTAATACAACTTTCTCAATTGAAACCATTTCTCCCTCTTTAGGTATAATCTATACTAATATAAAACTCTTTGTCCTGACATATAGACAAGCTACAGCCTAAACCAGTAAGCGTAGAGACTTGAAACTTGCAAGGTGTGTAGTAGGTCCTGGTATGAAAGTGAGCACTAAGAAAGGAATTTTGGAAATTCAAACTCTAAGGGGTTCAAAATCGGAGTCGAAAATCGAAACAAAAATGCTCTGTATTTCATTAACCGTTAACACCAGAACGACAAAATTTTATACGTAGATACCTCTAACTAAACCAACACGTAATTTATTCATCATGTTCTGAAATTGACGGTAGTAGAAAACAGTACTCCTCCGACGACAAAACACCGGTTTACCTAAAGAAAACACCAAAAAAATATTTGAAATTTTGGTATGTTTAATATTCCATGAGTGTCATAGAACACAAATAGGGAGAAAAAAAACTTGAAATAAAGTATAAAACTTTGATTAGGTATTTTAAATTCAAAAACACATTATTCACGTTGACTCTCAGTTCAGAATCAGCTCCTTTTGGATTAGTAATGCGACGTGACACCCCGATTAGGGTGATTTCGTTTTCAAAACTAAAAAATAGGTAAAGAAAAACAAATTTACTGGGTTACCTTTATTATCACACAAAAGAACCATTCTTGGCATTATTCAACATTCGTAACTGCAGTTAATATGGTCCATTCTGCAGTTCCATTTTTCGATAAAGAGCTTTTCCGAGCTATCAATGACGAACGTTATCATGCCGTGACAAACGGACTATTTTGACCTTAAATTAAAGCGCGCGATTTCCAGGATATAAGTACCAACAAGACGGTGGCGCCACTTGCCACAGACCACGTGAAAACATGGCTCTATTGCGAGAACAATTTAAACTTTAAGTTGGCTGTCCAGATCCTGTGACATCACATCACTCTTTGGGACAATGTACAGTCCAAAGTCTATAAGCATAGGTTGAGACATCAAATTCCACGTGGACGAAGTCGCGGGTAACAGCTAGTATAATTATATTTTCCCTATTTGATTTTTTTCAGGATAATATTGTTGAGTGGTACCGCAATGCCATCATACTTTACTACGTCCCCTGACTACGCAGCGGAGGTGAGCGACACGTTTCTCGGGCTACTCGGCATCAATTGCACAGACCCTATCCTCATCCATGAAGAACTCGTCAAAATGCCGCTGCTCAAGTTAATGCACGCGAATGCAGACTTGCAGTTTAAGACCGGCTTTGTATCTTTTAACCTTGTCGTAGAGTCACAATTTCTAGGGATTACGCAAATCTTGCATAAAGATCCCTTGACTTTAATATCTGAAGGGTGTGGCAGCGAGTACCCTGCGCTGATCAGTTACACAAACAACGAAGCAGCGACTTTGAGATGGCCTATCGTCGAAAAGAACGTGGTGCAGAGGATAAAGGACGATAAAATAGCGTTACTGTCACAGCGACTAGTGACCTCACTCCCTGATGACATGAGGGCTGAAGCTGCAGACAAGGTCGACCTGAGATATTTCAAAGGAAATTATACATTAGATAACTTACTAAGATATTACACAGACATGCTCTTCAAGCATCCGGCTCTGAAGGTGGCCGAGTGGCGAGCGGCCCAGGGGAGAGCGCCGACCTACATGTACCAATTCGGTTACGACTTTATCTTCAGTCCTGTGAAGGCAGCTCACTGGGTGGATTACCGCGGTTCCGCGCACATGGACGACTTGGCCTGCGTGTTCCGCATCAACTCTATGCTGAAGAACCACAACACATTCTTTCCGCCGATAAACTCGGATGACGCCATGAAACGATGGATGGTCTACTTGATCGTCAACTTTATGATTTGCAAGTAAGAACTTGATATATTAATTCAGCATGAAGCTGCTAAAAAATCGTATCGATATTGATCGCACAAAGTTTAACTTCGAGATTTTAATGTTGTAATATTCGGCGACCGGGATCTATTGCTATAGATAAAATAGGGCCCATTTTTTTCTATGACGTTGAAAGCTACCGACTGTCAGTCATCTAGACAGGGGGTAGGGTAACATTTTCAAGTGTGCAAAATAAATGAGATTATTTCAACCGCCTCCTCAGTTATGAAAGAAGCTCAGGCCCGTCATGGGGATGGTTATGTCCGGACTCCGGACGCATACGAGATCAACAATTTATTGATTCTGATGATTTTGACCATTTCAGTAAGCCGACGTGCAATAACGGCGGGCTGTGGCCGCCGGTGGCGAGGGGCAACCTCCAGTACAACCTCATCACAGAGCCCATGATCATACAGATGTTGCAGATGAACAGTGAGGAGCGGGATATGGTCAAATTCTTCGACAGCATTGACCCCGAATCTCGGTAATCATCTAACGTAATGCAGCTGCGCAGATACGAAAACTCCACTCTCATTGTTCAATACTAGTAACTGTAATAACTAATACTATAATAACTCATTTCTAGGCACGGAACTTGTTTTAGCGTTTTACTTCGTTCGTTTTTTTCTATAAATACAGAATATGAATATGTTTAATTTTTTCAGACTCGTTTCTGGCATGCTGGACAGTGCGTTTGAATAAACATCAATCCAAGGACTCTTCGACAGCTGATCTGATATTAATGAATATGATAAATAAAAATATGATTTTGATTTATTTGATTTGTGCAGCTCAATCAACATGTGTGGAAAAAGAGCTACTATTCTTTATTATGGAAGGAAGTTAATAAAGTTAAAAAGAAAACACCTACTCTGGTACAAAAAAGTATTTTAATTCGAGTGGCTGAGAGATAAAAACTTGTTGTCGTGGTTACGTAAATAAATACGGTGCCGCCCGCGGCTTCGCACGCGCTTCTCCAGTAGCCTATGTCCGTGCCCTGGATACCATTTACCTACCCGCCATAATTATATTATCTATTCATCCGTTAAGGAACAAGAAGCTAATTGACAGACAGATAGACAGTCAGACAGAGATACTTTAGAATGTATAATATTAGTATGGATGAATATCGAAAATAGCCATATACTATAGCAAGTTGTCCCCCTCGTGACACTATATTTCTGGCTGGTGTGATGCGATGCGAGTGTTAGAAAACGGCACTGTGCGGGTACGCAACACCAAACAAATAACACCAAAAAGAGTACATTCAGCCAACAATTAAGTTTAACTAACATTTTACTCAAACAATGCGTTTATTACATTAAACTCAAAAGATTATAATATAAAAAAGAACACAAGACTCATTGTTAAAAAGATAAAATTAGTAGCTGTGATTATAAATTTCCTGCTCGATTTTTGACCCTAGAGTCGAGTTTTGTAAGACTTTACATACAAAATTCTAATAAATTAACAAAAGACCGAAATTACTCGAAAGAACCGGGTACCCGGTCCTGTGTTAAAACTGAAACAAAAGAAGCAGTTCTTAAAATATGTCCGGTTCTCGATGCCTTAGTTGAAACCAGGATAATTATGAGATCCAGACTAACAACATATGGAAAGATTCTTGTTTTTTTTGCTGACAGGAACAGAACCTTGGCCAAGATAATCTTGGTTTCAAATAAATCCACGAATGTGTTACAATTGCTTTTTAATTTCTTCTAATGAATCCTTCTTATACTATGGAGCAAAGTAGCCATTCACTGTTACTGATTTCCTCCAAAGTATGCAATGGTTTACGGAAATAAAAAAATACTTTGATTGATTGAAAAGGCCCATAGATAAACATACTTACCAGTACTCTGATGTCACAATTAGAACAATCGGCTTTAGAAATGTTCCAAATTTAAACAAACAATGAATTTAATAACGACTAGTCTAAACGGTACCTACAACGCAACATAACAAGCAGTTACTCAGTAGGTGGTACGGAAACAGGAGGAGCACCATGTGTCAAGGAACTACGTTTACCCTAGCGTACCAGCTTGTGGCATATTATATTTTACAAGGCAAGTACAGGACTTACACGTTTTTTTTTACTATTCAACCATTAATGAATGACTAACATTTTTGACATAAAATGTACTATCAGTAATTGTTTTCAAGTGTAATTTAGCACATTGCTTTACGAAGTATCCATCAATGTGATTCTTTTAATATCGTTCGATTTGGCAAAGTAAATAAACTTAATAACTACAAGAGACTAACTGCCAATTACAGATCCTTAACAATTTCGCAGGCAGTTGTTTACAAACCGGGTACAATATGAAGCCTAAGCGCTGCGAGGTGTTCCTGCGCATCCAAGTAGGATGGATCTGCGGGCGCATACAATTCGCCGAGGATGGAACTCGATATGCCAGCTTCAGAGGAATACCTTATGCCCAACCTCCTGTTGGAGGTAAACGATTTCAGGTGGGGTATGCTTCTCAACAACAAACAAATTATAACGTAGGTGGGATAGATACACTGCAAAGAAGAAATAAGAATTTGAATACGCGTTTCCAGGAACTGCAACCTCTACATGCGTGGGATCAGGGTTTTTTGCTGGATGCTACACAGAACGCCCCAGCATGTCCTCAAACTGATCAATTTTTTGGGCGCATGGCTATACAGATGAACGGCATGAGCGAAGACTGCATCTACCTGAACCTGCACGTACCGTTTAAGTACCTGCCGCGATCCCCACCGATAAAACCGAAGCGCGGCCTGCCGATATTGGTGTTCATCCACGGAGGAGCCTTCCAGAGCGGAGCTGGGCGCACGGACATTTTAGGACCGCAATATTTGATGATGAAGAACATCATTGTCATTACGTTCAATTACAGGTGAATGGGTTTTTAATGAAGCTATTATTAGCCCAGTCGAGTTAGAATTTCAAATTGCATTAATTACCATTCCGACTAATTGCATCAGCCTTTAGGGTGGTCAGTGGGAGTTTAAATTCAAAATGGTGACCAACTTCAATCCCAACTTTAGCCGCCATCTTGGTTTTAAGGGAGTAAATGTTTTTTTAACGAAAAACGTAAACTTAGTTTCTTTACACTTAGGTCCTTAACTCGATATCAAAGTATAAAATAGTCTCACTATTCAATAATTACATTACCTTTTTTCTACGCTTTATTCTAAAATTATCGGTCGGACAAAAAAATGCCCAAGTTATCAACGAAAAACGTTTACTCCCTTAAATATAACCAAGATGGAGGCTAAAGTCGGGGTCGGTCGCAATTTTGCATTTAGACTCCCAATGGCCTCCCCAAAGGCTGATGCAATAATTGTTGGGATGGTAATTTATTCAAATTGGAGACCTTCTGACTTCTAACCCGACTAGGCTACTGTTATCGCTTTTTTGACCAGCCCGCCCAAAAAGAGCTCTCTATAGGCGGATATTGCAGTCACGAAACGGAACATCATTCTTCATTAGATTTCAGATTAAACGTATTTGGATTTTACTCGCTCAATAGTAAAGAGATCCCAGGCAACCAAGGGCTGCGAGACATGGTAACGTGTCTCCGCTGGGTGCAGAAAAACGCCCAATTGTTCGGCGGAGACCGCGAAAATGTTACGCTTATGGGGCAGAGCGCCGGCGCCACCGCAGTGCATATTCTGTCCATGTCTCAAGCAACTAAAGGACTCTTTAAAAGGTAAGCCAGTACATTACGTTCTTTATGAATAAAGAATCAGTCTGTCCCCCTACATAAACATATTTTCTTTATGGTCCAGGATTATACTGATGAGTGGTACCGCAATGCCATCATACTACACGACGTCTTCTAAATACACGAAAATAGTGAGCAAAACCTATCTCCGGCTGCTCGGCATCAACCACACTGACCCGGAGCTAATCCACGCAGATCTCGTTAAAATGCCACTGCTCAAGTTAATGCACGCGAACAGTGTAATACAGTTTAATACAGATATTGTGTCTTTCAACCCAGTTGTTGAGTCTGAATTTCCAGGCATTACACGAGTTCTAGATAAAGATCCGATGACTCTAATATCTGAAGGCTGGGGTAACGAATACCCAGCGCTGATCAGTTATACAAACAACGAAGCAGCATCCCTGAGATGGTACATGGTACAAAAGCACGTAGTGGAGAATCTGAAGCAGGAAAACAGAACGTTAGTGAGTCCACGACTATTGCACTTACTGAAAGATGATAGATTGTATGACATTGTACGCAAGGTCAATCGAAGATATTTCAAGGGAAAGTTTTCAGTGTCCGGTTTGACAAAATATTTTACAGACAGGATATTTAAGCACCCGGCTCTGAAGGTGGCCGAGTGGCGAGCGGCCCAGGGTGAGGCGCCGACCTACATGTACCAATTCGCTTACGACTTTATCTTCAGTCCTATCAGATCATCTCTTTGGATTGATTACCGCGGTTCTGCTAACATGGACGACTTGGCCTGCGTGTTCCGAGTTAACTCTATGTTGAAGAATGTTAAACTCTTTGACCCGCCAAAGAACAAAGATGAAGACATGAAACGATGGATGGTCTACTTGATCACTAACTTTATGATGTGCAGGTACCTACTCCTCGATATTTTTATTTAACTATGAACATGCAAAAATCATGTCTTTTAAACATATTGACCAGGCATATGAAGGCTAGTATCCTACATATCGTAAATGTCTTGGCTATGATGTTTCATATTGTCGATATTTATTTATTCCATTTAACAAAATACCTACATTGAGTGCGAAAATGCGAACACTTAAAACGAAAAACACCGAAATACAAAATTAACCAAATTTGTGACTAGACCTTTCTCCAAAACTGTGGAGGTGTTTGTGGAAAAGATAAGCGGTCTCATCTCTGGCAAGTTCATGACTCAGGTCCAACATACGAGTAAGTGGCTATGGGCGACGCCACAGTTTTATACTTTTAGTAGCCCGGATCGTTACATCACATATTTTAGTATTTTTGTCATAATAATCATAACGATTCGTATGTACTAATGTAAATAATAGATTCAGGCGTTACTTTGCGGAAATCCATTGCAAAATATAAGGATGAAAATATTTAGTAAGTATTCCGCGAAAAAACCTTCTCCGATAAGTTCTAACAAAATATAGTCCGCGTTGTAGAAGAAAACTCCGAGCTCCGCGCGCCAAGTGGCCGGCGCGCGGAGCTCGGAGTGGCAACATCTCTGGTGGGACTCAACCGTTGTTGCTTGGCGCTCTCAGTGTTAAGGTCGAGTATTGTGGTGTCCTGATGATGTCTCGTGGAGAGACGAAACTAGTTGACGTCTTGTTTTGATAGGTATTTTTTCATTTTGTAGTTGGCGTCGTTTTCTTCTACAACGCGGACTACATTTTGTTAGAACTTATCGGAGAAGGTTTTTTCGCGGAATTGATACTAAATATTTTCATCCTTATATAATGTACTAATGATTGATCATTTCAGTAAGCCGACGTGCAACAGCACGGCGTGGCCGCCGGTGCCGCGGGGCAGGGTCCTCTACAACCTCATCAAGGAACCCGCCACCTTCAAGATATCGGAGGCCACCAACGAGGAGCGGGACATGATCAAGTTCTTTGACGCCATGGATCCTCAATCCCGGTAAATAATACGTTTCTATGTAATAGAAGATCCATGAGAAGCATTTACAACCACATCACACTATTATTATACATATTATGCGAAAGTTTGGAGCGATGGAGCGATGGATTATTGTTTACTCTTTTCTATTCTATGCCTAATATTCTTTATGACCTTTAAAACTTTATGAATAAAGCAGTACTTATAGTGTCGTACTACACTATAAGTGTAGCTTTACGCAGATGATACAAATGCTATAATCTCAGATTTAGAAGACTTCACATTCAAATACATATTTATCTGGAGGCTTTCAGTTAATAATTTAAAACTTGGTGCTAAATTATTGGTATTTTATCTAAATGAAAAAAGAATGAATTTTCTGACATGACCGGGAGTCCACATTGACCAAATAGAAACCGGAGCGGGAGCCATCGAAAGCACAAATTAGCTCTGCGTGTAGGCGCTGCGAAAACTGAGGGACGAAATAAGCCTAGAGCAATTAAAAACGGTTTACTATACTTCAGTAGAGTCCAAACTGAGGTACAGGAATACGTGTTGGGGTAATACCTACTTGTTTATCACGAATCGAGCTTTCGTCTTACCAAACTGCCCATTCGTAGTAATTGTGCGCATCCCTCCCCCGCGTGGCGCCGGGGAATCATGTCAACATTATTGAGAAAGCTACAAGTCCTCAACCTGCCCACCTTTAACACCTTATCACATAGGTATTACTTGTTCTGATGGACATTCTACGAAATTCTCTCAAATACGAAACCGCAGGGAAGATAACAATAACACTCATGACACGAAGAAAAGCCCTCGCGCTCGAGGTTTATCCGAGGCTTAATGTACCGAAGCATTAGACATGCACAAAACAGTACTCTGCTATGAAATGCTATATGGCATGACATTTCGTACCGCGCCATATGGCATGCTATCAGTACGCAGACGCAGTACTCTAAACATAACCTGACATGACGTGCTATGCTAAGTAATGCAAATAGCCTGCTGCTATATCTTTTAGTTTTAGGTACTGAATGTTCTGTTCTGTTTAGATGTAATGTAATAGCAATATACAGGCCTTTCACTATTATATTATCATAAACCTATAAACGAGCAATTCTTTCCAGCATATAGATAGATATGTACATTATACCTCAAACTAATGGAAAACTTTTATTAACAAAGAAAATGACAATCACATAATAGAATTAAATCAAAACTACCTAGTACTTATTTACAATTGAAACAATTGGGCTAACTGCAGATCGGCTGAACTTTTACATCAAGTTTTAAGCCTGGAGCCTGCCATTTTATACCGGGAAACGCGTGCGGAGTCGCGAGCAGAAGCTAGTAATAAATCAATCTGGATAATTCACACGCATTATCTAACTATGTAGATATTCAATAAATTGTGTCACGTTTTATCTAGCGCGATAGACTTTCTAGTTAATTTTTATTTTAAATTTTTCAGGAAGATCAGTTCCGAACGGAAACGTATTAAAAAGGTACGTGAACATCATTATAACTACGGGTCGGGTGCCACCAATCCTTCTCGAAGTTCTGCCAAGCCGTTTGTCTTCGCAGAATTACCTTTCTTAAGAAACGATACTGACAAATAGATTTATTTATAAAGAACAAAATATGTTTATTATTTATTAAAACGCAAAGTACCAATCGGACGCGTGCGGTGCCAATAAATCCAACGTAAAAAAAACAAGATCCGTCAATTGCGAGTGTAACTCGCGCGCTGAGGGTTTCGAACATTTGCCAGTTATACAAATATAATACTATATACCGGTACAAATTAACTTCTTTTACAAATATAATATAATACGGTACCGGTTAGGGACTTTGCTATTTAATTAATACCGAAAAATAGTAGGTACATTCAAATGGATCGCTCTGCAAACTTACTTAATAAATTTTTTAACACATTTTTTTCAATTAACACCTTTCATTTGATACCCCACTGGGGTGGGTAGCCCCGAAAATGTTTGCCCCCCTTTTTCACCATTTCTCGAAAAGTGTTATTTATAGGTACACAGCACATCGCTGTTTATACAGACCTCTATATTTTTCCTTGGGTGCTTAGTTTAAATTGTTGGTTTTTGTCTTAGATAAAAGTAAAAAAGGGAGATGAGGTACTACCATCTCGAAAGTATGGCTCAAGTCAGGTTCAACTATGTTCCCTCACCTCAGTCATAGTCGGACCGGCGGCGCACTATGGAAAATGGTAGAACAAGAGCATACAAAAATGGCTTTAACAAATATCATAATAATTCATCTTATGTATTGATTTTATTAGATACTTGAATAGTCAATAGGCTATTTTTTGACTACTATTGGGAATTATTTCTTACGTATTGTCTGATAAAAAATAATGCAAATGTTACTAATATTTCTTCAAGGCTATTCGTATTTGCTGTGAAAACTAATTTTAAAGTTTGAATAAAATAATGGCGCCCGAAAACGCTCATGGCTTCGGCGTCATGATTCGATGACGTCACAACTCCGTTCGTCAACCAACACCATGTCAACCGGGGACGGAAGAAATAAAAAATAAAGTTAAAAACTACAACCCGACTACGTAAAAGTTATAAACAAGCGTTCAAAGATGTTCCGAATAAATATTAGCGATTGAATATTATCCATCGTTACATTTTCATACTCGGTAGTCGGAGGCCCCAAGCTAGGAGTTCTGTATGTACCTACAAAGGCCTCCGACTACCTGAGTATGAAAATGTAACGATGGATAATATTCAATCGCTAATATTTATTCGGAACATCTTTGAACGCTTGTTTATAACTTTTACGTAGTCGGGTTGTAGTTTTTAACTTTATTTTATTTGCATCTTTTTTGCTGCATACAGCCTGTTGTAAACGAAATCAACCCCCTGTTTTTCTGTCCAACAGGGATTATGCCCTCTCAAGCCTCCCGATTGCTAGTTGATCTCTCTAATGTGCAACTGTGTTTGGTAACATACTACCTGTTGTAAATGATAAGACTTCACTGTCCATCTGTCACCAGGCTGTATCTCATGAACCGGGATATTTAGACAGTTGAATTTTTCACGGATTTCTGTTGCCGCTATAACAACAAATATTAAAAAACAGAATAAAATAAAAATTTAAGGGGGCTCCCATACAACAAACGTGATTTTTTGGCCTTTTTTATAGATAATGGTACGGAACCCTTGGCCGGTTTTTTGTAATTAGACTACAATATTACAGTTTTCGGATTTTTCTTTGACTTGTACTGTAAGACCTTGCTTATTGCCAAATTTCATGATTCTAGGTTAACGGGAAGTACTCTATAGGTTTTTAGTCCATGGCAAGTTTCAAAAATTATTTTTTCTGTAAATTAACTACAAATTGTCAATTTTCAGATTTTTAGCCTTATTTGTGCTATAAGACCTTGCTTCTTGCCAAATTTCTTGATTCTAGGTCAAAGAACCCTACAGGTTTATTAAAAAAAATTGCATAAACATCTGTAACTTTTGATTGCGTTGATTTAGAAGTTTGATTTATATCGCGGCTCTACGAGATTACGAACCTGAGTATATGATGTGAATTTCAGCTCAATACCTGCACGCTTTTCTGAGAAAATAGGGTTGACAGACAGACAACAAAGTGATCCATGAGTGTTCCTTTTTTTCCTTTTGAGGTACGGAACCCTAAAAACGAAATAAAATAAAGATTGTTACTAATTTGGAAAAAATATTTTATTTATGAAGTTTATTAGAAATATCCTGAAGGGCAACCCGTAAAAAAATTATCTAGCTTATTAATTTCTCAATAAAGTGCCAAATGTAGCATGCTGTTAGCTTCCACTTAGATGCAAGTGTGATTAATTATTTAATTACTTACCTTTCAATAATGTTTTTCACGCCTTTGTGTTGTGTTTACTATCCAAAATTTATTGAAAGAAGGATCTCAAATCGACAATTCATGTAAATTGCTTAAAAAAAGACGCGGCAACAAAGTTCATTTTAGCTTAAGTAGGTATGGAATTAGAACATTTTATTGGTTCACTGTACACAAGAAAATACAGTGATATAGAGAACTAGTCAGCGTGTGCTGCAGGAGCTCGGGGAGCACGGCAGCGCTGGTCTTCCGTAGCACCTTAGCGTAGAGCGCGTCACTGGCTATGGACACACTCTTTACAATATATTTATGTAGGGCGGTTTGTTAACACATATTCTACAACGAATTTGGCTACGGTATAAGTACTGTAATTTAACATAACCTCAAAAGAAACGAGCCGTACTAACTATTGCAGGAACATACTAATCTGTGCCTAAAAACGCAAAGAGCGAGCGCGTTCATTTGACAGTAAAAGTCATGCTCAAATCGTACCGTGTCGCGGCACGGAATCACAAATACATGACATAGATAGAGAATATGTACGGTTTTGTCCGATTCCATGGCGCTGTCATGTCGTATGTGTGCATGTGTAACGCGTTAGCGCGGTTGCCCATAGCGAACAGCCCCCCAGGCCCCAGCTGTGGGTTCATATCGGGCTGTGATTGATGAGTAATGATGGTTCCAACATTAATTTCATCAGTTACCGAAGATTTATTTTGTGTTAGTCATAATCATAAGTTCATAACATAAGTTATTTCCTTCTTATCCTAACACATATACTTCAACGATACTGATGACACAGGTGATCTGATGACATTGGAAAATACTTACGGTCAGATAACAATGTTTTTATCAAAAAAAAATATTAACAACAATTTATTTTACGAACCAATTCCGTAACATACATTACAAAAAAACCTTCTCTTATTGTACACATATGTACATAGGCTTTTATTTTTCATTTAAATGTAGTCAAAGCTTTACTCTATAGGGTATGGGTGTTTAGCCTAGGTGTTCCTACACCCATACCTGTTTTTGTAGAATTCCTTGGTAATCCGGAGGTTGTTGTGATGGTTGCGAAGAAGGCGAAATGAAGGCGAATGTTATTATGGAAGTATGAATGATTTAATGAAAGAATGAATAGATTTTACAGGCAGAAATAAAAGTTACGTGAAGAAATACAAAAGCAAAGTAAGCGCGTGAAGTGAGTAAGTTGATCAGTTCGTAAACACCAAGCGAGTGAGTGACCGAGACCGACCGGTCCGAAGTGCAACTTCTGTTCACTTGGGGTATGGCCCAAGTTGAAAGAAGTAAGCGAACTAGAAATTTTATCTTATATATATTTATTTATAAGAACACACACTTCGGATCGGTGATCGAGTGGCGCGTAGGTACGCCACATATTCCCCCCGGCCAGACCGTGACTACGGTCGATAAAAATCTGGAAACCGGACTCTTCTGCCGCTGCGGGTCCTTTTCTCTTCGACAGGTGGCTCTGCAGCGGGAACGGGTTCAGCAGAGGTGATGGCAGTAGGTGTAGTATCGTCAGCGTTTTGTGATGTAGGATACGCTGGTTCTCGGGAGTCTCTCGTCGTGTACGCTGGTTTCAGTCGGTCGACACTGACGTTGGTCTTCTTGCCTTTTACGTCGATGGTGAAGAACTTCGGCTGCCTCTCGATGACAAGATAGGGACCAGCGTAAGGAGGTTCAAGGGAACGGCGCACGTGATCTTGACGTAGAAACACGTGAGAAGAAGATTGCAGATCACGCGGAAAGTAAAATGGCGAAGTAGTATGCCATGAAGTGGGACGAGGAGCGAGCTTTTGGACATGAGCTCGGAGACGGGTAGCGTATTGAGTGATGTCATCAGAACTAAAAGTATCTGACGGAGAAAGAAACTGTCCAGGTAAACGTAGGGGTTCACCGTAGACAAGCTCGGCTGCTGAAGTCTGAAGATCATCCTTCCAGGCGCTGCGTATACCAAGTAGCACGAGCGGGAGGGCTTCTGTCCACTGCGAGGTAGTATGGCACATGATCGCTGCCTTGAGTTGCCTGTGTAGACGCTCGACGATGCCATTTGCTGCAGGATGGTAAGCAGTGGTGCGGAAGTGGCGCGCACCAACCAACGCGGCGAGGGATTTGAAGAGCTGGCTCTCGAACTGGCGACCACGGTCTGTAGTCACGCGTGCAGGGCAACCAAATCTGGAGATCCAGGTTGATACCAGGGCAGCTGCGCATGTCTCGGCAGTTATATCTTTGAGTGGGACCGCCTCAGGCCATCGAGTAAATCGGTCGATGACGGTAAGGCAGTACCTGTAATCAGAAGACAGAGGGAGAGGGCCCACGAGGTCCAGGTGAATATGGGAAAACCTCGCGGACGGGGTAAGAAAAGAGGAAAGTGGAGATTTTGTGTGACGGGTGATTTTTGATTGTTGGCATTGCAAGCATTGCCTAGACCACTCTCTACAATCACTACGAATCCCTGGCCACACAAATCTTTGCGAAACCAGTCGCACTGTAGCTGCGTTACCAGGATGATGGAGTTCGTGTATCATAGCAAAGACCGGTTTTCGTAGCTGTGGAGTGATGTAAGGTCGTGGTTGTCCACTAGAAATATCACAGAAGATAGGTTCGACGCAATGTGCAGTTAACACTTTCTGAAGTTTTAAGCTGGAGCCATTCTTGATCAAGTCCTGCAGTTCTGGATCTGATTCCTGATATCGTGCAAGAGCTTGATAGTCAATACCTGTGATTTCGTCAACACGTGATAGAGCGTCAGCAACAACATTCTCCTTGCCTGGAATGTATCTGATGTCGGTGGAGAATTGGGCTATGAAGTCTAGGTGTCGAAACTGACGTGGAGAACATTTGTCTTTGCAGCGTGAGAAGGCGAAGACCAGAGGCTTGTGATCGGTGAAGATGGTGAAAATCCTCGCTTCGATCATATGCCGGAAGTATTTGATGGCTTCGTACACGGCGAGTAGTTCTCGATCGTAGGGACTATATTTAACCTGGGAGCTGGAAAGTTTATGCGAGAAGAATCCAAGAGGTTCCCAGTCAGAGGAGTTTTTCTTACGTTGCTGCAGAACAGCGCCAATGGAAGAGTCAGATGCGTCTGTGACGACTGCGAGATCCGCTGAAGCATCAGGATGAGCTAAAAGGGTAGCCTGGGAAAGTGAGGTTTTGCAGTCTTCGAAAGCACGCATCAGGTCTGCAGTCATCTCCACTGGGTGTGAACCTTTCACCATAGGGCCAGCTAGCAAAGCATTTAACGGCGCATGAAGTTTAGCAGCGTTGGGAATAAAACGGCGATAGAAGTTGAGCATTCCCAGAAAGCGTCGGAGGTCCTTGATGGTCTTGGGAGCAGGAAAGTTCTGGATAGCTTCGACCTTGACGTCCAACGGTCGAGTTCCTTTGGCTGAAACGATGTATCCCAAGAAGGTTACTTCCGACTCGCCCAGTACGCACTTGGAAGTGTTGATCAACACTCCATACTGCTTCAGGCGATCAAAGAGCTGACGTAAGTGTGTTTTGTGTTCAGAAAGGCTGTTTGAAAAGATAAGAATATCGTCGATGTAGCCGTAGCAGAAATCCAGACCTAGGAGAACTTCGTCAATGAATCTCTGGAACGTTTGCGCGGCATTGCGAAGACCGAATGCCATACATTCAAATTCAAAGAGGCCGAATGGAGTCGTCAGGGCCGTCTTCTGGACGTCATCAGGGTTCACCTTGATCTGGTTGTAAGCTTTCACGAGGTCCACTGTTGAGAAAATGGTACATCCTGAAAGTTGTTGAGCAAAATCTTGAATGTGACGTATAGGATATCTATCAGGTATCGTTCTAGCGTTGAGAGAACGATAGTCACCGCAGGGTCTCCATCCATCATCTTTCTTCCTCACCAGGTGTAAGGCAGAAGACCACGGGCTCTCAGAACGTCGAGCTACTCCACTGGCTACCATGTTCTCGAACTCCTTCTTAGCAGCTTGAAGTCGGACAGGATCGAGACGTCGAGGCTTGCAAGCGACGGGAGGACCAGGTGTAGTCCTGATATGGTGCAGAGTGTTGTGCTTAGGAGATGAAGGTATACCAGCAGGTCTGGTAATCTCAGGAAACTCTCGTAACAGCATGTGGAACTCCGATTCACCTGTCACAGCCTTGATCGATGCTGTGTCGTCAGGTAATCTAGAGGAAAGGGCACTTACTGAGAGTGAAGTGATGCCATCGATGAGACGTTGGTTCTTGCAGTCCACCAGCAAACCATAGAATCTCAGGAAGTCGATTCCTATGATAGGTCTACAGATATCAGCGACTGTGAAGCTCCAGGTGAAGGCACGGCGAAGGCCTAAATCCAACTGCATCTGCTTGAGACCGTAAGTGTGAATAACAGAGTTGTTTGCAGCAGTTAAGGTATATTTTGATTTAGTACATGGCGTATTTACAGCCGATCGCGGAAAAACACACAGGTCAGAACCAGTGTCCACGAGGAACTGCATTTTTGATGCGCGATCGGTGACGAAGATACGGCCTGTTGAAGAAGAAGGGCAGTCGTTGGCCGCTACTTGCGACCGCCCTGACCGTTTTCCGCCGACTTGAAAGTGCAGGGCTCCTTGCACTTCTTGGCCTGTGCTCCGTAGTTGAAGTGGTAGAAACAGTGAGGACAGTCTGCAGGTGGTTGCTGGAAACGTGAGCGAGAGCGAGAGCGTGAGCGTGAGTTATAGTTGCCACGCCTATTCTGCTGCTGCGATCGCGATCGTCCACCGCTAGAAACTTGCTGGGCCAGCATCGCGACTTGCTTTGTTAGCTCGCAAACTTGCCTGGCCAGATCATTCTGAGATGATGCAGGTTCCGCTTTCGAAGTACTAGCCACCTGGGGACTGGTGGGAGCTATCTCGTGCACCTTGTCCGCTAAATCTGCCAATTTCTCTAGAGGTAAGTCTACCTGAGTTGCGATCACCGTCTGGATATTAGCAGGCAATCGGCTCGACCAAATGGTGGTCAGGAAGTCCTGAGGAACAGCTGGACCAGCGAGACCTTGCAAGTGGCGAAGGAACTGAGAAGGAGTCCTGTCGCCGAGCTCCTCATGTAATAACAGCTGCTTGACACGCTTCTCCTTTGATGCTGAAAGGCGTTTAATTAGTTCTTGTTTTAATTTTGCGTACTTGTCTGTAGCGGGCGGATTTGTGATGATGTCCTTGACTTCGGCAGCATAGCGGTTGTCCAGCTGGGAAACGAGGTAACAGAATTTCGTCTCGTCCGTCGTTATTTTAGATAAGATAAACTGGCTTTCTACCTGCGCGAACCATACTGCCGGCTCTTCTGGCCAAAATGGCGGAACTCTCACGCCAACTCGGAGAACTTCAGCACGTGCGCCAACAGCGGGGCCAACATGGGCATCATCAAACTCGTCCGAAGACATCTTCAATTATTAGAGAAAAAATAAATCGCTCACCGCTCTTCGCTTGTACCACACGTCAAAATCCACTTGTTCGGCAAGAATTCTCGAACGTTCCGGAAGGTTATCCAAGGTAGTCCAACACAATTGAAAGACTCACCAATGTATGTTGGCACGTCAGGAGGAGTCACCAATATATGTTGGCACGTCGGAGGTCACCAATATAGGGTATGGGTGTTTAGCCTAGGTGTTCCTACACCCATACCTGTTTTTGTAGAATTCCTTGGTAATCCGGAGGTTGTTGTGATGGTTGCGAAGAAGGCGAAATGAAGGCGAATGTTATTATGGAAGTATGAATGATTTAATGAAAGAATGAATAGATTTTACAGGCAGAAATAAAAGTTACGTGAAGAAATACAAAAGCAAAGTAAGCGCGTGAAGTGAGTAAGTTGATCAGTTCGTAAACACCAAGCGAGTGAGTGACCGAGACCGACCGGTCCGAAGTGCAACTTCTGTTCACTTGGGGTATGGCCCAAGTTGAAAGAAGTAAGCGAACTAGAAATTTTATCTTATATATATTTATTTATAAGAACACACACTTCGGATCGGTGATCGAGTGGCGCGTAGGTACGCCACAACTCTTCAAAAAATATTTAAGTTTTTTAAAGTGTAAACCGACTTGGTGTCCTTGAATACAATTTTTTTGATGTTTTACGGAACAAATATGCATCTCTCGGGAATAAAACATGAATGGGAGCACCTTGCGCCTCGGGATCTGTTTGATCATTCAAATCGAATAACAGGTGGCGGAGATGCCGAGTAACATAATTCGGTATGTTACCGAATTAAGAACATCCTCTTTTTGATTTTCATCGGCTCAAAATTAGCTTTTAGGATTCCGTATTCAAAGGGTGAAAGCGGGACCCTATTACTGAGCCTCCGCGTATATAAAAAATCATATAAATAAAAATTGAAAGGGGGCTCCTGTACAACCATTTTTTGGTAATTTTAGCTCTACTTTTGTCAAGGTTGTTACTAAGAAATGAAATAAGTTCCCAAAATATTCGGTTTCCGTGGGACTCGACCCCGCGCCCCACCCTCAGTACGGGTGTGCTCTAACCAACTAAGCCACGAAACCCTTCATTTCTTAGATACCCAAAGTGCGGGTAAGCACTATAACAAAAAAATAAAGGTTGTTACTCTTGAATAGGTAAACAGTTGAAATTTTGACAGGGTGTGTATAACTTTCATAATATCAGTAAAAAAGTGCTACGAAAAATTGGGGAACGTACATTATGTATTTTTAGGTACCCCGGGGGTGAGGCATAAACAAAATATATTTATTTGCAGCAAAAACACATTACAGTAATTATATGGCTTAATGGGTAGTTAGGTAAAGTTACATTAGATCGTGGTACAATGTTAAACTGCCTGTTCAACTGATAGAAAAAAGTTATTGCTGAGAGCTTGCAGACTAAGCATTTACCTACAGATCTCGCACTAGGCGGAGCCTGTGTCGTGAGATCCAAGCTGGTGATTCTTACAGTCACGAGAAGGTACTTTGTCTCGGTGTGAGGCGTACAACACTTAGTTAACACTTGTGTAACAAAGCGAGGATAGTCCAATAATACTTTTAATAAGCATGTTTTATTTTGTTAGAGGTTAAAGGTTTATAAAGTAAAAGGTCATTGACTCTGACCTTGAACCTGAAAAACTACACTATTTTTTTATATATTGAGGCGATTGCTTCTCATACTATTTCATACATACATCTTCAGCAAGCTTTAAATTCCTCTAGAATCAAATTTAGTATCGCGTATTAACAAAACCTTCCCTGGGGCACGGGTCTAGTGGAGCCGCCCCTTTTCTTAGTATTTACACAGTATTTACAATTTTTTTGGGGAACATTGAAATGCAGACAAGAGTTGCATGCACAAATCGTATTCGCTTGCGAGTTATATTCCATTTAGCTAGTGTATTCTCTGAGGTATCCATAGCAACATCAATTTTAGTGGTGTCAAGAGATTTGGAAAAAAAAAAACAATCAGGGACCTCGCTTAAAAAACCATAAGTGAACTATGCCTTTTCATTAATTTAGCGTCGTTTGTTTACTACCCGGCAGCCGGCAGGTGACATAACTTATCGAAGCAGCAGGTATAGTGGTATCTTGGAAAATATCAACACACCCTTTATGTTATGAACAATCGCAACTTCATTTTCTATTGAACTTTCCAATTTTGTTTACCTACTATCAATACAATCCTATAATAAACAATGCAAGTGGACCAGTGCGATGGAAGATCAGGAGTTGTTGCGTTGGGGGTACGGCAGGGGCAGCATGTCTCCGGGAGTCACGTTCACTCTCGCATACCTTCTCGTGTATATTCTACAAGGTAAGTGAGCATTATTGTCAATGTCATCCTGTGCAAAGATCCTCGAACATTTTGTAAAATATACGACATTACAAGGGGGTCACAGAGTGACTCTAGTCTAAGTGTAAAAGAGGTGATTTCGGACTCCGAGAAAACTTTTCTTTTATTCCACGATTTTTTTATTTTACCTTCATAAATTGAAGAATACTTTTCATATTTTAATTTTGAAGTCGGGAAAAAGGATAATTTCTTGATTTTTGTAAAAGTGCTTTCGTTACCATTCGAATATAAAAAAATCTTTTTACAATTCTGCAGCCAGCCATTCTAATGCTTCTAACAACAAACCCAAACGCTGCGAGGTGCGCTTGCGCATCGAGCCAGGGTGGATCTGCGGACGCATATTCTACGACGAGAACAGAACTCGGTATGCCAGCTTCAGAGGAGTGCCTTATGCGCAACCTCCTGTTGGGAGAAAACGATTCCAGGTGGGGTATGCTTCTCGACCTTGTGTCTAACACATTACAAATTACAATACAACACCTCAAAAATCACTTCAATTTTTCCTTTTTAAGTATTTGTTTCTGCACGTAGCTTTAAACGCGTGTTTCTAAGGAAACGTTCGATCATTTCTATCCCGAGGGAACTTATTTATTGTATAAAAAATCTTTGGGGGGGAAGGCATTTGCCCAGCAATCCAATGGTGGGATAGTAAATAATAATAATATTCTTTAATTCAGACACATGATCCATTTAGCTAAACAAGTTTACAACCAGTATTTTTTTAAGGAGCTGAAACTACTAAATGCATGGGAACGGGGCTTCGTACTAGATGCGACACAGAACGCGCCAGCATGCCCACAAACTGACCAGATCTTCAAACGCCTGGCTCTCCAGTTGAACGGCATGAGCGAAGACTGCATCTACTTGAACCTGCATGTACCTCACAAGCACCTGCCGCGGTCCACGTCGCTACACCCGGGGCGCGGTCTGCCGATACTGGTTTTTATCCACGGAGGAGCCTTCCAGAGCGGAGCTGGACTCACGGACATCTTAGGACCGCAATATTTGATGCCGAAAAAGATCGTTGTCATCACGTTCAACTACAGGTAAAATTAAATGCGCTTTTGGTACAGATTCTTTAATAAGTCTTCTTGATGGAGACGGGCAAATGTATGTTATGTAAAATGACTTACTATTTTTCCGGTATTATCAGTCACTTGGTTCCCACCTACACTATAACACAAGCTTTGCTACTGTGGGTTCAATTAGGATGATGTGTGAAGTGACAATAATAATTTATTCGCTCTTTATTCATTTGCATGTGATTTCCACAGTGATTACCCATCTAGCTGGTTGAAATGGACGACATTAAATTTTTGTATAATTTCAGGCTTAACGTATTTGGATTTTACTCGCTTAACTCCAAAGAGATTCCGGGAAACCAAGGTCTGCGAGACATGGTGACTTGTCTTCGCTGGGTGCAGCAAAACGCACACTACTTTGGCGGAGACCCCCTGGATGTGACGCTCATGGGCCATGGCGCCGGTGCCACCGCAGCACATATTCTATCTCTGTCTAAAGCAACCAAGGGACTCTTCAAAAGGTCACAACAGTAGAGGTGTAAAAGTAACGAAAAAAAGCGTACCCGTATGTATTCGTTACTTTATCAATTAGTACTCGTTACAATCGTATCGTTACGTTACTCGTTACTTCTGACACCTCATATCATGCTATGTTATGTTAGAGCAACGAATCGAGTCGTATTGTGTACGCTTACAACGCAACGCGCAACGTACGTCGCGGCGTCTCGCAACATTCGTAATTTGTAGAAAACACACTGATACACATACCAAACTGCGTAAGGTGCATTTTTCTCTCTACACACACAATACTTTTAATAAAACAGTAAGATCTCGCACGACGAATTTCCAAATAATACTCTACATAAATAACAAACATCGTTCTTTGTAACGTACGTTTTTAAATCCACCGAATAAGCGCGCGCATGCGAAAAACATACGATCAGCGAACCTTTCAATACACGCATCAACGGTACTTGTGTGAACTGAAACAGTGTAGGTACTAATAATACGAAAGATGAGAGTAACGAAATGCATTCGTGTGTAACGTTTCGTTACTCGGTACTAGATGACGCACCCGTTAGTCAGTAACGAATACATACGGTTTGCTACAGCTCTACACAACAGATCCTCTGTCCTTCGTTTTTGAATGTTATTTTATTTTAGCACTTTTGAATTGTTTCAGGATTGTGTTGATGAGTGGGACCGCTATGCCATCTTACTTTACGACGTCCTCTAAGTACGCAGCTGAGGTAAGCGCTACGTTCCTCCGTTTACTCGGCATCAACCACACCGACCCGGCGCTCATCTACGAAGAGCTAGTCGAAATGCCGCTGCTTAAAATAATGCACGCGAACACCGCATTGCAAATCAATACGGGTATCGTGTCATTCAATCCGGTCGTAGAGTCAGAATTTCCTGGAATTACGCGAATCTTACACAGAGATCCGATGACCCTCATATCTGAAGGCTGGGGTCACGAGTACCCCGCGCTGATCAGTTACACACAGAACGAAGCAGCGTCTTTGAGATGGTTCATAGTGGAAAAGGATTTGTTGCTGAATGTAAAGATGGATAACATGGCGTTAGTGTCGCCAAGACTGATACACACACTACCTGAACATGAAGTCTTTCGTATCGGGTTCCAGATCGATGAAAAATATTTTAAGAAAAACTTTACACTGAATCGTCTAACAAAATATTTGACTGACATGATATTCAAGCACCCGGCTCTAAAGGTAGCCGAGTGGCGAGCGGTCATGAGGGGAGCACCGACCTACATGTACCAGTTGGCTTACGACTTTGCTTTCAGTCCTGTGAAGACAGCCCACTGGGTGGATTACCGCGGTTCCGCGCACATGGACGACTTGGCCTGCGTGTTTCGCTTCAACTCTATATTGAGGAACCTTAAAACTATAAATACAGCGAAGAGCATGGATGTTGAGATGAGACGATGGATAGTCCTGTTGATCACCAATTTTATGAAATGCAGGTACTTATTGGAGCTGACAAATCACAATTAATTCTGTAAAAATCTCTTCTGGATATTAAATGGATAGAGTAGTAAATATGTAATACTAATGAAACAACCGCTCGGCTTTGAAGGAAGCTGATGTTGATCAGTGGATTGTAAATGGTTTGTTATTGTGCTTATTCATTACCATTTCAGTAAGCCGATTTGTGAGGGCGAGCTGTGGCCACCGGTCACGAAGGACAGCCTCAGGTACAACCTCATCACCGCGCCCAAGACCGTCCGAATGTCGCAGATGACCAGAAGGGAGCAGCATATGGTCAAATTCTTTGACAGCATTGATCCCGACTCCCGGTACCTAACGTTTTTATGTTACAAACTGTATCTTTAAGTATGTATATGTACCTACTAGGTAGATAATATTAAAACAAGGACATAAAATATATTAATTTGGTCAACTTGCAGATTTTGTGGGAAATGCTTAATTAAATATAGACTGCCAATCCCGGGATTTGAGTAAATCTCTCCGTGATTTGATAAAATCACTGATTTTGCCATTTCTTTGCAACATGTTATGCAAATATTTTTTTCTTTTTATTATAGGTACCTAATTTGAAGTTTTAACTGTGCGATAACTTAATTATGTTTTATTTTTCAGAAAAGTCACTGCCGCGCTGGATTTAATAACACACGCATTATGACTGCATGTATCAAAAAGATGTATGGATTTTAAGAAATATATTTTTAAAGTTTTTAGTACAATTTCAGTTAAAATAAATATTTAATGTACAATTGAATGGTTTAAACCAATGGTCTAAAGTCAAATGTGTTTCTTAGTTTAGTATCCAGGGTCCAGAATCAAGCCCTTTCCTACCCAACGTGTGGCAGCGAAACTCTATTGTCCGTCCGACCGTCAGCAAGCTGTAAATAGTTTACAGTTCAAATTTTCAAATCGACCCATGGATCCAAAAACCGTTTTTTTGCATTTTCACATACCTACTAAAAAGCTGCGTGTCACAATAAAGAACATTTCTGTTTGCTGATTTTATAAACGGCCGTCGTTTTTTAGTACGAGGCCCTTCGTATACGAGTCCGACTCGCTCTTGGCCGGTTTATAATATCCATTGTCTGAATCATGATATCGACCTAACCCACCTTTTTAGCGACATCATCCGACCACCTGTGCATGCGTGTCATACAAGAGAGCAGACTAGGTCTGTTTGCTTACAATAAACAAATATTATCTCTAGAATATCATGAGCACGCACGATCCGTCTGCAAGATTGAAAATTAACTAACACGCGAACAAATAGTTGCAGTAAACATACATTTCCTAATGCATTTGTTTGATTCATCTAACGATAACCTTGCATGCGCAGAACAGGGGTAACATTTTTTAGGGCGACGCGACAGGTAGGCAGGCTTTATCGCCGTTACAACGGAACGTGACGTTGTCTGGCACGAGATGCAATTGTACGTATGTCCTCTGACTTCTTGTAATTTATGAGTTCTACAAGTTATTTATGAAATAATATCATTGTAGTTCTGCGACTATTTCTACTATTTGCTATCATAGAATGAAGCTATCATAAAAAAATCTAATCAATTTTTATTTTGGAGTCCATTGGTACGTAGTGGATTTATTTTAAAATAAAATAAAATCTAAATAAATAAATAATGCTGGACAATTCGCCCAGCATTATCTAGCCCCAAGCTAAGCTGAGCTTGTGTTATGTGTAAGTACTAGTTACCTGATATACATAATAAAATACAATATATAGATAGATATATTTCATCATATTGTACATAGAAATAATTGTTTTGTTCTTTTTCTGTCGTACAATAAAGTATTTTGTATTGTATTGCAAGATAAGTGTGGTAAATTAGAAGTAGGTAACCACACTAGAACGAGAGAGAGCTCGAAATAATAATAATAAAACCCGCAGGGCAGCTTGTGGCGAGCTGTTGGTGAGTAGCGACACCACGGGTACCGAGTGCTCCCGGAGAAGATCCTGGTTCTCGTCTCCGCTTGCGGAATAGAGTCCTTTCTTAGAGATAAGTAATCCTAGGAAGAGGGTAATGCTAAACCTGTGCTAAACAAAGCAAATCAGAAACTGCACAGGCTGGGTAGCCTCACAGAAGGGACATTTTCCCATGTGTTCCGTTCCGTCCGTGGTAATTTTGATCACACGTTGAATAAAATGCGACTAAAGTTTGAAACAAACAGTGATACTGAGTCATAAAACATTTGGGATAACCTAGACATGTACATGACACTCGGAGCACCTGTGCGGCGGCACGACTGCAGACTTGTTTGCTTGCAAATAATAAATCATCAATACAGAAAGTAAGAGCGGGACACACGGGAAAAGTATAAAATTTGCTATTTGTGGCGCGATCGCAATTTCAATAAAAATGGAAAGTCGAGCTAAATGATCTTATTTTTACCCTTATTTTTAATTTGCTTTGCTTTTAATTTTCTTGTCAAAGATCCATCGGAAGCAAACACGGTGCTAAGACGTCTTCGTAAGAAAACGATTGCAACGATTCGAAGCCATTCTTTGAGTGAAAAAATAGTGTGCCATTACCTTTATAATAAGTTTTGCTATAAATCGAAATACAGCGATATAACTGCATTATTACACAATTGTTGCTATAAAGGTACTAAAAGTTGAGATGTTCCCACGTGGCTTTGAAATAGTGCTTCTCCTTGCTCTATGTTTAATGCAAGGTAAGTCGGAATTATAACCGGACTCATTTTATTGATCTGTTTAATACCTACTTAACATATGAAATTGCATTGAGGTTGCACTGACATTTGATTTCAGCAAAATGCCATGACTACGATAGCTGTGGATCTCAAAAATGTGACGTGCGCATACGCATCGAATCAGGGTGGCTGTGCGGGCGCCTCCGTCGCGCTGAAGACGGCTCCAAGTATGCCAGCTTCAGAGGAGTACCATACGGGAAGCCCCCACAAGGGAAATTGCGGTTCAAGGTAACACTCTTCTCAGGGTTAAAATGAATAATTCGCCAGGGTCTAACAGAAGTTCTGTTTCAGGAGCTGGAGCCGGTTGTACCCTGGGGAGATTCTGTTACGTTCTATGCTTACGAAGATGCACCGGCATGCCCTCAAGCAGATAGCATTTTCGGGCGATTCAAGAATGAACCGAGAGGCCAAAGCGAAGACTGCATCTATCTGAATCTCCACGTCCCGGCCGCAGCGGTACCACAGAACCCTGCCGTCTGGCATAACACTATCAAAAGGGGGCTGCCGATACTTGTATTCATTCACGAAGGAGCCTTCCAGTCTGGATCTGGTCTTACAGATTTTTGCGGACCAGAGTTTCTGTTGACCAGAGATATTATTGTCATCACCTTCAACTTTAGGTTCGTATTAGACAACCAAAAATGCAATGAAGTTAAATGTATCGAATGTCATTAAATTATAATAATATAATAATGCTGGACACTTCACACAGCTAGCCCAGCTAGCTAGCCCCAAGCTAAGCAGTGCTTGTGTTATGGGTACTAGATAACTGACATACATAATATAATACAATACATAGACAGATATTTTTTATTATACATAGAAAACGACCAGAATACGAGTCGAGCAAAAAAGCGGCACGGCCGTACCACCCTTTTCTCGATGTAGTTCAGTCCATTTTCGACCCCATTAACTTCGTTGTGTATAAAACTAAAAGCCTAAATTTTCAGTAACCAAGCACGCATTGTATAAACACTATATTTCAAATTCATTCAATTTGAACCAGTAGTTTAAGAATTATAGCTAGTCAAAATTTTGTCACTCACTGAGACTGACTGACTGACCGAGATCGTCGAAACTCTAAGGCACTTCTAGCAGACATAGAACCTTCAAATGTAGAATACAATGATTGTTTAGTGTATAAATCAAGGAAAAACTCAAATATTTTGTAATTTCGATCCAGATTTCTAGATACAACCACTGTATAAATAACTTTGTAATCCCTTATAAATGTATAGGATTACATTTGCAGTTGATATTCAAGAAGTAGAAGGTACACCGGAAAGGAAACAAACTAAACAATCTTATTTCATATAATATGTATGTATTACTATACAATGTGTTTTCATGCGATGCAAGTAAAGACTTGGCATTACCTGGATCTCACAACTTGTTACTGTAAAGAACTGAGTTGCGTGCGAGACTTGTTTTATTTTTACAAGTTATGTTTTTGATGGCATTATATTATTATTGGTTGTAATTTAGGTTGAATGTGTTTGGATTCCTTTCTTTGGGATGCAAGGAGATCCCTGGAAACCAAGGACTGCGCGACATGGTGACTCTCTTGAAGTGGGTGCAGCGGAACGCGCGCGCATTCGGCGGAGACCCCAACAATGTGACCCTCATGGGGCATAGCGGCGGGGGGACTGCAGCGTACCTGTTATCGATGTCAACAGCGACTAAAGGGTTGTTCAAAAGGTGAGTGTAGTATTCACTTCGAAAAAGTGCTTACTTAAAGACATGTTATGGATATCAAAAAGTTGCCTGGAAGAGATCGCTATTTAGCGATATGGCCGCCGATTGTGCCATATCAGACACAATTTATATTTACTTGCTATTGAATTATTTTATAAGATTTTGATAGTGCAATAAAGCTATCTTTAAATCACCGCCTGTTTGCCCATACTTAGTATGATAACAAACTGCGCGGGCGCAGCATGCTAACCGAGCTCCTGCACAACGCGCGCTCAATCAAACTCTTCAATAAGCTTCTGCTCGATTTCCAACATGTAGACTGTTTATTGTGAACCTTAGCTTTTACGAGTATCAACATGTTTCTAAGATTGTTTTTACTTTCGTACCCTAGATAGTAAGCATTTCGATGTAAAGTACGCGACTTTCAGCTTTTGAAAATAAATGTCTAAATTGGCCTAGCCTACCTACATGAAGCGTATTCTTTGAATTGGCCTCTCCCTTTTTGTATCAGGAATGTATGAAGTCCCTATCCCTCTTTTTCAGAATCATAGCATTGAGCTGTAATCCGTTTCCTACGTACTACAGTGCATCGCCGACGTACGCGCGGGACGCCGCCGCCTTATTCCTGCAAGCGCTGGGCATCAACGCGACGGACCCGGCGCTCATACACAGAGAGCTCGTGCGAACTCCTCTCCTCAAAATCATGCATGCTAATACAATGGCTCAGTTTCAAACATCATTCATAACATTTCCTCCGGTGGTAGAAAAGAAATTCCCTGGCTGCACCAGAATCATAGACGATGACCCGATGAACCTCATAGCCATGGGCCGAGGCCGGCACTATCCTACACTCATGGGTTTCACGAACAATGAAATGGGTTTCGCCGAAGCGTTGATCTTACGTAAGGGCCTAATGGAGAAGCTGAAAGTGGACCCCACGGCGGATGTCTCCTTGAGACATGTGTACAGTGTGCCACAAGGAAATATTTCGAGGATAGGACAGCTGGTTTGGCACAAATATTACAAAGGCAATCCTACGTTGAAAGGCGTATTGAAATACTACACGGACATGTACTTCAAGCATCCGGTGCTCAAGGCGGCGGAGTGGCGAGCCGCGATGGGCGGGGCTCCGCTCTACTTGTACAAGTTCGCCTACGAAGCAGAGGACAGCCTCGTGAAGAGAGGCTTCTGGACGGACTACTCCGGAGCTGCTCACTTCGACGACTACCTCTGCATCTTCCGCGCGAACTCTATTCTGGACAAAGAATGCTTCTACCCTCCGAAGTGCGAGGATGATAATATGAGGTTTTATATGGTCGACATGGTCACTAACTTCATGTACTGCGGGTATGCATAACCGTGCCATTTATTTCATAATTTTTTCGTTGTCATATTTTTAATAGATACTGCCTGGCCTGGCAAACTTCGTTCCGCCTTAGAATCAAAGATGGCATTAAATGGGTAATTCTCATTTTCGACAAAAATCTGTGTGATCACCATTTTTATGTAATATATATAGGGGGTTGAGTTAGTTTTTTTAGTCAAATGTAGCTGAAATATTATCCTCTACGAAAATTTAATAATGTCCCAAAAAAGTTGAGTCGTAACGTAAGAGGTCCAGAGATAAAGTAAAAACTAATTTACCTGCTAAATTTTATACAGGATGGAAAGTTTAAAACCTATGAAAGCAATGGGACCACGAGCAATAACTATTTCTCGTGGTCCCATCAATGGGACAAAATAATGGGACCACAAGAAAACACCCAGATTTTCGACGAAGCTTCTGGGACATTCGCATAAAATAGCCCCATTGCCGGTTACGCCCTATAATAGCAAAAACCTAAATACCATCTCGTCAAGCTGATGTCATGCTGTAATTTTCATAAGATAAAAAAGAATGTGTACAGAGGAATGAAAAAATCTACCATAATGTACAAAAGACGTTTTTATTTTTGCATAAACTTTCTACCTCAAAAATGAGAATTATCCATAAACGAAAATTAAGATGATTTAATAATATAATGATGAGCAAACTATTTGAAACATATTTTTAATCGATTATTCTGTTATTCAAGACGAAGACAAGTACAAAATATCAAAGATCATTAAAATAGGGCCAGCCGTTATTGATTATAAACGTTTTACATGCACAAATATTTAGGATAAAGCATCATTTCAGGAACCCAAGTTGTGAGACAGGCGATACAACATGGCCACCGGTGTCCAGAAACAGCATTCTGTACAACTACATCACGGAACCGTTCAGCGTGAAGATGCGCCCGCCCACCGCCGAGGAACGGGACGTCGTCTACTTTTTCGACAGCTTCGACCCTCAAGTCAGGTGAGTTGAATGAAAATATGCAATAAAAAAATACGTTTAGGTAAATAGTTTATGCAATAAAAAATTATAACGTATTATTATTTTCAGGCGTGTCTCGGCTTTCCTGGCAAATCAACGTAATATAGATTCATGTCCATATGATGAATACTTTAATTTTTAAAGACAGGCAAATATAATTTTCCTTGCAAATTAGATCGTGTTTAATATACGCTATTATAACGTCGATGAAAAGAAAACACTGCTGATGACGTGGCTATATAAGGTTTAAATTAAAATAGCACCAAAACCAGGTGAGCTTGGTATATCTATCTCGAGTGGGTGATAGTGATAGCAAAAGGTTTAGCGATATGATAAAAGGTCGAGCTTTGTGTACAGCCAAGCGGAAAAACTTGCGAGCTAGGTAGCAGTAATGTGGATTTGGACAGATTCAGAGAATGTTCAATTTTTTACGTTCGATTCTCAGTTGTTTTGGGAGCTTGTGACCTTTCAAGTAAACGGCTTCTGCAAGATTTTCTTCAGTCTCACCAGTTTTAGAAAAGTGTGCACGACCTCAGTCGTGAATGGGGTGGAATCATAAGTGCCACCGCTGACTAAGACTTTTTACGGCGATGCAGCATCGCGCTCACAATGCGCGTGAGGAAAACTACTTAACCTACCCGCTAGCTAAAAGGGTTTTAGTTCGCGTGAGTATATCTATTAAAAAAAACAGACTTTTTCGAGTACCAGATTAGATAAATCCTATATGAGGCTTTTTCTCGCGATGCTACGTACGATCGATAGTTGCAATCTCGCTGCCTTCACAGCGTAGTGCCAACGTGCCGTTATTTCGACGCTGACGGCAACTGTACACATGTTGTGCCTTGGTGAGTCCGCTTATTGATATTGATTACTTTATAACTTGTTAAATTGACCGGGCATGTGGCTTTATGAAGTTAATCTCTGGAACTTTTAGGGATGCGGTACTGGCCTACATCAGTCACTGCGGTATTGACCTAGTTGTAGAAAGTACCTATTAATGAATGAAATGTCACCTCAGTCTACCTGTGACCATGGAAGCTGAAAAGCCTCCGAAACGTCAGGTTATAAACAAATATAAAATATACGCGATCAATCCGGTAAAAACAGTGTTTTATTTTAAGTACCTATTATGCAATATACCTAGTAGTAAGTCGCTAAGCCACTTTTGACAGTTCTTAATGAGACAGAAAGCATGTTCGTAATTACTGTTTCAGCTTTTTTGTATAAATCGAACTCTTATTATTTAATTACAGGGAGCAGCAAATAGAAATAAGTGAAGATGCGGTGGGTAGCAGCATGGCTTACAGCCTGCCTGGCAACAGTTACATTCGGCCAGGTTCATATTATTGATCGCCAGGACGTCACGGAACCTCCTGCGCTCGGCATTATTCCCATACACCCAACACTCCAAATTAATGGCT
Organism: Eupithecia exiguata; assembly: GCA_947086465.1. NCBI lineage: Eukaryota > Metazoa > Arthropoda > Insecta > Lepidoptera > Geometridae > Eupithecia > Eupithecia exiguata. The sequence goes on from OX352242.1 coordinate 11,914,245, forward strand.
CAAATCCAGGCCACATACCAGTAACGAATGAAAATAATTTGATAAATGAAGTAAACACGGAGGTGAGGTCCGAGGACGGTCAGAATTCGCCAGAAAACAGTATTAGTGATCGTTCTAGAAGTAGAGAATCGGGTGAACCAGCTAGCGGGGAAACACCTTCTAATGAGATACCTAATCCATCTAATGAAATTCCTGAATTATCTAATGAGATTCCTTCTATAGAAATTCCCAGTCCGTCAAATGAAAGTCCTGAAGCATCTAATGAGCTTCCTAGTTCCTCTAATGAAGTTCCTAGTCCATCTAACGAAATTCCTGAGGGGTCTAATGAGATTGCAAGACCCTCTAACGAAGTTCCTAGTCCATCTCACGAAATTCCTGAGGGGTCTAATGAGATTGCAAGACCTTCTAACGAAGTTCCTAGTCCATCTCACGAAATTCCTGAAGTACCTGGATCGTCATCAGACGACAGTTCATGTAACAACTCTGACGGGGGAGCAGGGCCAGGCGAAGACGCCGACTTGCCTGAAATAGAAACTACGCTCGGACCGGTAAAAGGTGTCAAATGGCATGATACTGACATCATTGCTTACATTGACGTCCCTTATGGAACGACCAGGACACCTTTTGCGGTAAGCATGTCAAGATTTTTTATTATTTACTGTTTGTTTGGACACAATTTATATCGTTAATAGATGGATAGCTATTAGTTTAATTTCTACTCACGTGAATAATTTATTGTATTCCAGGCACCTCAGACAGCAGAAGCTTGGGAAACGATTCACGAAATAGAAGAACATACTAAACGTTGTCCTCAATTCATAGATGAAAGCTATCAGGGCGATCTGGATTGCTTGACTCTGAGCGTGTTTGCGCCAGCGGGCGCGGAAACTGCTAGTGTGCTCTTCCATATTCACGATAGCAATTTCTACAGCGGTGATCCAATGATATACGGCCCTGAGCACTTTGTGTCCAACGGAGTAATTCTCGTTCTGCCAAACTACAGAATTGGTGCTCTTGGTTTTTTGTGCCTGCAAAATGAAACCGCACAAGGGAATGCCGGACTGAAAGATCTAGCGAAGGCTTTAGATTGGATTGCCGATAACATTGAAGGATTCGGAGGAAATCCATCAAATATCGTAGTCAGTGGCGATGGAGAAGCGGGCGCACTCGCCGGCTACTTGGCGCTGTCACCGCGTTCCAATAGGCATATCAAGAAAGTGATTACAGAAAGTGGATCAATGCTCTCCCACGTGGCTTTAGACAGGCACCCTGAGAATACAGCATGGACACTAGCCGAAAATATAAGAAACGAAGATACCAACGCCATAATAAATAACCCGTTTGTAGAGGTCTCAGTCGAAGTAATAGTAAGAGCGGCTAAAGGAATGCGATTCAATCCGTGCATCGAACGCAATGAGGAACCTTTTCTCGCCGTTTCCCCATGGGCGTCGTTGCAGAGCAGGGAAATCAATATCACTTTCATGATTGGATCCGCGAGCCACGCGGGAGCTCACCAAGCCGTGGCTACGTCTGATACTTTTATCGAAAACCTGAATGAAGACAACGGACTTATTTTACCGAATGATTTGTCATTTTATAGCACAGGTGAAAGAGATCAGAAGGCGTTAGAGGTGAAGTCGCAATATTTCGGGAACGCAACTATCAGTCGAGATCACGTGAAGGAGTTATCTCTGTGGTTTACTGATGCAACTTATCTGGGCCCTGTAATGCGATCCGCTAGGTGCCTGGTGGACGCTGGTGCCACCGTATATGTGTTTGAATTCGACTACGTGGGCGAATTGAATCGAGAGCTTATAGCCTTGGAGAGTCCAGTGGAAGGGGCAGCCCGTAGCGACATCATCGGTTACTTGTTTACACAAGACAGATATATTCCAGAAGAGGAATCGAGAGATAAGAAGATGATCGATCTGATGGTAGAGTTGTGGGTCAGCTTCATTAATACTGGGTAAGAGTCCTTTAAATTACGGATGGCATTATTTTTTCGCTCAGCAATAATTTGACGTCAATTAGAGCGGCTTAGATGGATCCGCGGATGGGTAATATTTTGTTTCCTTCAAATTGCAATACAAGAGATAAACAACAGCTTGTAATGAATCAGCCTCCCCGGCCATCTTGGAAATTTCTCTGAATCGCAGGGTGTCTATTAAATAGGGTTATTCCCAACGAACCATATGAGCAGTTTGTGGTTGCATCTAGTAACATAAAAAGTTCCCAAATAATATCAATAATAATTCAATAGGTATAAAGGAAATAAAGCACTTTGATGTTTGATGTTCAATAAAGCAGTTGCAAGGTTGCAACGGGTCAATGATCCATTGGGAACTTTTTATAAGATCGAATGCAACCACAAACTGATCATAAGATCCGTTGGGAATAACCCATTTAAATGTAAGAGCGATCCTCTCCGGCTAGATTATAAATATTATTTTCAGAACACCAACGGCAAGCGGCATCGAGTGGAGTGGATTAAAAGCTGGCACTGCATCCGAAGAAGAATTTCTCCACATCACCTCCGAGACCAAACAAGAGAAAGGGGTGCACGTAGACCGGCTGCAAGTGTGGAAGGACCTCTACAATGACTTCTTTATAGAACGCAACTTCGCAATCTCCATCACCCCGGGCAATTACGTCTTTATTACCCTAACATTCTGGCTAACAAGAACTAAATTAGATTACCAGTGAAGGGTACACACGCGACCCGCCCACCACTATGCCTAATAGAATCCGATTAGAGCCATGTACTTAGAATTATTGTAAGCGGTATATTTAGCAAATAAACATAACGCGTAAATTAAACAAGACTTTGAGTTTGCGGTAATGTTTAGGTTTACCGATGAGCTATGTTATTTGTTTACGTTTGTAGTACAACCTGAGGATATTCAGGAATCATTCGGTCGAGGGAAGAGTTTGCGGCCGCATTACGGCTATTGTAGATTACATAAAAGTCGCAGTAGAATGTTTCAGCAGTCTGTAGTCAAAATAAAAATATTTGTTTGTTTTGTTTATCTTCCGTAATTGCATTTGAGTAGATAACCCTAGTGAATGGAGACGAGATTGATAGTGGCGCTGGTGTGCGCGGCGGGTGTGTGGCGCGTGTCCGAGGGTCGGAGCCGCGACGTGTGGGTCAGCCAGGGGCGCGCCAGGGGGTACTTCGAGTCTGACCCGCCGCATTATGCCTACCTCGGTCTGCCGTATGCTGCTGCCAGGAGCCGGTTCAAGGTACACATACCCTTCATGTATTCCCCTGGTTTCGTGGTTGCGGCGCGAACTACGTGTAGGCAAGTACTAGGTGTAGGTACTATAAAACTCCTCATGCTCTGCGGAGTTCATGTACCAACATGCCATAGTGTTGCGCGGTCCGCACTAGCAAGGGTGCAACAGCACATCCAACATGCACTTATGCGCACAAAACGACATAGTGTTATGAGGAACAACTCAGAACAACAACATCCCATGAATACGCTCATCAGTATTTATGAGAGGCAACCATGGAGGCCCCTTCGCGAGCCGGTATCCATCCGCCATAAAACACCGCGCTGTCTCGTAATCCGCCTCATAACATAACGAGTACATTCACCATTGACCTTTACGCAAAAGCTTGTAAACTTACATAATAGAAAGGTAACTAACTCCTCCTTTAATGAACTTGCCTGTTTCTGATGATTTGAAATGTATTGCGTGATTTAAAGGCTCTGTGATTTGATTAGACAGGTTTTTCGGCACTCGCCTAGGCAGGAAGGTCAGTCCTTGTTTGCCGACAGGAATCCCATTTGTCGCCGATTGTTATCCGCCCGTGTTTATACGTATATAGCGACAAGCGACGTATTGAGGTTACTAGGGGAGTTTGCTCATTACACTACCTACCTATACTTAATATAACTAAATATTGATATCTGCATGACAGGTTGCGGGTTATATCAAGATATTTAGGTAAGAGTTTTCAGTAGCAAGGAACAGCGCAATTGATTAGGTACAGATTAGATCAGTCGTGTCTAAGGTTTTTAGATTATAGTGCGTAAGCCCTCGCACTCTGGGTTATTGAATTTCTTAGATCATGTGTCATTGTTCTTTAAGATTATTGAATTGTTTTGAGCTTGTAAATCAAATGAGTTGACGATACAAAAAAATACCTATCAAAATGTTGGATGTGCTGTGCGTAAAGAAATTATCGCGTAAAAACTTACAATGTTAGTACAATTACAAAGTTCTTGCATGTAGTGTAACGTAACCGAAATATAAGGACACAGATAGAGTTGATAAGGTGGTAGGGGTTGGAATTATTTAGGCGAGAGGACAACACAAGACACAAAGTAATTGACAATAACGAGGCAATGTGTCATCGAATAGGCGTGCCATGCCGTCGCCGCCGCCTTGCCAGTGAAACATCGAGCAAGAACTCGAGGCAGTGAAAGTAGATGTTGTACTGCGACTTACATAAACATATTTGTAGTATGTGGAGTAGGTATACCATGCATCGAATTTTCGCTCATCAATGCTACTAAGATTTTGTACATTTGAGAGCAACACCGATAGCCATAGATGACGAGTTTCAGGAAGAGTTTCGAGAGTTTGTGCCAGATAGCTAGGGAAGCTAGGCACGAGAAAAATAAGTTTTTTCTCCCAACCTCGCTTAGCGCAGCTCTGGTGAAAAACCCTAGCGGAGCAATGGAGGCGAGCGAGGAGTTTGTGCAATATGGTGTGGAGAGCTTCGCTGCGTATCAATGCTCGCACCGCAAACGCTCTTGGCACAGCTTTCGTGGAAATAGTCACACCCATAGTGTAAAAGCACTATGCTGTCACAGGTCACGCCGCCGTTCCACATCCTCGCACAGCCAAGCCACCTCGCCCATCTCAGTTTCTCTCCAGCAACCACACTGTTTGGGGTATGTTGTGGTTACAGGCGCCGGAGCCACCTCCTCCATGGGACGGTATCTTCGAGGCCACTCACCGCGTGAAGTGCCACCAGCCGGGTGTCGGCGACGAGAGCTGCCTCGTGGTCAACGTGTTCACGCCGGAGCACGCCGAACAACTGCCCGTGCTCGTCATCGTGCATGATGGACACTTCCAGACCGGGTATTCTAACCACGTCCCTGATTTGCCCAATCAACTTGGTCTTTCCAAGGCTGGGATTTCCCAAAGATTCTTTAAAAAACTGTGAAACATCGAGTCTCTATAGGTATCAGCTGTTTGGGCTCTTTAATAGTGAAAGGTTTTCAGTTAACCTAGAAAGAGGATTACAAAGCCCAGACGCGGCATTCTATATTAAAATACATGTTTAATATTTGTTTTTTAGTAACAATCTTTTTATCATCTAAGACGTTGGTAAACTTTGGTACTAGATTATATAATTTGGCGTGTTTTTAAAAACTATAAACCGGCTTTAAATTACTGAATACACACAGACATACAGGCAGACAGACAAGAAATCAAGAGGCTTAGTGATACTACTTGAAGTCAGTCAAAAGCACTTGGGAAGACAAATCGCCGGGAAACTCGACGGGCTTGAGTCGTCTCCCTCATCAGATCAGCTTGATGGTACCATAACATTGCATCGTCACCGGATTTACATACATAATTATGCCACAGCTCAATCAGTTGAGGATAACGGGTCTTAAATACAGTATCAAGATTTGTCCCGCAAATACTAACAGGGCCAGTTAAATTAAAGCTTGTTGATATAGATTTAGCTTTCTTCTTTCAGGTGGGGTGCTCACAAACCCCCAACGAAGCTCCTCAGTCAAGGCCTAGTTGTAGTGACTTTCAACTACCGTCTAGGACCCCTAGGGTTCCTCTGTCTAAAGATACCAGAGGCCTCTGGTAATGTTGGTTTAAAGGACCAGGTCGCGGCACTGTACTGGGTTCAGAGAAATATTGCCAACTTCGGAGGAGATTCCTTCGATGTCACAGTTTACGGCACCGGTTCTGGAGCAGCTGCAGTTCAAATCCTCCTCCTATCAGGTTTGTCTAAAGGCTTGCTCCACAAGGCCATACTTGAATCTGGCTCTATTCTATCGCCTATATCTTTGAGTTACGAGCCTGTACGCATCGCTTTTAACGCCGCACAAAAATTGGGCTACAAGTATGCGGAAAATCCAGAAAAACTGGCAAAGTTCTTTAAGAACGTACCTTTGAGACAACTGACAAATGTATCAGAGATCTTCCTGCCTTGTGTGGAGAGGAGTTATTATTATATGCATGGTTTACTGGATGAAGACCCTATGGATATTCTAAAGAGAGGCAACTTTGATGATGTGCCTTTGCTCTTAGTATTCACTGACACCGATGGTATGTCAATAGTTGAAAGGAACAAAGAAAGCTTAAATTCTGTTCCTGAGGAGTTTGATAAGCTACTGCCAAATAACTTGTGGTTTGATGACGAGCAGAAAAAGCTGAAGATAGCCGAGTTAGTAAAGGACTTTTACTTTGACGGTATTGAAGTCACCTTCATACAAAACTATGCGGATTATTTTCATGACGTTCTTTATGAATTCCCAATCATCAAGTTTGCAGTCCTGTTTGCAGAGAAGAGTTCCCACCCAGTCTACCTGATGAAGTTCAACTACAGGAGAGGACCTCAGAGGGAAGTACCCTCCAAGGAGAAGGTTGTCAATTACTTTTACAATGGTGCCGATGAAGATGTATTGGTCACCAGCAGATTGACTACCCTTTTGTGTAACTTCATAAAATTGGGGTGAGCTTTGTCATCTCTGTTTTACATGATGTTAGTAAAGAGAGAAATCAGGGTTCAACAGGATCATTTAAATTGTATTATTCAATGCTGACCTACATAACCAGGTGTCTGTTGGTGCACTTTGTCCTGGTGATATTGTATTGTAGCTATTACTCAGATAAGATAACCACAATGCATTCTGGTAGGTTATTTCCTTTATATATAACATTTGATAAAATAATTAAAATGTGATAGGTAAATAATAATTTGTGGAGTTGTAGCAATATGTAACGTAATATCTTGTTTTCCAGAGATCCTACCCCGATAACCACATCGCTGGTCCCTGTCATATGGAAGGCAGTTGGTGAAGGTTCTCGGGAGCCACCACAAGTGAAGACAGCATCGATACTACATTTTGAAGGCTCCCTGACCATGAGCACCAGCCCCAAGACTCAGCGCCTCAGTTTCTGGGACCATGTCTACGATAACTTTTACAGAACACACTCAAGTGTAGATGAGCTAACAGATTCATAAGTTAAAATCAAAGTGTAGCAGTTTTGTTTTGCATTTTTATTTAGATATTGAGGTCAGATTTTTTGGTACCTGGTGGTTCATCGTGTTAAATAAACTTAACTTACACATTTTTATTCACTATCTCATTCATCATACGACTTATTTGAGTATACCTATTTTATCTAGTACCCATAACACAAGCTCTGCTTCGCTTGGGGCTAGATACTGTTAATGATAATTAATAAATAAAAAAGAATGAATGATAATCCAGCATTATTTATTTATATTTGTTTTATCTGATTCCTGGTAGAGGTTGTAAACATTCAGAACAGGAGGCGGAGGCGATTCGCACGTTGCAGATCCGGGAGCGATACACTGATTTTGCCAAACATAGCAAAAGAGGCACATATCAACGTTTTAACCGAACTCCTGGGCTTGGACCTCATCAAAACAACCACAAGGAATAATCACACATATTCTAATCGATAGAAATCCACGTGAAGACATCACAAGAGCTTCGACGTCGTCACAAATAAATAATACCGTTACCTGTAGAATCGGCGGCGGCGGCCTGGCGAGCGATCAGTGAAGTGCTGCGCGCTGTCTTCGACCCAGGGCCTACAGCATCGCTCCTCACACACAATATCACTATGAATTACTGCTTTTTCACACAAATCACACAAAAAATCAACAAGTAAAAACTACAGGAGGCAAAAACATGAATAACCCGTCCCATCCTATAATCACTTTTCTTCACAGTGTTAATGTTACCACCTTAACGTCTATTAAGCGCTACATAGAGCTTACTATCACTTGACAAGCGCCACTTACTATTTTATGGTACCTACATAAAGTTTGATAGTACTTCATATTTTTTTTCATTTGAAGCTAGTATTTATTTCTTTCATTACATATTGCACTTAAAAACAAATCCAGGAATTCGTATTATTTCCTTTCTCATAAATTACTTACAATTAATCAAGAAACAACAAAATATTAGGAAGCTAAGCTGGCAGCATTATTTGGCAGACATTATGTGACATTGACATGACATGATGAATAAAAGATAAAAGTAAAGAAATGACACTGGCAGAACAGCAGGAGGATCAGAGGAGACTACATCTGGTAGGTCGTAGATGTGGTATATACTCTAAGTGGTAGGTACATCATGTGCCTATAGTGATCTGTGGACTACATCTAGCTCTTGCTCCACGTTCCTGCGAAGGCTCTATCCTACGGCTCTATCTAACCCTCCTCAGAAAGAAAAGGGAACCCAGCACGGAGTGGAGTGCAAAACAGTGACCTACCGAACGAAACCTCGCCTCGGGAGAGTTAATTTATTATTTATTAAATAGGACATCCAACGTGAGATCACTTATGGCTAGTTAGTAACAAGTAACAGTTCTTAAATCGATGTGTCTCTATAATATAGGACGTTAATAAATAATCATAGTTTTATCATGAATAGTTAGGTAGGTACCTAGGTACCTAGTTCTAGTAAAATGTGTTCTTCTTCTAGGTATATTCTTTTAGAAATCTGAGAGTGAATAGTCTAGTCTAGTGAATACCGCTAATTTAGCAGTCGAATAAGATTTCTTCTCATTAAAAGAGTAGGTACTAACCTACTACTGTTCAAGCAATGAAATTTATTTTGGCGAAAATTCAAGCGCTGCAGCCTTCGATAAAAGTAAAAGAGTTGTTTTACTTTTATCGAAGGCTGCAGCGCTTGAATTTTAAGTTTAATTTTAATATTAGAAGTAAAACAACTCTTTTACTTTTATCGAAGGCTTCAGCATGTCTTTTCTTTGCGCGGTACCTGTTCACCACTGTGCTGTCGTCTTCGTACCCAATAATACCGGGTACCAGCAGGTTGTTAATGTGCAGCAGGAACAACGTGGCAGACAGTACTGACCCCTGAGGTACCCCGGCGTTAATCACCAATAGGCTACCTACTTGACTACATATATAATAAGTTCCAAAATATTATCATCCTAGTCAGTGATAAGATAACGTAAAAAAGCGTATTTTGATGGCTTTCATTAAAAATGTGTCTAATTTAGGCAAAAAAGAGAATTAAAATTAAATTTTTTTTGGTTACGTTGATCAGTCGTCACTTTCGCTATTTCGTCTCCCTCTCTATCACGTCACTATCCTATGGCGTCACTTTCTGCATCTAGTCAGTCACCTTAACTGGTATCATGCCTTATTTCGTCTCTTTCCCTACTCTGCCTATGGGGCAAGCCTGGCTCCCTGGTTAGCGTCTTCTTGAGGGACTTAGCGACTTTGTTGTAGGCAGTCTTCTTTTATTTATTTATTTATTTATTTATGATGTGTCTGAGGCCTGCCAGCCCACTGCCACTTCAGCTTGCTAATTCTTAGAGCTTTGGTTCTCTGTCAGATGTAGGATGTAGGTATTCGTTACGAATCCTATCCATCAGGGAAACTCCGAGCATAGCTCTTTCCATAGCTCACTGAGCCTAAGCGACTTTGAACTGGTTGACCAGCCCTACCGTTTGTGTCTACAACTCAGGTCCGTAGGTCATGAGGAATGCTTGAAAACTTTCGTCTTCAAGGATTGAAAACATTCGTTTCCAAGCATTGCGGTAAGGGTGACGAGAAGACTCTGCTTAGTTTCCCAGACGCTGCCCAGCCTAGCTGGATCCTCCTCTTGGCCTTCTTCTCGAAATTAAAACAATTTCGAAAAGGTGGCCATGTACGACAACCGGTATTGGATCAATGTGGCCATTGATCATAATCATGACTTTGGTTTTATCCAAATTCATGCCAAGACCGATGCGTCGCGAGGCTAAAGCTAGACCGCCAGCTCCTCTAGCGACTGACAATGAGAAGTGCCGAATAAGACACTCTACAATAATGTTTAAAATATGTATATTTACAAAAGAAGGTAGATACATCATTAGGCAGGTAGGTACCTATGTACAATAGGTAGGTAGTTATAAAACTAAAACACCTAGGTAATTATATTGTCCTATATAAAATCCATAGGGAGTTACTTTTAACATGAAAATATTTGTCCATAATAGGTAGGTACCGTCAGATAACAGAGAATAACTATATCTACCTGGGTATTTTGAACATTGTGTGATACGATCAATCACACAATGCAGTCAATTAATTATTCATATGTTTTATACTATTTTGTAACAAGAAATAAATTAAACAGTACTTATTGGTACTTTCTGCTTGCAAATAAGAACAAAAAATTGCAATTTGATACCTACAATGTCCCACTACTAGGTATAGGTATGGCATTAATATATAACCTCTAATTAGCTGGGCCAGGGTTAGTCAGGGACCAAGATACTGAGTCATGTTACAAATTTAACAATCAAGAGCCAAATTATGATATTGGTACTTTTTGATTTCGCATTTTTGATATAATACATCGACTTTTTTATGATCGTACATAATCTACAAACTAGGTACCTACTTACATAACTCGTAATGCTACCGAATACCTACAAGGTATGGAATGTTGTCATAATTCCTTAGAATGCTAGAGTAGGTCCAGTCAGCAATAAAGGTATCTGCTGATCTTACAAGTGTCAAACTCATGGTCGTTGATATTTGAACACTGTACTAACAGCACACTAAGTTTTACACCTAAGTAGTTATTTTGCATAAAGGTAAAAACTTGATTTCATTATTAAAAGAATAATAACCTTTTCTAACTTCAATAAATTCATAACATTGGTAAAGGTTTTGTGTACCTACTACATTAAATTCACTTTGAAAGAAATAATCAGCCGACGCCACTTAGTTCTTAGCACAACAACCAGTCCAATATAATGCTTAAAATCACCTCAATACTCTAATTCATTTTGATAGCGATATTTGTTTGTTCACTACTGGCAATGTTCGGTAACGTCGACGACGGAGGCCTTCCTCCATCCGAAGCAGAAGTACCCGAGGCCCAGGCCGGCCACCAGCGCGAGGCACAGCCACACGTTGTACGTCATGAAGACCAGCATGAGGATGTACGAGGCAGTAGACTGGATGAGATGCAGGCACGTCTGTATGATGTGGCCTGACGACAGCATTGAGTATCTGGAAGGTCAGTTCATTGAGTTAGTCCTGGAATCACAGGCATCAGTCCACCGCGGTCAAAATGCTTCATTATATTATTGTGTTGATAGGGACAAAGGACAAAATTAGTAAAGGGTGTAAGTACTATGGGTGCCTTCACCAGCATCATAGCTATGTATAGGTACTTATTATCAGTAGCTTACCTACCTATCAATCTTATCTGCCTAGCAGTTATGACGTCATTATTATAGGTTCTAGCACTTCCAATTGACGATTCCAATGACGACGAACATGTGGTTCTAGTAGACCTACTAGCTGCGGCCCGCTGCGTTCCTGCGACTGCGATGCGACCTCAGAACTCACTCTCCCGCTGCGTTCCTGCAACTGCCATGCGACCTCAGAACTCACTCTCCCGCTGCGTTCCTGCAACTGCCATGCGACCTCAGAACTCACTCTCCCGCTGCGTTCCTGCAACTGCCATGCGACCTCAGAACTCACTCTCCCGCTGCGTTCCTGCGACTGCGATGCGACCTCAGAACTCACCCCGGACAGAGACTAGTAGAGATAGAGATAGAACAATAAGTAGAGCTAGATGACTCACTTGACGACAGCAGTTCCCCCACAAGTCCCGTTTGCCCCGCACTCCGTCTTGGTGATGTTGACGGTGGAGTCTCCAGGGCTGGAGGTGGCGCGCGTGTGCAGTGCCTCGCGGTAGTACTTGAGCCCCTCGTACAGCACTCCAGCCACGAAGATGACGGCGCAGGAGCCCAGCATCTCCCACGCGTTGGTTGTCACCCAGCCAGAGAACAGGATCTGAGCGTTCACGCACGCGTGAAACTGGAATAGAGAGAGAGAACATTCTACATTTTTATTGAAAAACAACACGTGGTGTTTTTTTAAAAACAATGTTTTTTTTAAGAAAACATACATTGTTTTTTTATTTTACCGTTAGATTCTGGTGCTAAAATTTATTTTAAAGGATGACTTCAAACACTTCAGAGGATTTTATTATCTTCGGAATAAAGAGATAACAAATATGTCAGCGGAGAGTTCAGTCATTTTATTTTTAATTTAGTTAATTTAATAGGTACCTACCTACTACCTATACTATAAGTTTCCAAAAGTTTTTAAGAAGCTTGCACAAGCAATTCATTACTTAAATAATAAATTCGAATTATTTTTCGACAACTTCTAGTCCATCCTAAGGTTGCCTGGAAGAGATCGCTCTTAGCGATAAGGCCGCCCACTGTGCATTATTTGTTATTGTTTTTATTTTCTGTGTAATTATTTGGTGTGCCATAAAGAATATTAAATTTATATTGTATAGTAGAGCTTTTTTAAATGACTTGCCTCCGACCGAGCCTATGACATTATAATTGGACGTGTTTCAAAAACGTTAAACCGACTTCAAATTCTTGAAAAAATCTTTGAGGGATTTATTTAAAGACGTAAAATATATTTTGACAGTAATATCGCCATACATCTATGAAAATCTAATGTATATCAACAAAAATAGAGATAGCTTTTTGAAAAAATGTGATGTTCACAACAGAAATACAAGAAACAAGAACAAACTACACATTCCATCATATAGATTACGAAAGGTAGGCAAATCATTTATGGGCAATTGCGTACGCTTCTATAACAAGCTTCTATCTGAAGCAACTGAGCTAAATTATCAATTATAATTCGTAAATTTAAACAGTACATAAAACAAAATCTTATCAGGAAAGCCTTTTACTCCATAGATGATTATATCAATGCTTGGCTAGATGTCGCATGTCGCCCAGTTCCGCACCGACAATAGTAGTCCTATATAATGGAAAACCTGCTTAGTTTTATATACATATTGACCTGTATCTAAATCACATTACATCTAGACATAGATAGCCAAATAATATTGTATTAAATTTTAAGCATTATAATAACGTACCTACTTACTAGTGGTTTATTTTTCGCTTCTTCAACTTGTGGGCGCAAATTGAAGCGAACAAAATCTATAACATTTTGTTTCTTATTTGATTATAATTACTATTTATTAAGCTGTTTTTATGTATAAAATTTGACTTGTCTTAGTGCTTATTTTGTAAGCCTAATGAAATAAATTTATTGAATTTGGATTTTTTTGAATGAATTTGGTATAACTGACTGTCACCAGTACCTGCCTACTTACAACCTATGTATGCGTGTGATTCTATACCAAACATGTAGTTTCCAATGCATGTGTAACAATACCACGTCTTACTCATTCTACGGTATGGATTTGCACGCTCTCGCTTCACATTCCGCGTTTTCAACCTGTGTCAACATTTTCCTTCTTTTTACAGAATAACTAATCAACAGTATCAACTTAAAACTCAAAGTGCTTCATTTCCTGTAGACCTTACGAAGTAGATATCTTGTTCGCTTCTTTACTTATTTTTAAATAAAGTTTTTTAAAGTTTACTTTGATTTTTGTCCAGTTCATTACTTTTAAGGTAAAGTAAAGAAGCGAACAAGAAATCATTACCTTGTTAGAATGTTAGTTTGCGAGTAGATGCGGAGCAAAACTCGGCCTTAGCTCTTTTGTTCACTAGATAATCTGATATTTTATAGTAAGCCTTTTTACAAAGGATATTTTGTCAATTTGTTCGAATTTATTTATTAATGGCGGCCAATGATCAACGGTGAACTAACACAGGCTGATGATAATGGTGATACCTACAGTGGCTGAAGAAATACATTTAGTTTTGACTCGCGAGCCATTGTTTCCGTGGTTAGGTGGGCATTTTTTAAATTGTTATCATTATGTGGTTTGTATTGTGCAATTGTGTGGTAAATCATTACGTTGTAACTATCGGATCGGATGGTCGGCGTGCGGCGGCGGCGGCGTGCGGTAAACTTGACCTTTTTGCCCTTAGCCTGCGCCCGCGCACGCTATCTCGACTACAACCACGGGAATGCAACACGTTACGTATACAGACAGACTAGAAGAACTTATTATAATTATATAGTCATTATTTCACTTTTTTAGTGTTTTTGAGTAAAATAAACAATTTTTTTAAAAGAGACTCATCATCCGCCTTAGCAAGTCCACAGCTGGACATAGAACTTTCCTTACGAGCGCTTTGGCGATATTCGGCGAAAACAAGGGGTTTTCATTACCAACGAAGCTCGAATTGTAAATAGCTTGTTTTTCCTCCGTCTAATAAACGAAAATTTTGTTTTGTTGATTGACTTGACACTGATTTAAATAAAACCGGCCATGTGCGCGTCGACTCGCGCACGAAGGGTACATAAACATAAAAAATAATATCAATAATAAATATACATCTATAAAAACGGCAAAAATAACAAGTTTGTTGTAGGGGAGCATTTTCGATAAATACAAAAATTGTACATTTTTGTAAAAATGAATCTCAGAAAAGGTCAAATTCTTAAAACAAAACACTGGCACGGAAATAAAGTGATATTTTTGATTTCTGGCGCTTCTGTATGTAGACTAAAGTAATGAAACGACGAAGAAACCTTTAGCCTGTTAGTTGTTATTTTTCGAGTTGGAGCAAAACCGTCCCTACCTTTTTTATCTTCTAGATAATCTGATATTTTGTAGTAAACCTTTTTGCACCGAAAGTTTTTGACAATTTGTTTGAATATATTTACTGATAGATTCCGCAACTCAAGAGATTTGTAGTAGAAGCATATAGGTACATTGCCCTTTAAAAGATACATTAATTTTGTGAAGCCCGGTTGTGGGTACCTACTGCTAGTTTATGTTAAGGTATTTCTAGTGTTTATATTATGTAGGTACCTATATCGCTTTTTTTAGTTTTTCAGTTAAGTTTAGTGCACAAGTTACGTGACACCCTGTACAGAGCAATGAGTACCTATGCCCTACCGAAGCACAAGATAACGTTTATCGATAAGCAGGCGGTTGTGGTTGCGGTTGCGGTTGCGGTAGCGAGCTCCGTGGGAAAGCCAGCGAGTACCTACCAGTACGTAGGCATGATACTCTTCATCATGATTAACATATTATTTTAAAATAAATGTAATTATTGAAGTACGAAAACGGCACAAACTGTTCTATCTCTGTTTGTTCTACTTAGTTGCGAATTTATTTTTATTTGAGTAGTAAGTAGGTAGGTATTAAGGTTGCTGCATATCTGGACCACACCGCTAGCGCACACCACAAACGCGTGCATTCAAATTGTGCTTTACCTTGTTATATTTAGATTCATTTTATGTTGACGGCATCAAAGAACAAACAGAAATATTTGAATGTTCGTATTTGTGTTGTGCGGTAGCGGTGCTGGACGCGCGAGCGTCATTAAGTATTTTGATTCCGATAAACTAAAAATAATTAAAATATTAGGATCATCCAGTTTGAATAACCTACACGTCGCATCGCGTCGTTTTGTTTTGTTTTGTAACCTAGTTTTCGTTTTACAATTGTTTGATTGTAAAAGCAAAACAGTATTGCTGAACTGTAGTTGTTGTGGGTTTGTTGTAGGTAGGTTGTTTGTTGGCACCACGGCACCATTGTTTTTGTTGTCGTGGTACCATGTCATTCTTATGATTGGATTAAAACCTAGGTAGGTTTAATTACCTAGCATACGCAACGTTGTACTCACCACCATGGCGTGTCCATGGCTGTGGTCGCCGTCGTCGCCGCCGTGGTGGTCGCTGTGGTCCATGGTGGAGGCATGCTGGCTGTGGTCCATTGCGGAGGGAGTGTGGTCTGGAACGACAACAACAACATGTACGTCACTCAGTCAGAATTATTAACAACATGATGACAGATCGCTCGGTAGCACATAGCTGTAGGGTTGGAAGCTGTTTCATTTACTTGAGTACATACATAATAATAGATAGGACAAGGTCACTTGTGTGCAATAACACATACACAGGCAAGTACCGACAGTGGCTTATTGTAGGATTCTGCATCCAGGACCTCTAAGGTTTACCAGACCACCCCATCAGTTAACGAAAAAAAGCGGCAAAGTGCGTGTCGGCCTCTCGCAGTGTAGGGTTCCGTAGTTGCACTTGCACCGTTCATTATCTTACAGGTATTACAAACAACTCATTTCAATGCAAGATTTGTTCTAAATACGTCATGGACATAAATAAAAACTTGCAGGTAGGCTTTATTAATAATTTGATTGTTTTGCAAAAACTGAAAATAAACTTGGATTTCTTTAATTTTAACATGTTTTAGTTTTGCGGTGGGTGGTGGGTACAAATCACGTACGATTTGTACGGTAATTAATATTAATGAAACTCAGGATAATCTTTTATACAATTGCATAAGAATCATCCAAATTGGTCCATCATTGACGGAGAAGTCGACGAACAAACGAACAAACATAAAAAATTATACAGCCGAACATAGAAACTCCTCCTTTTGTCGAAGTCGGTTAAAAGTAAATGTGATAGTGAGCACATAGCAAGATCGGTCAGTGGTGGCTGGTGGCGTAATCAGCGATGCCAGATCTACTGATTTAGCAGTAGATCTACCTGCTTTTTGAACCGTCTACTGATCTACTGATTTTTTGCTCAAATTTTGTGAAATCTACCTGCTTTTTCCGAGCATCAATAGCAAGTGACTCCATGTCTTTTTAAGCTCTCAGTGTCACGTGACAAGTTGCCAATGAAATTTTCACAAACTTCACAAAACTGAAACAGATGAATGAAACTGAAGAGTTTGTTTTGTTCGTTCCTTCGTTTCTTCTTTCCGGCTTCCACTTTCTTACTGTCTGTCTTGGTCTGTCTGTTCATCGTTTTAGATTGATTGGTCGGTCCGTTCGTTCGTTCGATAAACTTTTGCAAAATGCAAACTGAGTAAGACCGTTTATCCAGTTATTACTTTACTATGCACTAAATAATATATGTCCAAAACCACAAATTAAAGTTCGATCAGACTGAAAAGAACTGAGCAAAGCACAGCCGACAGGCCGCCTGGCCTCGCTTTCCACAAAGCTAAACAGTTTGGGCATATGGGCAAAGAACACGCTTCCTAAATTTAAAAAAAACGGGTTAGTAGCTTTGTTATATGTATTTTTTGCATGAAAATACTCGCAAAACACAAAAAATAGGTACTAATTTATAACATATTAAAATCTACCTGCTTTTTTTCCCAATCTACTGCTTTTTTACCCAAATTTCTACTGCTTTTTTCAAATTCCATCTGGCAACACTGGGCGTAATCATCGGCACTTTACTCAGGACGGAGCTCACGGACGCGCTTGTGCTCAGCCACTGCAGCTGCGCCAGCCTGGCTTTCCCCAGCAGTGCTATAACCTCGCAGCTTGCGCAAGCGCACACAGATTTACATCTAGGTATAATCGAAGAGACCTAGGCACCTATGTGGGCTATCTTTCTCTGCGAAAAAACGCAGATTTAAGCTTGCTTGCAAATACTTTGATTAATGCTTTTATTTCTTTTTTTTTATTTATAAAATAAGAATTAAATGTCCAACGCATGTAGAGCAGGTAGGTAGGTTTGTAATTGTAAAAAAATTACAATGGATAAATGGAATGTATTTTTTTTAGAAAAAGAAGATAAAAACGAATGTGTTGTAGCACTGTCAATCTGGTAATTGTTCATGAAAGGCGTGCACGTGATTCCGGATGCTATTGTCCTTATAATGGTTTTCCTCCGGCGCGGCGGCGCGGCGCGGCCTGTAATGTCTGACACACGAGGGGATTCCATATTTCCTTCCTGACATATTAAAATCAATTAAGTTAGTTACTAGAGAGTACCTAACATGGATAAATAAAACTTCAAGTGCACGTGCAAGAGCAAGGGTTCCGTACAAACTTGTACTTGTAATTTACGAATAAATATTACGAATAAATATTAAAAATAGATATTACTTACGAGACGTAAGTGGAAAATTAAAAAAAATGGGCATAAACGGCTATAACTTTTAATTGCGTTGACTTAGAAGTTTGATTTATATCGCGGCTCTACGAGATTACGAACCTGAGTATATGATGTGAATTTCAGCTCAATACCTGCACGCGTTTCTGAGGAAAGAGGGTTGACAGACGGACAGACGGACAACAAAATGATCCTATAAGGGTTTCTTTTTTCCTTTTGACGTACGGAACCCAAAAAAACATTGATATGAAACCACATCACACTACAATTAAGAAGATGAACATTTGGATGTTGGTTAGACATGCGCAAAACAGTCCTCTGCAATGAAATTTCATACCGCGTCATATGGCATGTTATCAGTACACAGTACTCTAAACATGACATGACGCGCTATGCTAAGTAATGCAAACGGCCGCCTGCTATATCTTTTAAGTGTGGGTAGGGTACTGAATGTTCTGTTCTGTTTAGATGTAATGTAATAGCAATATACAGACCTTTCACTATTATATTATCGTAAACCTATAAACGAGCAATTCTTTCTGGCATAAAGATAGGTATGTATGTAAATTATACCTCAAACGAATGGAAAGTCTTTATTTACAAAGAAAATTACTTACAATCACATAATAGAATTAAATTAAAACAAGAACTTATTTACAATTGACCTAACTGAACTGCAGATTGTTGTAAACAATCTACAGGTAGCTCAACTGATCCATATAATACCAGTCGGAAGCGTGCCCAAAACGCTGGCTGCATTGCACCTTAAAGATATTTTGTTTTGATCCGTGTAAATTGTTAAGGAAACAAAGCATGACTTACTTTTAATAAATAAAATATTAAAAGTAAGTCATGCTTTGTTTCATAAACTACTAATACCTACCTATAGTAAGTAATTTTGAAACAAAGCATGACTTACCTACGGGTGCCACCGAAACGTAACCCTTATTTAAAGCTCAATACTATTTAAATTCTACTAAACGGCGCGGCGGCGTGTGACAGAGACAGAATCCCGTCCGGCTGACACTCCTCGTCGCTTGCACTCGATCGAACGTTTACGATACTGAACGACGGACACCCGAGCATTTACAGAACACGGCCGGCCGCGCCGATCGCAGAGCATCGCGCCATGCCATGTCTAATGCCATGTGTCATGTTAAATTTTGTCGGGTACTGGGTACTGTTTCAGTACGCTGTCGTGCTATATAACGCGTTGAGCAGTACTCACAGTACCTACACACCTCTAAATGTTGGTACTATTTCACGCTAAACTAGGTACCTACCTTCCCTACTGATCGAATCGAGCTGAAATGTTTGATATGTAACTGCTTTCAATGCAAACAAAACCGCGGATTAAAGCTAGTCCGCGATATTGCCCCCAAATGAAGTCAAGGTAGAATAACAAATGAACAATATAGTTATGTTTGGTTCAGCTCTATTACCTCTACGAACGTAACAAATTATCCAACGCATGCGTTAACCGACCCATGTCTGAAGAATACGGAATGATTTGTGCCGACCGACATCGGCTGGTACAAGCGATTGAGATGGTAAAGTGCGAGAATTATCACGTGTGTGAATATCGGCCTCAGTGACCCAGTGACTGAGAGGTTCATCGACTTTTGGTTAGAAAGACACTGTTATATCCAAATTTAATAACCTACGTTTATGGGCCTTTCATGGTATCTTACAAACGTAAGTTTGTGCTTAGATAAGTATTACAATCACATGCGCCAGGTATAGAGTTCTATTTCCTATCTCAATAGGACTTCGCGGTGGCGGCGCCCCGCCGCCGCACAGTGGTACCGCCCATAGGTCATAATTAAAAAAAAAAAAGAACAACTACCCTCAATTTATCTACCTATAACGATTAACCGATAAACAAGCAACCTCAAAGTATAAATATCCTACCCATTTTACCTAAGAATCACGTAATTTTTGTCCTCCGAAGTTAACACATAATTACGTTGCGCTCGCCTGATTAGAAGCTCGCTAACAGACATTATTTTTGTGACGATGAATTCTCGGAATGACATTGTTTTCGAGTGTGTTTGTGACATGGATTTCCAAGATCAAGGTATGTTTTCACTATCTAGTTATATTTTAAAATTTTATTTGACGTTATTATGCTGACTTTTTACGTGCTACGCCATACAGGATTTCTACCAAATATTTGCCTTAATTGTTGACTTTACGTGGACTTTCAATGGACTTTCTACATTAATCAACTATCCTCACCTACCGTAAATTATAGATTAAACTGTCTATTTTGAGAATATAAAGTTTTTTTTTGCTAATATCTGCTAATGTAGTTCCTATACAGCCTCTACGACTGCGTAGGCTAAGACGTAGCACGGTCTACGAGAAATAAGTTATATTTTTTCTTATTTTCTTTTCAGGTACTTTGATTAAATGTACTTTTTCAAGGATGCATTTTTATGAGATATGGTCTGCCGTAACTGGAAGTGTTGTTAAGAAACAACAACACGTACTGCAAACGATTCTAGCTTCTATGGGTGAGGTCGAGGATCTAGATATTAGGAACTTGATAGTAGAATACTAAGTTTATGTAAAAGTATTGATAGATTTTGGATATTTCTATTAACAATTGTTAATAGAATAAGCCATAACGTTTTGCTCAAGTACTCTGGTTATTGGTTAAAAGAAATTTAATGTGTCGAATTAGCAATAAGTAATGAGCGAGCAGTGCATTCAAGAAAAGACGAACGACAAAAAAATATATTAAGTATATAAATTATTATTATATAGATATTAATATACAGAGTTATTGGTAAATTAGTAACACTACGTGAACTGCAGGTTCTACCCATCATCACAAACACGTTTGTGAAGACGCCAGGTCTTAATTATTAAACTTGGTATTGGTAATAGGTACCTACTCCCCGCGATTCAATAATCGTTCGTTAGAGAGGTTTTATTTGAAACTCAATTTAAAAACAGCTCTGCCCTGAATTAACAGAAGGTATGAGAGTGGAAGATCGGTCTTAAGTAACTCGCTGGGTTCCAGACAAAAACGTTTTTATTTAGCATCAGAAGTGATTTATAAATTTTCTTAAGAATTGAGACCTGGTGTCTTTACGAACGTATTTGTGATGATAGGCAGGACCTGCAGTTCACGTAGTGTGACTAATGTACCAATAACCCTGTATAAATATTAATATATAAATGTTAATTATGTTGGTTGTGGTAGTATTAAGTTTCTTGTGGTTATGATTAGGTACGTTTGTAAATAAATTAAAATTGACTTGTTTTTTATTTATTACATTTAACACGTATAAAATATAAAAAGAATACACATTTATATGTATATAGATTTATAACCACTTCATGAAAAGCGTTGATATCATATTCAGAGGCCATTTCCAAACGTGGCACAATAAATCCGTAATATTGATCAAATAAATTTATATAACAAAAGTGCATATTGTACAGTTTATACTATATTATGTATCAGATTTGGTAAATTATAGTATTATTGTACACTTAAGAAGTATTCTTTATAATTTTTCTAAAGAAAAAATCCAAATAACAAAGATATGTATTTATGACCGCGCTTGTAGGGCGCTGGTTCCACTGTGCGCCGTGGTGTCTTGAGCTACCGAGCGAGAAACACCAAAACAAACGGAGTGAGTGAAACGCCAAATAGCTCTATACATAATTATTAATGGTTGTGCCACCAGCAGGTTATTGGTTTCGCAACCAAGCTGATACCTACCCTCCATACAAACTGTAGGTACACATTTTGTTGATGACACCATCATGGTTTCTAATGAGATAAGGCCCTTTAAAATTGCGTCCAAGAATAGATTCGAGTATAAAATGGCACATCTTACGTATGACTTGGTTCAGCGCAGGTTATAGTGGAAGAACCACGGTGCGCGGTGGACCAAATCTATACTAATATAAAACTCTTTGTCCTGACATACAGAGAAGCTACAGCCTAAACCAGTAAGCGTAGAGTAGGTACAGACTTGAACCTTGCAGGGTGTGTAGGTCCTGGTATGAAAGTGAGCACTAAGAAAGAAATTTCGACAATTCTACCTCTAAGGGGTTCGAAATTGGAGTTGAAACTTTAAACAAAAAATCTCTGTATTTCATTAACCGAACTACAAAACTTACACACATTGCATTCATCGTGTTCTGAAATTGCGACGGTGTTTCTCTATAAGTAATTTCAAAAAATGCTTAAATTTACAGGAAAAGGCTCCGTATCTCAGCAACCGTTAGCAATACAATTACAGAATTTTACACGTAGCCTTTCAAAGCAATAACCCATTTCATCCATAGTTTTTCAAAATTATGACTGTTTTTCCTAATCTTTATTTCAGTTCAAAGATCTTTATTTTCTCATTTACAACAAATGCTACTTACATGAGAAACTTAAACGAAGTCTATAATTATGTTATTTTTCGTCTTTCTAAGTTATGTTTAGTAGTGTTACATCCTCAAATATATATTTTTGCAATTTGGTTTTAAACACGCCAAACGTTCCAGCACCTTTAATGTCTTCAGGTAGCCTGTTATAGAACTGGGCCCCTTCAAAAGTAATAGTCTTTTTACCCTGTTGGGTTCTAATAGTAGGCAAAACAAGATGATCACCTCTTCGTCTAGTGTATTTACTGTGTAGTTGGCTTTTTTTGATGAATGTGATATTGGTATGAATAGTTTTGTTAAGGATTTTACGTATAAGTAAGCAGGTTGTATAGATATATAGTTGTTTAATATTCATTAGTTTAGTTTCTTTATAAATTTTTACAGTAGGAGTTAGATACGGATAGTGAAAAAGAATTTTAATAATTTTGTTCTGTAGTCTTTGTAACTCGTTTATTTTATAGGTTGGCGCGTTACCCCATATTTCTATAAGGTATGTTAGGTGTGATTTTACCAAAGAGTTGTAGATGTTTAGGCGGACACGCATTGGAAAACATCTTACGCTCTTTCGAAGAGATCCAGCAAGCGCTGAGAGCTTTGATTTAATGTGGTCTATTTGGACGTGCCAGTTGAGGTTTGTATCTAGTCTTAGCCCCAAATACTTCTCATCATGCTTTTCCTGTAAAACTGTTCCGTTGATAGTCAGAGGTGAGTATGACTGTAGTGTTTTTGGCTTTAAATATGAGAAAACAGGTTTTTGAAATATTTATGGTCAAAAGGTTGTATTGAAACCATCTAAACAATGTGTTAAGATCCTGTTGTGCTTCTTCTATCATTTCGGTAATAGGCGATCCAAAATAAAATAGGCACGTATCGTCCGCATAAAGTGCTATTTGCCCCCGCAGGCCAATCTCAAAGACATTATTAATATAAACGAGAAAGAGCAATGGTCCCAAAACGGAGCCCTGTGGTATGCCACATGTGACTAGCAGGGAACTACTTTTAGCGTCATTTATTTTTACCGTTTGGAATCTGTTATTAAGGTAAGACTCAAACAATTCTAGGGCTTTGCCAGCAATTCCGATGCTCTTAAGTTTTTTTAGTAGAAGTTCATGACTGACGGTGTCAAAAGCTTTCTGCAAGTCAATGAAAACCCCTAACACAACATTTTTCCGATCAATGTTATGCTTTATTTTGGTCACCAGATCGATAGTAGCGGATAAAGTATTCGATTTTGCTCTAAACCCATATTGACGTTCAGAGATAAAATTGATGGAATTAAGATAATTATTAAGCCTAGTGTATAATATTTTCTCGAGAATCTTTGACATCACTGGTAATACTGAAATCGGGCGATAGTTGGACGGATTAGTTTTAGCTCCAGATTTATAGATTGGGCTCACTTTGGCAGTTTTTAAAGTTTGTGGAAATTCACCAGTGGCAAGTAGTTTATTAATACAGATAGTTAATTTGGGGAGTATCAATTCTTTTATGCATTTAACAGATTTAGTAGTAATTCCATCTATTCCAGTACTTGAGTTAGAGTCTAGTTCATTAATAATTTTGTTAAGTTCTGTTTCATCGCATGGTTCTAATATTGATAAATTGTTTTGGGTAGACGTTAGAGTTGTAGAAGGTAAGACGTGTGTACAATTATTATGAAATTGTGGTGGAATTCGTGAAGCTAGTACTGATCCTATTGAAGAAAAGAATTCATTAAATTCGGCGCATATATCCGATGGATTAGTAATTGGACCTGTTTCAGATATTAACTTAGGGGGAGTACTAGAGGGCTTGACTTTGTTGGCAGCTATTGTATTGATGAGCGTCCACATCTTCTTCGGTAGTTTTTCGCATTTTTCAAATTCTTTATAGTAATAGGATTCTTTTGTAGTTTTGATTTCTGTTGTTGTTTTGTTCCTCAGTCTTTCAAATGTTTCTTTTAGTTCGATATTTTCTGGGTCTCTTCGGTAGTTTCTCCAGGCTTCATTTCTTTCGTTGATTGATGTGATTATATGTTTATTTATCCAATCTTTCTGGGGTAAGTTCAAAATTTTGGTTTTCTTTACTTTGCTCTCACTCAATATCTTTTGAATATAGATTTCTAAAAGGGGATATTCTTATTCTTATTTACAGGAAAAATCTTAATAAAATCCCTAGGTAGGTACATCAGCAACCGTTTGCAATAGAATTAAATAAATTGATACCTATGTAGATTAATGAGACTAAACGAACGCACATTTCATTCATAGTTTTTTGATATTCTGACTATGGCCCGTATTATGAAAGCTTCCCCAAGCATTACTTAAGCAGTCATTACGTGATCTCTACTCAAGCGTTAATTACTCAAGTAATGCTTGGTAACCGTTCAATAATATGTCTAAGCAGTTACTCGAAGGCGTGGACGGAGGAAATCCGCTCTTGACGGCTACTTGAGTGAGTGTAGATTTTGACATGAGCTCCCAAGCATTGTTTGAAAATTAGTATTCACTCAAAACTAGACATAAGCATCACTCAAGCAGAGCTCGATGACTGAGCATGCTTTCATAATACGGGCCTAAGTGTGTTCCCATGTTCCTAATGCTAATTGAAAGGAAAACAGTAAGCACGTATGCAAAAAAATGAGTCCTGATGTTGTACTTCTCAGACGACAAACGAAAAATATTTTTGAAATTTTAGAATACTTTATATTCCATGAGCGTAATAACACAAATAAGGAGGAAAAAAAACTTGTTTATAAGTATTATTAATTTAAAAAAAAGTTATTTGCAATTCAAAAACACATTATCCACGTTGAGCCACTCGCGGTTCAGAATCAGTTCCTTTCGGATTAGTATACAATGTTACGTGGTACCCTGTATAGGGTGTGATTCATTTGGATTCAAAATTAAAAAAATAATAAAGAAAAACTAATTTATTGGGTTACCCTTATTATCACACAAAAGAACCATTATTGACGTTCATCATTCGTAACTGCAGTTAACATTTTCCATTCTGCAGTTCCATTTTTCGATAAAGCGTCCGAGCTATCAATCACGAGCGTTATCATGCCGTGATAAACGGACAATTTTTTC
The DNA here is from genome assembly GCA_947086465.1 of Eupithecia exiguata. Lineage (NCBI taxonomy): Eukaryota > Metazoa > Arthropoda > Insecta > Lepidoptera > Geometridae > Eupithecia > Eupithecia exiguata. The sequence goes on from OX352242.1 coordinate 11,939,820, forward strand.
CTTAAATGAAAGCCCGCGATCTCCAGGATATTTAGTACCAGCAAGACGGCGGCGCCACTTGCCACACACCACGTGAAAACGTGGCTCTATTGCGAGAAGAAAATTTAAGTTGGCTGTCCAGATCCTGTGACATCTCACCCTTCTTGGGGACAATGTACAGTCCAAAGTCTATATGGATAAGTTGAGAAATCAAATTCCACTGGACGAAGTCGCGGGTAACAGCTAGAAAGAAATATATAATGCTCATCCGCATACTAACTACCAGTTAGAATGGCGCACCGCGAGCGACGCGACGCGGTTCACCTTGAGACCATCCTCGGCGCACGCGCACGGAGCGCAACACCTACTACTAACATTCGACTATTCTATTGAATTATTTGGCTTTGTTGTTCCTATGCGCTCAATTTAAATAACTAATTTATACGCGGCCTAAACTTATGCTATAATGATTACTTGAGTAGGAATTTTGGAGTATGTTAGAAGCATACAACTGAGTAATCATTCGGTCGCAGGTAACTATTACTAGGTATGTAGGTGCTGCGTCAGTGTTGCGTACTTATAGCGAGCTGTACCTCTTAAAATATTAATAACCTATACATCTGTAACCCATATGTGGTTTGAAAAATAATAATTAATTGATGACGTTAATAAAACCTCAGCATACTCGACTTTACAATAATCTCTGCATTGCCCCACGCAGGCATTTCTCGAAACGTCACCAACACATAAAACGTGTGCATATTTTAATGTCTGCTTTGTACTTTAATATCGTTGGTAAGAATATTGAGCACCTACAGTGCAGTGCGGTTCGCTAATGCAATGCATCCGGTCGCCGCGCCGCCGCCGTGACGTCGTCGTCGACGCAATGTCAAGGATGCGCGCGCACACGGGGCAACCACGCTGCTCTGACAGCAAAGTGACTGCATTGGTGGACGTTGATTGTTGAAAGTGTTCAATCAATGTGAGTTGCCAGTGATGATGATGAGTGATGACCTACGGATCCGAGATGTGTTGCTTACTACAGGCCTCGTTCATAAGATTAGAGTCGCTCAGACGGCTACGGAGTGAGCTATGCTCGGGGTTTCTCTACGGATCCGAGATGTGTTGCTTACTACAGGCCTCGTTCATAAGATTAGAGTCGCTCAGACGGCTACGGAGTGAGCTATGCTCGGGGTTTCTCTACGGATCCGAGATGTGTTGCTTACTACAGGCCTCGTTCATAAGATTAGAGTCGCTCAGACGGCTACGGAGTGAGCTATGCTCGGGGTTTCTCTACGCGATAGAATCCGGAATACGGAAATGCGTAGAAGACCTAAAGTCACCGACATAGCTCGGAGAACTGATAACCGCTGGGGTGTAAAGTTTCTCAAGTGGCGGCCGCGATGCAACGCAAATCGGAGTGTTGGGAGACCAGCAACTCGATGGACCGACGACATCGTAGCAACCGCTATGATGTCGTTGAGTTGATGGTGGCTGGTGGTGGGACGGAGTCGATAGATGGAGACGGCTCAGGACCGCTCTCTGTGGCGTCGTATGGGGGAAGCCTATGTCCAGCAGTGGACGTGTGGGCTGATATGATGATGATAATGATGAACGTAGATTGTTATAGTTTTTAGAATTTTTATACAGGGTGTTAGTGTAAACAGTCTTATCCTTGAAACCACGTATGTACACTATTCATGTGATACAGTAGTTTATTTAGTTAAAAATAATTATTAAATGTAATCTATGTCCTCAAAATGGTGCCGTGTGTGTATCGGCCAAATCAAGGCTCACCATGTCTCGGCAACCTGTACCTAAATTTGTAACGCACTAACTGTTTTACAACAAGATAAAGTTAAAAACTACAACCCGACTACGTGAAAGTTATAAAAGTTTGAAACATTTACATTGACAAAATAGAATGACGTATCGGTCATATCATGTGTATCATGAATGATAAATTTAGCGACTCGTAATCTTTTTAATAGGTATTGAATGCATTATTATTAAGTAAGTACATCATAAGTAGAAAGGCATGAAACCTGGCCTGTCTTCCATTGCAACACCCTAAATGGGTACATACTGTGAACATTTTATGAACACTCACCTAACTACTAAGACCTGACTGTATGAATGCAATAAATAAAATACTGAAATACTGAAATACTGAAATACATATTTGATAGGCATAGAGTTGAAAATGAAAATAGGTCGTAGGTATTGTAATTTTTCTCTATGGGGCCTGCAGCCTGCGGCTACCTAAACTTTAATACGCGTTTTGAAGGCTTATTCGGGGTCGGAGCCCTAAATCCTATAGCCTATAACCATCGGGGTATTGAGACGAATCAATCGATACATAATTTGTTGAAATCGAACCAGTAGTTTCAGCGCTACGTGGGAACAAAGAAATCGGCCACATACATACAAACATACAAATATACAAACATACAAACATAGGGTGCTAACCTCATAACCCTCCCCTGTTGGTAGTCGGGTAAAAATGAGTTATGTTTTTGGTTACAAATGACAAAATATTGAAGCGAATAGAATCACAAACACCTCATTTCTTTTTTTAGTTATGTTACGACTATCTAAGAAGTTCTTAATCCTTAACAATACGTTTGTCTGTCTGTTACCTTTTCACGCAAACGGATCTCAATAAAATTTGGCAGCAACGTAAATTATATCATACTAGCAGCGCCTCGCGGTTTCACCCGCGTAGTTCCCGTTCCCGTGGGAACTCCGGGATAAAAAGTAGCCTATGTACTATTCCGGACTATCATCTATCTCTGTGCCAAATTTGATCCAGATCCGTTTAGCCGTTTTGGCGTGATTGAGTAACAAACATCCATCCATCTATCTATCCATCCATCCAAACTTTGACATTTTTAATATTAGTAGGATTAGTAGGATACATTATATGCATATGTCCATCTCCGGACGGACATATGCACCTTAAAAACGTGCATTGATCGCGGCTGGATAGAAACGGGACTGATACGGTCTTACACTACACATGGAACCTCGCTTGCTGCACAGCGCGGCAGCGGGGGGACGAGCAGGGGAGCGCGTTTCAATCTTTTGTATCAAAGTTTTGGAAGGCTGCGATTTTTTGAGTTATTGGATGCTTTGTTAACATAGAAGTCATCTACAACGGGATATTTACCTGATATTATTTGATTTTTCTTGAGTTTTCCAATATTTGGGTACAGTTTCATGCGCCATGATCACGGAAGAACTAAACTCACTGCTAGTTGGTTTTTATTGGCAGACATACCGATCTACCCTCATTCGTTGTCTTTCACTACGAATGTTACCACTAACACCGGTTTCATTTTCGAACGCAACTCGATCTTGTTTTGTAAAAAAAAATTATATATTATACCACGAACATTGCTAAAAGATGGTATCCGAATCATCACAAATGCTCGTTTTGTCAGATTTGACAGCCTCTAATAGGCTAATAGCCTGAGCCGGAACAAAGAAGAATAGACTCGGTCAACCCCAACGGCCAACATTTAATTTAATTTTAACCGAACCCTTATTGAACCATTACCATATAGTTTGTCGCAGGCGTCGCAGCTATCTCTGTCCAGCACTCCTTCCCAGGAAGCAGGCAATTGTTCTAACGAGCACCTTGAGCTTGTTATCCAACGAGGACAGCATCGTGCCCGGCTACTACCACGACGGTCTAGGAAATCGAGTCCAGTTTATCTAATTGCCATATGAATAACAAAGTTAGTGGAAACTTTAGCGTTATAAATAAACAAGTTTAAGTTACCTCTCATGAATCTGTTATAATTGGTGTACAATAAAGAGTAATTGTAGTGTATGGTACCTATTGTATCTTTTTACAAACTCTACACGCTCCAGCTTAGTGAACAAAGTGTTTAAGATAGGATTCGCACGTGGTATTACGTAACCACGTGTATAAACAAACTCTCACTTGAGGATAACAGGTGGTCATCATAACAAATAGTTTGACATAAGAAAGAACTTCCACTAACATTAAACACTAGCTTGATTATGACAGCGAATCGGTTTTTCGACGACGGTGAAACTTCCACTGTATTTTCTGGTGCAAGGTTCGATCTTTAGACATTTTGTTTACGTCAATGACGTCGCCTGTTTGCTAGAGAATGCCAGTCAGTGCTCGAGAAACTGGACTATGTTTCTTGTAAACATTTCGTTAAATTTGTATCACAGTATGTCATTGTGTCAGTGTTGCAAACTCACAATATTTCGGAAATAGTATCCGCTAGTGTCGGCTAGGCGTGTTTGGGCAAGCACCGCGGATGCATAACACCCTGGCGGTTTTGGAACTGTTGTTTTATAAATATTCATGTTTGGTATCCACGGTAGGTACATGGAGTTCAAAGCACAGGTGGGACTCGGTCGCCTTCCGTAGAGCCTTTATACACACATAGATCGTGTGTCGGTCGAGGTATCGAAGGCAGAGCTACAATACGAGTTCTTCTTTCATGTGTTGCCGAGAAATTTTACGCACTTTTTCCTGTTATTTTTGCTTCAATTTTGCAACTTTTATATCACATACAGAGGTAGAAAATGGCCCAAAGCTATAAAAACGTATCGATTGAGCAATAAATGCAGTGAGTACCTACCTGCTCGGATTGTATGTTTCGGTTTCAAATTATCGTTTGCCTACTGTTATATTTTAAAAATTGGGGTTTTATTTAATGTAATATATAAAAAAGAAAATCATTTTCAAAAGTTATAAATCGTGTCGAAATACACACGGTGTAAAAATGTACAAAAATATGTCTCGGAATAAGTGACGTCGAAAGGCATTACACCGTGATAAATATATGTATTATGTACCTAATATATTAGGTTAATTTGTATACATAACGTATAAATTTTTCTATACTTATAACATAAAATACTTATGTATATTTTTCAAAAACCTATGAGTAATCTTCTCTTGCACCTAGGGGTTCACGTGAATCATAGTTGTTCGCGAACATTGTTATTTTCCTGTAGCTAGGTATTCTTTGTTATACACTTGACAGTTGTACCTAGTTATAAGTAAAGTGAGCATTCTACTCTATGAGGGTACTATTACTACTATTGTTATTGTCGTGTCAATGGTTCTTACCTGCGACCGACGCGACGGTAGCAAACAAGGTAGGTACTTATTTACCATCTAACTAATTATGTATCGATACAGAGATATTCAAGCAATGTTATCAATAGACATTAATATTTTTGTGCCAATTATTTCGTCACGAAGTTTTTATTGTACTGGTATATTTAATTGATAAGCAAATCTAAATACTAAAAAGTATTATTTCTATAAACTATACTGACTCCTGTTATTTGACTCTAGATACGAGTGCAAGGTGGAATTATGTAAGAAAAGCCAGTACTTTTAATTATGAATGTAAGCGGGTTAACTACGAACCTTATTTGTGTTGGAAGAACACCAACGTTTCATCTCTTGACGAGGGACTTCATTCATAACGAATCCGTCAAACTACGAAAGTTTATAAATAGATATTCTTAAAATTTCTGGTATTTCCCGAGAACAGCTCTTGCTAGAAAACGCGTTGAAATCTTTTGTTGGGAACCTATGAAGTCTGATTTATTTTACGATTTCATTAAGGTTATTTATTTCTTGATAAATCCATTGATTGGGTATTTATGTATCAATTTAGGTTGTGATCGTGTTAATCTGGTGATAAATGGGAAATAGCCGATTTGACTCCATAGCCAAGGGGTAAAGTAAAGACCCCGAAGAAGCTCATTATATTCAAAAGAAAATGGTTTTGGAACGTGTTTTTTTTATCTTCTTTATTACCTTCGGAGTAAGCTCGCTCGCCTAGCTAGGCCCATTTACCTTATGGTGTAATAAAAAAGAAACCCTTTTCGAATCCGGCAGCATCTCGCAATATCGAAAGCAGTCGGAGTCGGGTGACCGAAGGCTGTGTTATGACACCGCTCGACCTTCCGACTTGACTTACGAGTTTCTACAAACAGATTAATCCGACCTGTCTCCGTGCCGTAGACTACTACCAACTCACAGATTCCTCTGAGTTTGTAGAGTAAGTATATTAGGTATGAAATGAAGTCCCTACCACACGCCGTCCGCCTTACACTTACATTACTTAGTCGAGCCTACCAAACCTTCCTCGTTATTAAATTACTTTTGTTACTTTAAAATGGTAATTTTACTCCTCTTTGCGGGTTTGAGAATTTTTTTGTCATTTTCACGCACTAGATACATCTTTATATTATTTATGGTTAGGTAGGTAAGGGACTTAGCTTATTTAAATATTTTTGGTTATCTTTTTACAATACAACGCGACGAATACGACGCGCCGCGCCGGTGCGCGGTGGCGGCGGCGGCGGCCGGTGCAATGCTAGCACGACATATATTTTGTTAGAACTCGTGTAAGTTTAATCAAGGACATTCACTAGCTTATGCAATCTTAGATAAAATATCTTAGGAGTTTTTGATATGGCGTGAAAAGAAACGTATAGCATGAAGTAAGTTATACCTACATACATACGAACGAGTATCTCGATTGACTAAGTGAAATGTGAATGTTGCAGACTTATATAGCAATAGCGTATTGTTTAAAATAAGCATTTACATACTGTGTTGGTTTCGTGCCTGCTTACACACGGTTTTACTTTACGACCGCGATACATATGTACATAATATGTATGTACACCTTGTTGAAGTTAAGGCACTGTAAAACACTGAAACCTGTATTTTTATCGAACTGTTTTGGATTCGCTCAGTCGTGTCGCCATGATTGGTAGATTGTGACAATTTTTAATTCAATTTCAGAATTAAAAGATGAAAATTGAAGAGCGTCGTGGTACCAAGGAGAGGTCGAAGCAAATTGATTACAAATACTTATGTATATATATTCCTAATTCTCTAGTTGAGTATGTTACTTGAACCTTATGAAGTGTCAAAGATGACCTGCGCACGCGCACGCGCACTTCAGACCTTCAGGTGTATTCGAGTAGATTTACGTTTGAACTAGTGCGAAAATATTAAAAGAAAATATTGTGGAAAAATTGAGCATTGAGTCTAATGCAGATTTGACGCAGTTAAATACAATAGTTGAGTACGTTGTTCATACAAGTTAACTACTACTACAGACGGTGTGCACTTGTGAAGACATTGTGATCGTGGTAGGTTACCGTTCAATGAACCCTATAGGCACCTACATTTACCTCCGACAATGCCACACGACAACTCTATGCTTCTAAGTTATAATTATTGTTGATTGTTGCACAACAAAAGGGAACAACAACAATAGAAATGCATATTCAATTGTTATTTCAGCGATAATATGTTGTCTAAGTAGGTACTTTATTATCGTTTTGTTTTATCTATCGACACATGGGCTCATATCAAATTTGAAATAAATTCTTTAAGTTAAAAATGCACACGAACCGGATTTTATTTGCACGAAAAACCAAATAGGATATTACTTCCTATGTCATGTGGAGATAAGACAAAGAGTTTGTAATAGATGTCAAATATGAGATTGACAAAATTGTAGAGAATCCGACATCACACCGCAGCTTGATGTTATCGACATAACTACGGTTCTGACCGATAAGATTAAATTATCTATGTAGGTAGCTTTATCCTTAATGCTTCTCATAAGAGTATTTTTTGTAAATTCGGTTTTGGGAACGTGGTCCATCTAATCTAAGGCCTAGACATTGTGGTCAGTCAGTCAACTCCGTCATCTCACAGACGTGGATACATCTAGACTTGTTTATTTCAGCTACTTTCACAGTATTATGTCTTATGGTATACTGCTGTGGGAGAACGCTGCAGATATTAACACCGTATTTGTGCTGCAGAAGAGGGCTCTCCGTGCAATCTATAATATGGGTCCCAGAGAATCCCTGCGTGATAAATTCAAAGAAATAAACATAATGACAATTCCCTGTCAATATATCTATGAAAACTTATTGTACACTCATAAAAATATCAAAAGCTTCCCTAAAAATAGCGAAATATATATAATATAAATACTAGAAATAAACATAAACTCGCTGTGCCCACAACTCGAAAAATAACAACTAACAGGCTAAAGGTTTCTTAGTCGCTTCTTTACTTTAGTCTACATACCGACGCGACAGAAATCAAAAGTACCTACCACTTTATTTCCGTGTCAGAGCATTTATTTTAAGAATATGACCTTTTCTAAGTGTACATTTTTGTATTTATGGAAATAAAGAATTTTTGATTTTGATTTTGATTTCATCGATCAATGCTCGAGGGTAACTCTTTTGCCATAGAAAATCATTACTCAATACATAGTACTAGGTACATATGTATGTATGTATACAGGGTGTAACAAAAACGAAGGACCAAACTTTCACGGGAGGTTCAGCTTCGATCACAGAAAACAGGTAAAATATTAAAATGAAATTACCAATAGATAGATGCATATGGTGCCTTTGGACATGCATCAGTTATGGCCTAGCCTAGTGATGTTACACTTTGTACAGCTATGGTGGGCTCTGGCACAGACCAATGCAATGGCTGAGTCAGCTTTGGGCAGTACGGTAATACGGGCCTCAGTGTTTTGTATGTATCCTAGTTTGTCACATCACAATGCACCATAGAGTTTATTTCCTATCTTTCTAGTAATGAATGGCACAGTATACGTAATGAAACTGATATAAATAAACTAGCCAATGGTGACCTGCACGAGGAAACTGCTGCAGTCTATGCGCCCGCGCAGAAACCAGTTCCCTGACCGGAATGTTGGCTTACAACAAAATAAATCCTTTTCAACCCAGGGTCTGAGAATTTGAGAATAGCTCTATGGTTTTGTAGCCCTAACAGAAATGGATGATGTAGGTTCTCGGTACTTATCTTAAATTTAGTGCATAACGAATTTATGATATGACTACCTGGATGCTTAGTATGAGTAGGTATGCAAAATACTTTTCATTTATTATAATGATAATACAATAGTACGCATAGCTTACGAAAAAGTTATCGTGAGCTCGATACACTAATAACTTTTCGCTCGTTTCCCTGCACGTAATACAATTTATGTAATGCACTTGATCACTCACAAGCGTTATCTCAATTTTATAATAGTGTCTTTTGTATGTAACTGTATGTCCATTGTTTCTATAGCCAAAATAACTTGGGTTACACTTTTATCGAAGGTCAAAAATAAAACAAATAATGCTCTACATTAGATAAGGATATCTGATGACTAATATACCTACTTAGTTACCTCTCTATAAGTACAACTACTTAAAGGTTTTGTTTTGTAACTGAGCATCTACTTAATTAATTACACAGACGGGATTAAGTAATTATAAACAATAATAAATAAAAAATAATGCTGGACAATTCACACAGCATTATAAGCCCCAAGGTAAGCAGAGCTTGTGTTATGGGTACTAGATAACTGATATACATAATACAATACAGTACAATACATAGAAAGACATTTTTAATTATACATAGAAAACGACCAGAACACCCTGAACAAATGTCTGCAGATCGTACATACATTTGTCCCGAGGCGGGAATCGAACCCGCAACCTCCTGCGTCGCAGGCAGACCTTCGCCACAGTATTTATGTATATTGTGCCTTCGCCCACCGCGCCACATCGGTCGTCAAGTCAAGTTATTGTACTTACTTGTTTTGTATGATAGAGTGGACGGGATGTGTCGGTGTGGCTCGCAATAGGCGACTGGCCTACATTCCCTCCCACAGACTTCTTCAGTCTAAAACAATCAGCGCTATCGGACCAGATTAGATCCTTGTGGAAGCTTAGCGCTGGAAGTAAACGGTAAGGGAAGTTGCTCTTTATTGGTGTACCCAGAACATTAAATCGAATTAAAACGTGATTGCCGTCAAAATGAATTGAATAACAGTTAATGCTAAAGTTTAAAAAATAAGTTCAAAATCAATGCAATATCAGCAAAGAACGTTTAAAAAATAAGCTATATCAGTTCCAAACAGTATTAATTACTTGAGGTGTAGTTTTATTTTAAACAAGATCCGTCAAGTGCGAGTGTAACTCGCGCGCCGAGGGTTTCGACCATATTCTATTATTACCATATTCTAGTCTAATTTCAACAACACAATTTGTACTGAAAATTTTCATTTTCAGTTTTCATTTCTTTATATATTATTTTTCTTGAAATCAGTAATGGCGCACGAAATGTATTATTACTTCAAATGTCAAGCTAATAGCTGCAGTAGTTGCTGAGATATTCAAGAAAGACTGAGGACGGACAGAGCGAGACCGTAAGGGTTTCGAACCCGATCTCGAAACGATAAAGAGAACCAACTCATATTGTGATAAGAACTAAGACAGTAGAAAAACGTTTTCTTAAAAATGTCCAAAACAAATGGATGAGACAAGTTTTATTTTGACAACTGTTTAACTCATGAATTATTCAAAAGGCAGGTACCTATTCGCTCGTTACGTGTTCACTTCACTTCAATAGGTACGTAATGTATGTAAGCAGGTACGTAGTAAGTAGTAGTAGGTAGGTAAGTTAAATTATTAATAACTCATAATGAAGTACCTAGGTACTTAACTCATCGTTATCATTGGCTACAAATACTTTCCTTGATGTAGGTACCTAGCACTCATATTATTAGTAATAAATAATCCTTCAAAACAAGGATTATTACTTAAAAAATCATTTAATTGTTTTGGATGAACTAAAACTAACTTCGAATCCCTGTTTACAAGTTTGGCGGGAGAAATACATAATAATCCCTCGGGAAAAAAGATATGGGGCACCTCGGGATCATTCTCTATGCAATCGTGAAAAAAAAACATACAAATAAAAATAGAAAAATACCCCAGTGCGAGTAACGTACTATTTAGGTAAAGTAAAAACCCCAGTGCGAGTAACGTACTATTTAGGTAAAGTAAAAATACCCCAGTGCGAGTAACGTACTATTTAGGTAAAGTAAAAATACCCCAGTGCGAGTAACGTACTATTTAGGTAAAGTAAAAATACCCCAGTGCGAGTAACGTACTATTTAGGTAAAGTAAAAATACCCCAGTGCGAGTAACGTACTATTTAGGTAAAGTAAAAATACCCCAGTGCGAGTAACGTACTATTTAGGTAAAGTAAAAATACCCCAGTGCGAGTAACGTACTATTTAGGTAAAGTAAAAAGCTGTACAAATGAAAGCTAAAACTACATAGGGGAGGTACAGCCGAACATAGAACGTCCTCCTTTTCTAGAAGGCGGTTAAACTACTTACTAATAGATCCGCGCAATGTCTCTATGTACTTTTTTTTTTAAACGAATCTCGAATTCTCGAACGTCTTGGCAAAGCGCTTACCCCGAAATCTCTTTTGTCCCAACGGCAAAATGGGACGGGCCTCTGTGTGAGTTGACACGGAATTCAAAGAAATAAACATAATGACAGTACCATGTCAATATATTTATGAAAACTTATTGTATACTCATAAAAATATCAATCGGTTCCCTAAAAATAGCGATATACATAAATTAAATACTAGAAATAAGAATAAACTCGCTGTGCCCACAACTAGGTTACACAAGATTAACGTATCTTTTAAAGGGCAATGTATACGCTTCTACAACAAAACTCCAAGTGAGTTGCAAAAATTGTCAATAAATAAATTCAAATAAACTGTTAAACACATCCTTTGTAAAAAGGCTATAAAATATCAGATTATCTACATGCTTCTTTACTTTACCTTAAAAAGATTGAAGTGGACAAAAAATCAAAGTGATCACTTTATTTCCTAGTTTTACTTATGTAATCTGAGTTTTGTGACGTGTCCAAGAGTCCTCTAAGGTCTAAAGGAAATAAAGCACTTTGAATTTTGAATTGAATTTTGAATTGTTTGATACAAAAGTGCTCCAGCTCTGCAGATCGTGCCCGTCTCCTGGCCGTTTCTAAATGGGAGTCAGGACATTGGTTGCAAGCGCTTTCTTCATATAACACTGGCACTTTATTGGATCCAATTTAATATTATTATATTATTTATCTTCCGACTGGTATTGATAAGGATCGGTTGAGCTACCTGTAGATTGTTCGCAACTGTCTGCAGTTAGCTCAATTCTTTTAGTTGTAAATAGGTACTAGTTTTAATTTAATTCTATTATTTGATTGTAATTTTCTTTGTTATTAAAGAATTTACTTTAATAATTTAGTGGTTAGGTTTTCTAGCAATTTGAGTACTTATGAGAACAAGATAATGAAGGTAGGTACTTTAACGGAAGTTTGTTTACGATAAGACGACCAACAACTAGCAACCGACCGACAACAACATTACCAACTAGGTAGATAGGTAATATCGATGTATTAAGCACGCATTGGGTGAGGTGGGACGGGTACCTACTCACAAATGAAAATAAATAATATGTTACTGTTCTGGACACGACGAGCCTTCGTAGGATAGGTTGAAGAAGATCCTTCTTAGAATAGGTATAATAGTCTAGGTTTGAAACGTCAAAGGAGGTTGAAATACCTCAACATGGATGCTGGCCGCAAGCACATTCAAAAATTCAAATACCTGCGAACGAACGAACCATTTGATCGTCTATTGTTTTTTCTCATTCTAATTTTGGAAAATGTAGGGGAGATTTTTGTATAAATAGGCACGCTAGCTAGAATAAGTTTAGTTTATACTCGGACGCGATCAAGAAAACCTGAAGAAGTAAATAAAGCTGGAAACAAGAACAAAAGTGTTTTACTGGAAAAATTCAAGAAGCTTACAGTCCACAACAGTTCCTGGTCCTTCGAGCCGGATTGGAGTGAAGAGATCCTGCACCCATCGGATCGGAGTGAAGAGATCCTGCACCTACCGGATTGGAGAAGGAAGAATCAAGCGCTCGCGCAGTATGGTTGTAACCAGAAGCCAAGTGGATACGTCCGAACGACGTGAAACTGAGGAAGAGGCTGTACGGCAAGCCGCCGAACTGGAAGCCATCGCGAACGTACGAAGACGAAGGCTGTCGCAAGAAGCTCCGGCGACACCCGCTACGCATCAAGTAGCCAGACATCGCGACCCAGCCATAGGGTTCGCACCCGACTTCACCCGCGCCGGAACGAGTACGGAACGCCATAGGGATGAACAATCTCCCGCCCGAACTGCGCGCTCTCTACGATCGAACGGGAGCATAGCGGCCAGGGCGCGGGCGGCGGAACTGGAGGCGGAAGAGAAACTGGCCGAACTTAGGCGTAAAGAACTCCAAATAGAAGCAGATCTCGTCAAGAAGAGATTGGCTGCTAACCTAGCAGCATTAGAAGACGAGGAAAGGAGCATACATGAAGACGAACTACCGGAACACAGTGAGAGAGTTGAGCAGTGGCTGCAGACAACTGAAGGGGAGAAAAGTGACACTATTCCAAGAACTGAGAAGAACATCCGATTCAACGTCAGGAACATATCGACTACGCCGGTCAAGACTAAGAGTACTGCTAACGTCGATGCATTAGCTGATGCAATAGAGAAGCTAGCAAGACCGAGGATGAAGTGCCCAGACCTGCACGCGTTTTCCGGTTCACCGAATGAGTGGTTGCCCTTCAAAGCTGCCTTTAACGACTCAACGAGAACATACAAGCTGACACCGGCTGAGAACATCCAAAGGCTGAGAAGCAGCCTTAAAGGGGAAGCAAGAGAGCTAGTTGCTTCACTCCTGTACACCGCAAGCAATCCAGAAATCATCATGAAGACCCTGGAACAATGCTTCGGAAGACCAGAAATCATCATCGACCGGGCCATTGATGACCTTCGAAGACTACCGAAACCCGGACCATCTGCAATAGAACTGAACTCATTCGCCGTCAAGCTTCAGAACGTAGTACAGAACACGCAGACCGCGTGTTGAGCAACATCGGGAACAGAGGCTACCTGTACAATCCGACGCTGACCAGAGAAACACTGGAGAAGCTGAGCCCCCACATTCGCTCTCGCTGGTGTGACTACGCAACCGAACAAGAGGGAATGATCGAGCCCGAGATCATTATGCTATCACGCTTCCTTATGCGCGAAGCGGACCGAGCCCTGCGGTTCAGCTATGCACCACCGACCAGCAAGAAGGAAAACCTGCCGAAACCGAACACAGCATTCAAGAAGAAGACGAACGCCGTGTACAACACTACTGAAGAACTCGCTGAAGCTGAAGAGAAGTGTTCATGCTGCGAGAAGGAACACAAGTTGACAGATTGCCCCAAATATAAGGCAATGACAACTGACGAGCGATGGGAACACGTGAAGAAGAACAAGCTGTGCTTCAAATGTATAGTGAAGAAGCATCGACGCACCAACTGCAAGGCGATATCATGTGGAGTCAACCAATGTTCACGTCCACACCATCAGACTCTACATCAAGAAAGAAAAGACAGTTCAAGCCCAACCGAAGCAGTCATGACAGTGACCACCGCTGCCTCGAATGACATGGCAGTTTTGCTGAAGATGTGTCCAGTCACCGTCGTCGGTCCACGGGGGGAGATCGATACGCTCGCTCTCTTGGATGAAGGGTCCACAGTCACTTTGATTGATGAGAAGTTGGCGCGTACTATCGGAGCAAAAGGACCTTCACTGCCACTACGAATGCGTGGAGTCAACACTACGCAGAGGGAGGAAGAAAGCCAACTTGTCACCGTACAACTGAAGGGCAAGGATAGCAAGCTACATCCACTTCGGGCACGCACCATCAAGAACATGAAGCTGCTGCAACAATCGATTCCCGCAACACTGTTGGATCAAGACCATCTGAGGGACTTACAACGAGATGAAGTCTGCTACGAGTCATCACAACCTGGGATCCTGATTGGAGCTGACCACTGGGAGTACATAGTCTCACAGGAGCTACGAGTCGGAAGAGCGAACCAACCAGCTGCATCGAGAACACAGCTGGGATGGGTCATCCACGGAACCATACCACGCAGCATCATCGCGAACCAAGACAGCGTTCTACACATCTACACACCTGAAGCCATTGAGAAGCAGAACCAAGAGCTGCATGAGCTAATAGAGAAGCATTTTAGCATTGAAGCGATTGGCATCAACCAGAAGCCACGTACGAGTGAAGAAGATCTCCGAGCTACAAATATCGTCGAACAGACAATCAAGAAGATTGACCAAAGATATGAAGTTGGTCTACCATGGAAGAAAGAAGACACGAAACTACCTCAGAGCTACAACATGGCACTTCGTCGTCTTCAAAGCATTGAGAAGAAGATGGATGCTGACCCAGTCTTCGCCGAAGAATATACGAAGCAAATTGAGAACTTGCTGCAGAAGCGGTACGCTGAACCATGCGATGGATCGGAGGAGTCTAGCACCGTCTGCTGGTACTTGCCTCACTTCGCAGTACGCAACCCCAACAAGCCCGGGAAGATAAGGCTTGTCTTCGATGCAGCAGCAAAGAGCAATGGAGTCAGCCTGAACGACCACCTGCTGGAAGGACCCGACCTCTTGATGTCCCTACCAGGCATCCTGTTCAGATTCAGAGAGAAGCGAATCGCGATTACGGCAGACATACAGGAGATGTTTCTACAGATTAAGATTCGTCAAGAGGATCAGCCAGCACAACAATTCTTGTGGAGAGGCAACGAGAGAAAGAAGACGCCTCAACGATTCAAGATGACAAGCATGATATTCGGCGCTGCGAGTTCCCCATTCATGGCGCATTTCGTGCGAAACTACAATGCGAGGGTATACGCTCAAACTCACCCTCTTGCCTGCGAAGCCATCACCAGAAGCCACTACATGGACGATTTGGTAGCGAGCTACGATGACGACGTGGAAGCCCATCGAGCCGTGACGGAACTGCGCACAGTGCACGCGGTTGCTGGATTCACATTGCGAGCATGGAACAGCAACAAGGATAGCGTACTAGAAGACGTGCCGGCTGAACTACGAGCTACAACACCGATGCAATTTGACGAAAGGGGGTCAGAGAACAAGATCCTTGGACTCTACTGGAACGCCGAACAAGATGAACTTGGATTCAACACCTCCATGAATAGAGTTCCCGCAGAAGTACGTGCACGAGTCCGCGCGCCAACGAAGAGAGAGGCACTCAGCGCGGTGATGTCCATCTACGATCCGCTCGGACTGCTGAGTCACTATACGATACGAGCAAAAATTGTGCTTCAGAAGCTATGGCGCATCAAGATGTCATGGGATGAACCGATTCCGGAAGAAGAAAATGAGCTGTTCGCCACGTGGTTGGAACAACTGAACGACCTGTCTTGCCTTCGGCTGGAGCGACACTACGAGATTCAAGACAACACTGACCTCGAGCTACATGTACTATGTGATGCCAGCGAACAAGCCTACTCGACCGTGGCATACTGGCGAAGCACGAGACCAGATGGAAGCTTCAGTGTTTGCCTCGTCGCTGCTAAGTCCAAGGTTGCTCCAAAGCGAACGCAAACCATTCCCCGCTTGGAACTACAAGCGGCGGTCATCGGAGCAAAGTTGGCCTACGCCATCAGACATGAACATCGAGTCGAAGTCAAGAGAACGATCTACTGGAGTGACTCAATGACAGTTATACATTGGATACGAAACAATGCAAGAAGATATACGCCCTACGTCGCGCATCGTCTGGGGGAGCTATCTGAACTTACCCAGAAAGAAGATTGGAAGTGGATACCGACCAGCGAGAATACGGCAGACGACGCGACCAGGCTGACGAACACACGCATAATGGCAGAAGATCGATGGTTCCGAGGGCCAGACTTCCTTCGCCGCCCAGAGCATCAGTGGCCGAAGGAGACGTCTGACTGCAACCACGAGGAGGAAGTTCTGCACACGCGAGTGGAAGAAGACAAGACGGATGGATGGCTGCCAGATCCATCACACTTCTCTAAGTACGAGACACTAGTCAGAGCTACAGCACGAGTACTCTTCTTCATCGAGAGATGTCGACGACGAGCCACGAACATGGAAAACCGGCACATCGAAGATGCGGAACGTGCGCTTATTCGCCACGCACAAAAGGAGAGCTTCTCAGACGAGCTGCAGCGAATGAAAACGTCTCGTCCAATCACGAAATCGAGTCGCCTGTTCCGGTTGGACCCGATTTTAGAAGATAGCATTCTACGAGTACGAGGTCGCATTGGAGCTTCCGACGCACCGATTGAGATGAAGCGGCCCATAATACTCGACGGTCGTCACCGCATCACAAGACTTATCGTCTTGCGAGAACACTGCGCAGCTGGTCACGCTAACAGGGAGCGTGTGACTAACGACCTCAGACAGAAATATTGGGTGATTCATCTACGACCGACAGTACGTGGCATCGAGAAGGAATGCAGACTCTGCCAAGTACGGAAGATGAAGCCTCTACCACCAGCTACGGGAGACTTGCCGAAAGCCCGCCTCACGCCGTTCCTGCGCCCTTTCAGCCACTGCGGAACTGACTATTTTGGGCCCATGATAGTAAAGATTGGACGACGCCGGGAGAAGAGATGGGGCGCCCTCTATACGTGCCTCACTACACGCGCCGTACACATAGAGGTCGTTACTACACTTTCCGTCAACTCTGCAATCATGGCACTGAGAAGAATGGCTGCGCGACGAGGTTGGCCCCGTATCATGATGTCCGACAACGCATCGAACTTTCGAGGTGCAGACAAAGAACTGCGGGCTGCCTACGTGGAATGGGCACCAGTTCTGCGAGATGAAGGACAACTGCATCGAATGGAATGGCGCTTTATACCTCCTGGCGCACCGAACCAGGGGGAGCCTGGGAGCGACTGGTGCGATCAGTCAAAGTCGCATTAGCCGCCACTTTGAACGAGAAGGAACCACCCGAAAAAGTATTGATCACCCTCCTGACAGAAGCGGAATTCTCCATCAACGCGAGGCCACTTACGCACGTTAGCGTGAACCCCGAGGAACCCGAGGCGCTAACTCCGAACCATTTTTTGCTAGGGTCATCCAACGGTCTACCTACCACTGGTCCGTGCAGCGAGGCAGATCGACGAACATGGAGAATGAGCCAAGCGCTTGCTGACCACTTTTGGCGGCGCTGGCTTCGAGAGTACCTTCCGACATTGGTACCTCGCGGCGAGCCTACGAGCAACAGACGACCACTTCAAGAAGGAGACATCGTTGTGGTCGTAGACCACACTCTACCCCGAAATGTGTGGCCAATGGGAGTCGTCGAGCGCACCTACAAGGGACCTGACGGAGGCGTACGGGTGGCGGATGTCCGGACGAAGACTGGCGTCTTCAAGCGGCCGACCAGCAAACTCGTCGTGTTGGTGAAAAAGGAGGCTGCGCGAGCTACGCCGGGGGGAGGATGTTCTGGACACGACGAGCCTTCGTAGGATAGGTTGAAGAAGATCCTTCTTAGAATAGGTATAATAGTCTAGGTTTGAAACGTCAAAGGAGGTTGAAATACCTCAACATGGATGCTGGCCGCAAGCACATTCAAAAATTCAAATACCTGCGAACGAACGAACCATTTGATCGTCTATTGTTTTTTCTCATTCTAATTTTGGAAAATGTAGGGGAGATTTTTGTATAAATAGGCACGCTAGCTAGAATAAGTTTAGTTTATACTCGGACGCGATCAAGAAAACCTGAAGAAGTAAATAAAGCTGGAAACAAGAACAAAAGTGTTTTACTGGAAAAATTCAAGAAGCTTACAGTCCACAACAGTTACCTAGTATAGTATCTAACCTAACCTATACCAGACATTATTGTATTATGTGAGGTCCCCCTGGCTCCTGGCGAACTCCGGCTACGGCCAGTTTCAACGGCAGACTAGACTCAATTTTGCACTATAATAATGCATAACTAATAAATTATTATAGGGCAAATTTGTGTGCGCCAATACAATACCTACCTAACTAACAGTTACCTAAATAATTTAAAGTCAAAAGATATACATAGTACAATAGGTGGTCGCGTCGTCGCACAAAGTTCAAGTTGTAATGTAGGTACTATTACTATCCTGTGGGATCCATCCCACTGCAGTGCAAAGATCATCCAATTTCCGTGTCAGGGAGGTCAAGGTTCTAGTTCTAATTAAGTAGGTAGTACAGTGTTCTCCTCTTTATGTAATTGTTACCTTACCTACCAGTTTTGTGAATTAAAAACATGATAATAGAGGCGAAATATACGTTAAATAAAAACCTTGGTAATTTCGACACCTCCAGCTAGTCAGTTTACAACTTCAGCTCTACTTTCACCAAAATAATAACAACAATTATCCGGCGAGGACGTCACAACACCTCGTTTATTATTTACGAACTGTTTCGGTGTCTAGGTATACCTAACAACAATAGTAATTAGTTATCGAATAGCACTTACCGCCGGTTTTTCAATATGTAGGAAACAAAAGAAATTTCAAAGGGTTCGTAGAAACTTCGCGTTCCAGATTTCCAAATATTTTTCAAATTGGAATGCACTCACGATCACAATCCGGTGTTTGACAACTGTCAGAATTGGCGGGAAACGTTTAATGCGTCGGCGTCAGGTGGCGTCGGCGTGCGCGCAGCGAATGAGGCTCGACCGGCGACCTATGACTACGAAACGAGTATTGCGCGAGCGCAGCGGTTGCGACACTATACGCAAAAGTACAAATAAATAGTGTTTTATTCGCTGATGTTATTGATTTGGTGGTAACCTTTGAGACAGTAAAGTTTACAGGTAAATTTAATAATTTAGAGCGAGTGGGAAAATCGAACGTGTCCAAGAGTCCTGTGAGGTCTAAAACAAACAACTGTAAATGCTATGAATATTATGGTCTGTTGCGTGACGATGGTAAGAGGCCCGACGGTATGACTCTAGTCCCATGGGAGCTGCGGAAGCTGATTGTGTGGGGCGCTACATGCGTCGACACACTCGCATCTTCCCATCTTTCTAGGACTTCCGTGAGGACTGGTGCGACGGCAGATTTGGCCGAAGATCTCAAGAGGCGCAAATATGCAGGTCTCGACAGAGCCTACGCATTTGCTCCCCAAGGGGAGCAAATGCGTCTCTCACAAGACAGAACCCCACCCCAGTATTAGATTAACTGAAAAACGTAAAAACGGACCTAGGGTCTCGACTCCAAGGAGTCGAGACCCTAGGTCCGTGGGGTACCTGAATTTCTTTATCTGAATTTTGAGTTTTGAATTATTACGTTAATGTTATGAAAAGCTTTTGTTTCTATGTGGGTAGGTAGTTTCTGTTATCAATGGGCATATGTAACTAATCTAATCTGATTTAATTTAATTAAATGTAAACAAGCAATCGATAGAGAGGTCGGATGTTATCGGGTTGAATGTCGTATTATTGAAAGAACAACCCCTCATAATGTTCTGTCTAATTCAAAGCATTGGAAGCAGCTTTTCTCATTCTGACTTTAGACAACATCCATAAGCAATCGACTCCGCGTCGCGGGTTACATTACAGCTGACGTAAAGGTAAGTAGATACGAGTGTATTTTGCTAATTGAAGAGCAAAGATAAAACCTGTTTACTAAAAAATCGGTGTATAAAAGGTCCCCTGTGTCCACAGCCTCCTACACCGCACAACATTAGTGATCTTGCGGCCCCATCGCGCATGCGCGCGCGTCCGCGTCCGCCAATCGCGCCGATGAGGTGGTGATGCGCCGGATTGACATAGTACCTCCAGGCACCACGAGACGCATACAAAGTAGACCCATGGAGTGCCAGTAGCGACCACGAGGAAATGACGAGGTGTGACGTTACCTCAATTTTTAAAGGTAATGCGATGTGTCCGATTATATAATGTAACTACTCTTGTACTCCATGATTAGCAGTGATTTGCAGTTATGTAATATGTAAGTAATGGGTAAAACGCCTCATTAACGATGTAGGTTAACATTTATTGCCAGACCTATGGTCTGTCAATCATCGTATTCGCAATTAATCAACACAGTATTAGATTAACTGAAAAACGTAAAAAAACTGAAAACCCGTAAAGATGTTATAAATAACCCCATCGCTACACCAGAAAAAAATATCTCGATGCAGATCTAACAAAACTCCTAATAGAGTCCACAGGTGATCGGAATGCTGACTTTTATTTCGGTCAACGAATTAGCATTGACATTCAACGTCGCAATGCTGCCAGCATTCTGGGCACTTTTCCTTCTGGTGACGGCTTAGATTTTTAGAAAATAGATTTAAGTGTAAATTTTAGTTGTAAATGTTAGTTGTAATTATTATTTATGGGCTAGGGTTAAAAAGTATTTTTTCTTTTTAATTTTTGTTTGAAATCATCAGCCAGTAAGACGTTCGTCCTCTTCCTTAAAGACTCGACTTTTTGGTGTTCCATTTACAAAGAACATACATTTCATTTGAATTTATTTTTGAAAATGGAACTGAAAGCGCCTTTTTGGTCATTGTTGGATGTCTTGTATGGTGCTTCTTCCTCCATGGTAGAATGCGTAGGTAGGTAGTAACTTTGCGTTGCGCGAAACGAAGACATAAAAGAGTTGGTATCGATCAGCGCGAGATCTCTGGAATGTTTGTTTACTACAAATTTAACTGAAGATGAACTTGACTTATTTAATTGAAAATGATCATCAAGCGAAAATTAATTTAATAACATGCAAATGGGACAGAATGGCAAAGAAATAATCAATATGATTCTAACTGTTGCGGTCGAAATCACGTGAAAAATGGATGAAAACAAAATATCTTTAAGGTGCAATGCAGCCAGCGTCTTGGGCACGCTTCCGACTGGTATTGATATGATCAGTTGAGCTACCTGTAGATTGTTTGCAGCAGTCTGCAGTTAGAGCAATTGTAAATACTAGTTTTAATTTAATTCTATTATGTGATTGTATATTTCTTTGTTAATAAAGACTTCATTAGTTTCACGTATAATGTACATACCTACATATGTACTTATTATATGCAAGAAAGAATTGCTCGTTTATAGCTTTATGATAATATAATAGTGAAAGGTCTGTATATTGCTATTACATTACATCTAAACAGAACAGAACATTCAGTACCTACACCTTAAAAGATATAGCAGGCCGTTTGCATTACTTAGCATAGAACGTCATGTCATGTTTAGAGTACTGTGTACCTACTGATAGCATGCCATATGACGCGGTACGAAATGTCATGCTATATAGCATTTCATTGCAGAGTACTGTTTTGCGCATGTCTAGAGTGCTTAATTTCGGCAATTAATGAAACTAAAATTTAGTCTACGCTAAAACCACTCAATTCATACAAACGCACTGCCGACAGCGCTGCGTCTAGGGGACTTCTTTCATGAAAAGGACTCTACTCTCGACTTTCGTTATAAGTACCTACCGGTAAACAGTGCGAGTGTACGTAAGTTACGTACACAAACTACCTGCGTCCGTTTTCCGGTGGAATACAATCTCTGGGTACCTAAGTCCCGGTCCCGACCGATCACTCTGAGTCTTCAATCCTGGTTGAATAAATTCCTTCTGGGAAAGCGTGCTCGGAGCTTCATTCGCATTTATAATTATTAGGATGTAGATTCAGAATGCACCTGGCGAGGGACACCATGGTCAAGTACGTCCATCTCTGCTAAGTATTGGGTACTCTCACGCTACGAAGGAATATCATATAACCAGGACTCAATCGAAATAAATAGTAAATATTGCTGACCAATTCACGTAAGCAGAGCTTGGAAAACACCCAGAGCACGATCGTACAAATATTTCTCCCGAGGCGGAAATCGAACTCACAATCTCTTGCGTCACAGGCGAAGCGGCCTTCGCCCACTACGCAACTGAGGCTATCTAAAGTTGAATTTATCATAATCTATCGAACTCACCTGTACTTAGTAGGATCAGTCCCGGGTCCTGCGCGTGCGCCGGCTCGCTCACAACTGTGGGCTGATAGCGCGGGAAACGCTATAATTATGCTACACTGATTCGTACTGTGTACCTGCTATCTGCGGGTCTACTGGTCCGTGCAGGGCTTTAGATAATGGCTTGTCTTCCCATGCTCTTACCTCTTCAACTAGTTTGAGTTTGCAAACATGAAACGGAAAAACAGTTACTTGACAACAAGCTAAAAACTAACCTAACTCCTTGAAACTAATGAAGTCTTTATTAACAAAGAAATATACAATCACATAATAGAATAAAATTTAAACTAGTATTTACAATTAAGCTAACTGCAGACTGTTGCAAAAATCTACAGATAAGCTTATCTGATCTGATCCTATGAATACCAGTCGGAAGCGTGCCCATGACGCTTACTTGACAACAAGTTCATAGGAAACTATTGGATCGATGTCATACTTTAAAAACCGGTCAAGTAGGCACTTAACGCATTCACTGCCCTGCCACGCAGCGGTGGTGCACACGGATACGTGCGTCCGGTGCCTTGGAAGTGTTTCGTTGGATACACAATCAAAAATGTAATGGTTGTAAGCAAACGATTTTTCAATTTAGGGTTCCGTTTGCAAAGTATTAAGCTTTGTAGTGTTAACTGTTTAAACTTTCGCGATTTGTCTTTAATGATTATATTTATTGCGTACCTGTTGCGTACCTTGTGTAATTATTTCCCCGACGACGATTCCATCGCGTTGCAGCGGTCGTGGTCACGGGCGGCGGGGCGGCGGCGGGGCACGGGCTGGATGTACTCACGGCTACAGCCGAGAATCCACGATTACCTTCAATTCGTCTGCTGAATCAGGAATATGTTATGTTATACGAAGTTAAAAAAAGTTTCAAAAGTTTTAAATAATTCTAATAATGTACTTAGCGTTTTCTGTTTGAAACTTCGTTGACCTACTCGTAGTTTTGTGTCTACGGAAGGAAGCAAAAGCCCTAACCAAGCTTTAACCGCTTCACGCTTTATTACATTATATACAAAATAATATAATAACTGCAGATGATACAAACATTTATCCCGAGGCGGGAATCGATCCCACGACCTCCTGCGTCGCAGGCGGACCTTCGCCCGCTGCCACGAGGTGATCGACTTTTTTATTAAGTTTTCATAAAATATGCAAAATTATATTGGACATGGCATTTCTAACTGACTTCAAAAAAATGAGGAGATTCTATGTTCGGCTATATACATTATGATATACATACCTAAATGTTTTTTTTAAGTATGTTCGTTCGTTTGTCCGTCAGTTATGAACCAATTTTAAAAATTCTATTCTTATTTGTATAGAGACTGATCCCGAAGTGTTCCATAGAAGTAGGTATAATCGGAATAAATACTAACCCCGAGGGGTTAGTATTTTCAACGATTCTTTTCACTTCGAGTGTGAGAAAATAGAACAATTAAAATACCTTCAGTAAATATTGGACGCCGATTTGACTTCTCTACTTCACGAATTGGTCGTTAGTCTCTAAATACCTTATTTCACGTGATTTCGACCGCAACAGTCATACCTACCTATTAATTATTTCTTACTTAAAAAAAGCGACGGTTATTCCTAAAATTACATCAAGTTCTGTACCAAGTACATAAACTCTATCTATTTGTGTGTCGATTTCTGCTGCTGACGTTCCATGAAAAGTTGACAGCTATTCCCACAACAAAGCTTTTAAAAAAACTAATATGTTAGTAGTTTATGCCCGTGGCTTAATTGGAACGTTCTTTTCCAGGATTAAAAATAACCTAGGTCCGCCAAATTTGATCTTCATCTGTTGTGCAAAAAGATGCCTACTAGCGCCACAGCTTGTAGTACTTGTGGAGATGTTGCGCACCAACATGTTGATGACATCTTCACTCACTAGTGCAGTTCCCACGGGGACGGGCGCTAGGTTCTTAGTGAGATATCCGCCACCTTTCATAACCTCGACATTACTTCGACAGAAACTATAGTTTCCTCGCAATCGACGAATTTGATGACCTCTGTGGGGCACCGGGCGAAGGTCCGCCTGCGAGTCCTGCGTCGCAGGCAGTTGCTGGTTAGATTTCCGCCTTGGGACAAATGTTTGTACGATCTGGCAGGATATTGGTTCAGGGTGTTCTAAAAATCCTATCTATTTATGTATTATGTATACTGTATTTGAAGTTCAGTTATCAGAAGCCTGCCTGGCTTGGAGCTAGATGATACCTACTTATTTTATTTGTTTATTTGCCATCAGCTTATCTAATTACAATAGAATTTAAAATAGACACAGGAAGCTAATAATAGGCATTTGTTAATAAATAAATTTTTATTCAAAAACAATTAAGGACTAAATGGATTACAAGAGTCAATTGTCTTATATTCATAAGGTCTAAAATAATACATTTGCCTGAACTAGGTTAAATAAACCTGTGTCTCAGGCGGGCAATAGAATCATAATAAACTACCTAATTGTGTAAGTGATAATAAACTAGGTACCTAAAAAAAATCTTCGACAATTGCGTATTACAGAAAAGGAAGTTCCCAAAATTTTTGGGAACTTATTTCATTTCTTAGAGATACCCTAAGTGCGGGTAAGCACAATAACAAAAAACCTTACAGAAAAGTAGTTACTTATAATTATATTCATTAAAATTTACAAAAACAATAGGTAGAAATTAAGAGTAGTTATACTAACATCATCATATAATATATACTGTGTGAATAGGCTATTTGCCTACATTTAAATTAAGTTCCAAATTGTTTTCATCCTAGTCAGTGACAACACTGACGTAACAAAGCGTAATCAGGTGATTTTATTAACAAATATGCATATTTTAGGTAAAAAACAGGATAAAAATTACACATTTTTTGATATATATGATCATTTGACCGAAAACGCTCTGCGTTAGGTTGCATCGCTGGTGACGCATGACGTCACACCAATCATAGATTACAGTGCGTGTTGTTGTTCTTCTTGTTAGATGTGGTGTGAGTGGTGTGACGTCATCGAGTCATGTCACTGGAGTCACGACAGAGATTCTCGTTTTGGTGCGCCATTATTTTATTCAAACTTTAAAACTAGTTTTAAAAACTAATGCGGCCTTGAAGAAATATTAATTACGTTTTGCATTATTTTTATCAGACAATACTTTAGAATTGTTTCCCGGTAGGTAGTAGTCAAGAAGCCTACTGTCTAGCATTAGTGATTTTTTTTAAAACTAAAACAACAAAAAACGTACTAATTATTACGTCATGCTCTAAGCACAGTTAATTCTAACTCGAAGCGTGTAACCTATCGAGAAATAGAAAAAACATTGGTAGGTAGGTGCTATACTATAGCAAATGTATGAATGCAGAGTGGACTCGCCCACAGGTGCACATTATCATTAGAATTTTACTTTCTTATTGATAATCCGATCCTTAGACATACTTATTTAGTTCTTTAGTTAGTTAGTTCCAAGAAATAAGAATGTTCATCGACATGATGACTCTTGTCACAATATTTACGTGGGGCAATGGTTAATTTCCGCAAACTTTACAATAAGGTGGCTGGCACGGTAAGTAGGTATTTATAGCTCGTTAACACTTTCATTGCGCCTGACGAACGAGCTCGTCTCGACCGCAGTCTTAGAGCTAAAGTACTATAATATCCACTTAGTATCTCTATGAACTCTGTAGCGCTCTCTCTCTGTGCTCTGCGCTCTCTGTGTGCTAACCTACGGCGCAATAGTATGGTGGCCTAAAACAACCTTAGTCACCACCATTAACAAACTACAGCAAGTTCAAAGACTGGCCTGCTCACTCATATGCGGATGCAGGAAATCAACCCCATCTGCAGCACTGGACATAGTTCTAGGACTAACGCCCTTGCACGTTCACATACAGCAAGAAGCAATGGCAGCGTCTCTAAGAATAAAATCAACAAACCAGTGGAAAGGCGATTCAGGCCTAACAACCCACTGCAGAATATTGAGTAAAGCAATTGCTGCGTTTCCGGAGGCGGCGAATGGCACTGACAGAATAGCGTCTACCTACTTAACCGGCAAGACCTACGAACTAACGCATGAAGAGGAAGCAGTAGCGATCACTTCCCATGACGTTACTACATACCACATCTATACTGATGGTGCCAAGAACAAAACAGGAGCTGGCTGCGGCTACTGTTGTTCCGAAACAGGACTCGCAATAGCCCAACCACTAAACTCAGCCACCACGGCCTTTCAGGCGGAAACAATGGGACTCCAAATGGCGGCAAATCAGATGCTTCTGGACAAAAATATCCAAGAGCCAACCTGTCAGATACAGCTGGTCATCAAAACTGACAGCGCTGCTCTAATAAACGCACTCAAAAGGACAGAAACAAGATCAAAATCAATTGCAGACTGTCACAACGCTCTACAAAAACTTTCTGAACACAGCAAAGTCAGCGTAGAGTGGACAGAGAGCCGGTCCTGCCCAGGCAATTTAAATGCAGACAGACTAGCAAAGGAAGGAGCGAGACAGACCCCAACAAAACATGACATCAGTCTCTCTAAACCGCCCACAGCAGAAGTCAAAAACAGACTAAAACAAAACTCGGAAAAAGAACACCAAAAACTGTGGGAGCGTCGAACAGACTGCAAACACACTAAATCAATATTCCCTTGCAAAGATAGGAAAACAACAAACACGATGCTCAAGATGAGCCGTGAGGACCTACGAACAATGGTGGGCATCATCACAGGCCACTGTGAGCTGAACCATCACCTTTTCAAGACGGGAGCCACAGACAGCAGCCTGTGCCGTGGCTGCCTCCAGGAAGAAGAGACTGTGGAACATGTTGTGGTTCACTGCACGGCCACAGAGGAAGCCAGGCGGAAAACAGGACTGAAAAGCCTAATAGGGGCAGCAAACCTGTCCACATCCACAGAAAAGCTGAAACGAAGCTGTCGATCACCAAAAGCCCTGCTCCGGTACTTCAAGGAGCTGGGCTGGTTAGGGCCTAGTTAGGCAGGGGGACAATGCACAATACACTCCCATGCGAGTTGTCAGTGCAGATCCCAGTTCCCCCACTTCGAATTAGAATTAGAATTAGAACTCTGTAGAGCGAAGACGACGCGACGGGCGGCGGTGTTCCTCCGAGTCCGCCGAGTCTAGGCAGCGAATGCGTTAAACTAGAATAGAAAGTCAAAGATTGTGTGCGGGTTAGTAACAATGGCTACTTGTATGTGTGAGTTGGACCGAATGTCTTCTATCGACGATTATTGATATAATGATGATAGCGGGGCCCGTGTGCAATGTGTTAAGGGGAGGGGGACAGACCGCGGGGCACGGGGTACAAGGGAATGTATGAATCTTATTGTTTTTTTATCGAAGGTCTTGAGGTAAGTACCTAGTTACCTATACTATTTCTGATAGTGCTGTGTGCAAATTAGTTACAAATACCTACATGATTGTTTATATATAAATATTCTGTTTATTTGACGGTAGAGTACAGAGCACTTGTCTCTCTCATTTTATTCGCCTGAAAGGGAATACAGAATTACCATAAAGAGCCGTTGTGCTGATTTAATAGGTACCTAATTACATATTTGAAATAAATAACTTTAGCTAGTTGTGTTCCTGCTATGAAAGGGGTTCTTTCATGCTTCATGCAATCCAGTGTCCTTCACCAATGTTAATTATTCGTCAACGTATTGATAAGACTAAATAGAGCTGTGTGCAAAATTCCAAAAGTAATACTAGGAATTAGGTAGCTACTGAGTACTGGGAGTGAATCGACATTTTAAAGATTAGGTATTTTCGTGTGCAAAATTAAGGAGTAGGTATAAGTTACCAAATTGCGAAAATTCAATAAGTTTTATTAAGGTGTCATTATTGTCATTAATATCCGTCAGTAGATTTCTCTCTGATGTAGAGAGAGACAAGACGACATTTTTTTATGCGTATACTAATAAGTGGGTTCAATGATTATAAAAACTATTTCCCAGAAGAAAAAAAACAACTTTTTGCTAATCTACGATCACTCTTTGTGAAGAGTTGGTACCTAGGTTCGTTGTGTTCATCCAACATAACCAAATAAAACAAACCAAACCCCACGACGGCCATGACTGATGGGTGCTCCACCATCGATGGAACATGAAACACCTCGGTGCTGCTTCCTCTTAAGTGATGTTCACACGGCACCAATCAGTTTCGAGTGCCGTGTGCAAAAAGGCTTTCAGAATCAATAATTATCAATTGATAATGATTTAAAGTACATTGGCCTATTCGATTGATACCCGCAGTGGCAGCGTGGCGGTTATCCGAACAAACCCAGCTATCACCTACCTGATAATCGCTTAGTAACAATAACAATTAATTAGATATTTCTTTATACCTCCAGGTTTATTCCTCAAAAAAAACCTAAATTATTATTATGAACACCAATTACAATGACTCTGAAGAACTTTGAATGCCATCTAGCGGGAAGTAGTAGAACGTATGTACGCTGCGCGCAGAAGCAGCCGCGAAAATAAACATGAGAACCATGAATTTCTCACTGCTTTATTTGACGCTAGATGGCAGCCAAGTCGCAATGCAGAGTCACTAAAGTTTTCATTGTAAGGTTCAAAGAAAGGGTTATGTTTTTATGAGAACCTACCTATACATGGGCATTAAAAATAAACTTATTTCTACGTAGACGTAACTTTATGAACAATTGTATAAATCACTCTAATTAGGTTTATGCGAAAGTTTGGATGTTTGGATGGATGTTCACTTCTTTACGCAAGAACTACTGAACCGATCGGGCTGAAATTCATAGATGTACCTAGCTTTAAGCCTGGTATCAAACATTGGCTACTTTTTATCACATAAATCAGTTCCCATCGGATATGAACAACCTATCGTTTCCATGGACACAGCGCGTGCGAGCCGCGCGGGCACAAATTAGTTTACATAATACGTAACTGACTGTTACCGCGACTTCGTCCGCGTGGGGTTTCGTTTCATATTTTTATAATTTTCACGATTATCGACAAACGTTTTGTTCCGTCAGTTTTTGCTCTAAGGCTCACTGCTCTCTGCTTCTTCAAACCATTCTATCCCCTCATGTATCTCTATCAACGGAAGTTTTTTTTGGGTAGGTACTATTCCCCAATGAGAACACGATGGCTATGATATGAATACAATAAGCAATTGTATAAGGTTTATGGAAAACTTACTTATTTTAGTGCTTTGTCGAAAAACCTTCTATGGATGGAGCGATAAACGGTTCCACGGATCACCAATGGCGGCCGTGTCCACAGATACCCTACGAATTTTAGAAAACGATGTGTGTTCATAAAACATAAAAAAATAAAACAAAATACAACATTTATTTGCAGCAAAAACACATTACAGTATATAAGGCACTTAATGGGTAGTTAGGTAGAGTTTCATGATATCGTGCGTGATACTGCTGAAACTATTGGCGAGGGCTTGCACAGTAAGTTAGGTAGAGTTTCATGATATCGTGCGTTATACTGCTGAAACTATTGGCGAGGGCTTGCACAGTAAGTTAGGTAGAGTTTCATGATATCGTGCGTGATACTGCTGAAACTATTGGCGAGGGCTTGCACAGTAAGTTAGGTAGAGTTTCATGATATCGTGCGTGATACTGCTGAAACTATTGGCGAGGGCTTGCACAGTAAGTTAGGTAGAGTTTCATGATATCGTGCGTGATACTGCTGAAACTATTGGCGAGGGCTTGCACAGTAAGTTAGGTAGAGTTTCATGATATCGTGCGTGATACTGTTGAAACTATTGGCGAGGGCTTGCAGAGCAAGCTTTTATAACCGAAATCGGTTTCTATCACATAACTTACAAAAACAAATAGGTAGGTACATACACTTTTAGCTTTGCGATGGCGCTCATTAGGGGAGGCCTATGTCCAGCAGTGGACTGATATAGGCTGATGATGATGATACACTTTTAGACGAATTGACGAAAAACCTGCTAACGTCAAAATATCACAATGTCGAACTAAATTGTATCTAATGTTTTCATTCGATTTCATGGCGTGGACTTTAGTAATAATAATAACATTGGTTGCCATGTAAACTATCAACGTTAAAGTTTTACAACCAATCCTTTACGATTTTAAAGTTGTAATGAGAAAACCTAGAAATCCGTCAATGTGAAATTCCGAAAATCCGTTCTAAGCGGATGCATCATATAGGATAAGCATACGTCCTCAAAGAAAACTCCATGCAAAATTGTGAAAACGGACTAAACGAAAATGTCAGCATTGTAGCTCTTGTAGTTTCGGACTCCTCTTGATATGTCACCCAGTATTCTCTTTTATAAATTTAGATTATTGGAACGTTTTGCAAACATACCGGTAATATTATCTAAACGAATATCTAGTACCTACCTACCTCTCTAATGTACATCCGAGTATTATTTCCCGAGTGCCACGCGTTTGAAGCTGCAGATTAGGTAGGTACAGTTTTTCTTTGGGTGGTATTTGCAATTAAAACCAGGTACACACGTGTATTTCCTACCACTTTTTGTTCCTTTGACCGCCGAAGTGATGGAATCTGTTCCATTGTCCCGAGTTGGTGAGTGTGGTCACACATGGGCTCCACCATCCACCCCCTGGGCACCGCTGTCCTTTGTAACGCGAGCCCTGCGCCCGCCCCGCCTCGCAGGCAGATTACACGGCGCCTGCGCCTGCGCCTGCCCTCGGACAACTTGACTCGTTTTTGTAACGATTTATCAATCCTACAAAAATCTTAAGTCGATATTTTGTGAGGATGATGGTTAGGTAGGATGTATTTATGATAACTTTCACAAGTAACGGAATCACACGGAAATCACCTTTTTATTAGGTAAATTTAAATTTTAGTAGGTAGGTACCTATTTTTTGTCACTCATTAACCAGTAATCAAATTAGCCTGAAACTTACAGAAAATACTAAAAATACAAAGTTATTGAACACGTGTTTCAGGATTTTTCAAACATTTCCATAAAATAGGATAAATCGGTTTAATAAAGTTTGAGGTTCGTAGTTATGGCTCCGTATTGTAATATCTGTAACTTTTTAATTTATAGTGCTATTGACCTGAAGTTTTGTTAAAAAACAGTACCTATATTAAAACATGTACTTCCGGTCTTAAAAAAACTCCTAAAGAAGGGAAGGATTGAGTAAAAAATAATAATAGTTAGACTTGCTTCAGTAAGATAAAGAAAATAAAAGATATTGAAGAAAAAGAGATGATGCTTTTACTGTTAAACTTCGATCAAAAATAAGTAGTTCGCGGCCTCGGCCGGCAAAGCCGGAAACTTTTGATCGAAGCTGTTAAACTATATCCCTACCGTATAAACAATACAGGGTGTAAAAAAATGAAGAACCAAACTTAAAGGGGGGTTAGCTTTGATCACAGTCCACAGAACACGAAAAAATTAGCCCCCCTAAAGTTAGGGTAGCCTTATTTTTAGGGTTCCGTACACAAAGGGTAAAAACGGGACCCTATAACTAAGACTTCGCTGTCGGTCTGTCCGTCTGTCCGTCTGTCACCAGGCTAGGCTGTATCTCATGAACCGTGATAGTTAGACAGTTGAAATTTTCACAAATGATGTATTTCTGTTGCCGCTATAACAACAAATACTAAAAAACAGAATAAAATAAAAATTGAAGGGGATTCAACGATCAAACGTGATTTTTTTACCGTTTTTATAGATAATTAAAAATAGATGTACGGAACCCCTCGTGCGCGAGTTCGACTCGCACTTGGCCGGTTTTATTTTTACAAACTGTAGGTACCTAGGTATATTAAACTGAATGAGAGCCTGTATATTAAACTGAGTGAGCACCTATTTTATATGTTATACTAGCAGCGTGTCGCGGTTTCACACACAATGTATTTTGTTTTTATTGGAATAAATGAATTGAATTGAATTGCTTTCTAATGGTGAAAGAATTTTCGCGGGGCGGGGGGCGGGGATTTTGTTTTCAATGATGTTGAAGGAACAATAAATAATTCAAGAATACCACTATACAATATTAGTTAACTTAGGTCTCTAAGGCCCGTATTATGAAAGCTTCCCCAAGCCTTACTTAAGCAGTCATTACGTGATCTCTACTCAAGCGTTAATTACTCAAGTAATGCTTGGTAACCGTTCAATAATATGTCTAAGCAGTTACTCGAAGGCGTGGACGGAGGAAATCCGCTCTTGACGGCTACTTGAGTGAGTGTAGATTTTGACATGAGCTCCCAAGCATTGTTTGAAAATTAGTATTCACTCAAAACTAGACATAAGCATCACTCAAGCAGAGCTCGATGACTGAGCATGCTTTCATAATACGGGCCTAAAACTGTTGAAATCTTGAACAGACCTACTAAAGGAGTCAAGTCTTTGCTCTCTGTCGGAACGGAGGTATTTCACACCCGCAGGGCCGCTTACCCACCGAGGCTGAGGTTGACACAGGCCACTATGGCGGCGCGGCGGTCCCATTGTAACCCGACCCGCTCACGGTTACGTCGGTTACAGATGCGGGTCAATCTTGGCGCTTGTCATGATGTCATCTCTAAATTCGATAACGATCACTTTGGTTTTTAGGGCAAACATAAACAACTAATTACCTACCTTATCTACTATAGTATTATCACTGTATATTTCCCCTTACCTTTTTTATTTACAATTTTACTATTTCATTACTTTTTATTCAAACTTGAAATGTACAATAACACATATGAGTAAATAATAAAGAAAATCTATTATCAGCACAAACGAAAATTAAAAGTAAGGTATGAATTGTATGGCGTGATCGGACAGCACTAATTCGTTATCTTGTTTCTTATCCTGACCGATCACGATATCGGATAGCACCTTTTGCCGTGATCCGTCAGGATATGATCGGTTTTTGCGTGATCCGTCAGGACATACCCTCCACAGATCACTCATCTGAACTACCTACGGTCTCTATTCAGATGACAGGATTTCTAGCAAAGCACTAAACCACTGAGAGCAGTCAGTGATGTACTTCTCCCGCTTGTGATTGCCTCGTCTGCTGTTCATTGCACTGCATTTCACACACCTCACTTAATATATTATTATTTGATCCATACCTAGACACCTGGGTAGGTTCATAACTATGTATGAACAAGGCGCAGAACTAGTAAATGATTACCTACGTTCACATATTATTAATATTCAAAGTGTAGGTAGGTCGTTTCTATACTTGTAAGAACTTTATGTAACATAATATGCTTAGATTTTTTAACCTTTGTTTAAGAGTAATGTATAGCGTTGCGCGGGAGCGTTAGATCGTGTCAGCACATGGTCACTTGGTCACGGGCCGGGGCGGCGGCGCAGGCGCAAGCGCGCCCGCCCCCGCCGCCACGACTCGGTCGGCGCCTGCTGGGCCGACACCATCACGTGGCACTGGGTAAGATACCTACTGGAGAACATGTGACCACCGACCATTATATTTGATTAGATTCAACTTGAAAAAAGCCTAAAGAACTTGCTTTGACGAACTGGCTGTCAAAGAGTATCTGAGTTCCTTACACTAAAATACCCAATATCTGAAAACTGCCAGACTACGTAGTTAACCACAAATTCTGTATGACTAGGAGTCTTCTATTAATCGTCTGATGTTTTGCAGCAACTGTTACCCCCCGGTAACAGTTGCTACAAAACATCACGGGACGACCTATTTTTTTGTGGGGATACACAATAAATAGGGGATTTTTGTGGATTCAACTAAAAAATACACGTAATTTTGGGTGGACTAGCTTGGTCACAGAAATGCCTTCAATTGGTGCTTCAAGAAGAATAAGAACGAACGGGAAAACATTTCACTGGGTACGTGCGCCGAATCTAAGTACCTATTTCTTTTGCATCCTATGAGCGTACCAAGTCTAACCCAAACACGTCAGTCAAAGGGTATCTATAACACGCTCACTCAACAAATTCTCTTGATTTCGAAGATCATAAAACCGGCCAAGTGCGAGTTGGACTCGTGCATGAAGGGTTCCGTACCATTATCTATAAAAACGGCAAAAAAAAAAACATGTCTGTTGTATGGGAGCCCCCTTAAATATTTATTTAATTCTGTTTTAAGTACCTATTTCTTGTTATATCGGCAACAGCAATACATCATCTGTAAAAATTTCAACTGTCTAACGATCACGGTTACAGCCCGGTGACAGACGGATAGACTGACAGCGGAATCTTAGTAATAGGGTTCCGTTTACCCTTTCTGTACGGAACCCTAAAATGTAAACTATGTATGTGTGAGTTGACAAACAGTTACAACTTCAGTACTCTCGCGCATAGCACGAACACGAATAAGAGAATGAGACTCGTTTATCACACTATTTTTGGCTACACTTCGTTTGTGTCTACTACGATTCTAAGCCTTTTTCGTGGAAGACATCAATGGTTTAAGATTACGTTGATCGAATGTTTTTTGTATAAACTCAGGCTAAGGCCTCAGAGCTAATCCTATTTATGATAATTAAGTAGGTACCTAACCCTCCTAGGGAAAGAGTAAAATTGAATAAAAGCGAAGCCTCAAAGTATTAAGGATTTTGTATCTAATAGTAAGCGCTCCCACTCTGGGTAATCTCTAAGATATTATATAAGTTCACAAACCTTAGAATTGAGCAACGGCAACTCCTCTCGTCTAATGAACTAAGTTTAACTTTAGTCTTTGAACAGGTTTGGATAACTTCAATGTATGTGCCTGTAGGTGGAACTAACGGTGCTAGAGCCGTGCGAGGTGCCAAAGATTTTCGATAAAGCGGGTGTCGATTTCGTGGCTTAGTTCGTTAGAGCACACTCGTATTGAGGGTGGGGCGCGGGTTCGAATCCCGGCGAAATCTCAAATTTTTGGGAACTCGTTTAATTCCTCTTAGTGTTTTAAGGGTTTTTGTGTGACTACGTAAGAAAGCCATGTTTCATAAATCTAGTTACGTCTAAGGATGTTTTTGTTCTGATCTGCCCAAAACAAAAGCAAGAGGAAGGGAGTTGGTAGTGTCGTAGACAGTACCAACTCTCGGGGACGAACTCGGTTTTTATTAGCGTTTCTGCCTCAATACTCGTTAGGGACAAACTTCGCAACGTTGTCTACTCAACGTTGCGAAGTTTGTCCCTGGTTCTGATTATTTTATTTATACCTATTCTTGTATAATATTTTAAAATAAATCAAACTCTGTAGGCATGAGTTTTAAAAAACTACGTCGTGTCGGCGTCTTCTACTGAGGAGCTCCGAGGCAGCTGGTGGCACGGAGCGCAGCAAGTCTTCGAAAGGTCACAGCTCAGGGACCATTTCTATAATTTTAGCATTTTCAACGCATTCGCGACAAAGCCACCGCGGTCCGATTTAATTACGTAAGGCGGCCTCGGCCTGCCATAGCCTCGACGGCGGCGCGGGCATCAAATGTCACTTTACCGCCGGCCATTTTGTTTTTTGCTCCCGCGCTTTTGCCGGACGGCCGCCATCGTAAAACTTTAATGCAGTTAAATTTCAGATTTGGTTCAGGTGGTATTAAATTCGAAACGAAGCGAAGATTTTTATTGTAATTTATGGGAGTTTATTTAGCTTTGTGTTTTTAGTGCTTCCGTTGTTTAATTTGAAAATAAAAGCACATACCTACACGAATATAACAACAGTCTCTACAAAGCACATACCTACACGAATATAACAACAGTCTCTACAAAGCACATACCTACACGAATATAACAACAGTCTCTACAAAGCACATACCTACACGAATATAACAACAGTCTCTACAAAGCACATACCTACACGAATATAACAACAGTCTCTACAAAGCACATACCTACACGAATATAACAACAGTCTCTACAAAGCACATACCTACACGAATATAACAACAGTCTCTACAAAGCACATACCTACACGAATATAACAACAGTCTCTACAAAGCACATACCTACACGAATATAACAACAGTCTCTACAAAGCACATACCTACACGAATATAACAACAGTCTCTACAAAGCACATACCTACACGAATATAACAACAGTCTCTACAAAGCACATACCTACACGAATATAACAACAGTCTCTACAAAGCACATACCTACACGAATATAACAACAGTCTCTACAAAGCACATACCTACACGAATATAACAACAGTCTCTACAAAGCACATACCTACACGAATATAACAACAGTCTCTACAAAGCACATACCTACACGAATATAACAACAGTCTCTACAAAGCACATACCTACACGAATATAACAACAGTCTCTACAAAGCACATACCTACACGAATATAACAACAGTCTCTACAAAGCACATACCTACACGAATATAACAACAGTCTCTACAAAGCACATACCTACACGAATATAACAACAGTCTCTACAAAGCACATACCTACACGAATATAACAACAGTCTCTACAAAGCACATACCTACACGAATATAACAACAGTCTCTACAAAGCACATACCTACACGAATATAACAACAGTCTCTACAAAGCACATACCTACACGAATATAACAACAGTCTCTACAAAGCACATACCTACACGAATATAACAACACTCTCTACAAAGCACATACCTACACGAATATAACAACAGTCTCTACAAAGCACATACCTACACGAATATAACAACAGTCTCTACAAAGCACATACCTACACGAATATAACAACACTCTCTACAAAGCACATACCTACACGAATATAACAACAGTCTCTACAAAGCACATACCTACACGAATATAACAACAGTCTCTACAAAGCACATACCTACACGAATATAACAACAGTCTCTACAAAGCACATACCTACACGAATATAACAACAGTCTCTACAAAGCCTGCAATCGAAGAATTATTATAATTATCTGTGTGCTAAAAATAATCATAGCAGCTTTAGAAAAGTAGATCAAGGTTAAACCATGTATATATTATACGTTTGGTAGGTGTTGGGGTCGAATCGGTTCAATAACAATAGCCGTGCTTTGAAAACATGTTTATTTTATACATATTATATTAAATAATTTAAGGTAGAAAAATAAATTATCTTATTTTCCCAGATATAAGTACAGGTATGTTCAACAGAACTCACTTCTCTCAAACTGTTGGAAGGCACATGAGGGTTTGGTAGCTAACTAGGGTGGGTGTACCAGTCCCAAACCAGGTACCAGTGGTTGACCTCTCGCATACGAAATTGAATAAAATAAGGAATCGCGGGCATTTTTGAAGAATTCAATTGTTTCGCTATGTTGCATAGACTTTTACCAACCTTCCGAACATAACTTTTGCGAAAATAAACAAAACATATCGTTAGCTTGCTCGTTTTATACGGTCAGTGTCTCGTTCACTTGCCTTCCGGCCGCCATCACAGTAAGGAATGCACGTCGACATGGTAAGTTAAATCTTATAAAATCACTATTATTTCCTTACTTTCTGTCATCAAGTTATATGATTTTGAAAATTTAGTGATCATTTGAGTGATATATCCTATTATTTTAAGTAATAAATAACTTTTTCAAGTATTTTTAAAGGTGGTTAACTACTGGAACACCCCTTGTACTGGGTTCCTATTGTTGACCAACTGGTTTGCAAATGGTTCTCTTTGGTCTTTTTTTTCTTTTTCTTTTTTTTTCATCCCAAGCTTTTGTTTGACAATTAAGAGTTTTAGGGCCGTCATTAAAATTATTTTACGCTGTGTGACCCAGTAGTTGACCACTGGTTTGTTATTGGTACA
The DNA here is from genome assembly GCA_947086465.1 of Eupithecia exiguata. Taxonomy (NCBI): domain Eukaryota; kingdom Metazoa; phylum Arthropoda; class Insecta; order Lepidoptera; family Geometridae; genus Eupithecia; species Eupithecia exiguata. The sequence goes on from OX352242.1 coordinate 11,978,299, forward strand.
CACTAGTGTTCCTATGGATGACCAGATTCAAGTTTTAACTTTGTTTTTCGTTGTTTTAGATGTAAGATGCCATCCAAAAAGCTGTTTTTCAAATATTCAGAAGACGATCTGCTGAAGCGTCTCGAAGAAATTAATGGAGGCGCTAAAATAAGGCCAACATGTCGAAACGGTCGGCAGAACGTTCGGAAAAATCCTTTTAAAAGTGGGATTCCCGGACGAAAGTGGTTTAATAGCTTTCTTAATGAATGAAAGTCAATTTGATTAAAAAAATTGTGTTATTTTTTCAATTAGCTTCCTTTTTCCTTCATACGTTTTCAGTGGTCAACTATTGGTGCAAAAGTGGTAATTTATTGGATCGCACCGGTCAAACTTAGGTACATTCCCGTTTTTGCTATTGTTCATGAAATTTCTAAAAAAATTAAATATTTAGATTAAAAAAATATACCAATATTGGAGCGTTAATAAACAATTAATAACTTTACATATACATTTCCACGTCAAAACTACAAAATAGCAGTACAGAGCATTTCAAAGTCAAAATTTGTCCTAACTGGTTTGAGACTGGTACGCCCACCCTAGGTTACAAAAGTTATCTTTAAAGTTTGTAACTTGTTTGGCTCTCCGGCTTAACATTTTAACCCAATTTTTCATAACATTTTATTGAAATAAATACACAATTGCACCACTGTTCAATATTTTACTATAAAATATACGAAATCTCTATTTTTTACTTAAATTTAACCTTATCTATTATCTTACAGAACAATAGGCTATGTACAATTATATTAATACTTTTAACTTATAAATAAACTATTTTAAAACCCTTTTAAGTTAATTTGTTATGTTAATATGATAATTTCAGTTCACTTGCATACCATTGGGTATGTAAGTAGATTTTAGATGGAACCAAATAATATTTAACCAAATATAATTTAACCGCATTGCACCCTCTCTGTTTGTGTAGGTAGTTATTTTAATAATAATAAATAATAATCGTGTATTTCTCGACAACATAGACCCATAATCGGGTTAATCTATATTTATCTAAGTCTATGTTAGTTGAATATTATGCGAGTGTAATTATTTAATCAATACAGCAATGCAGTGTTTGTATAGCGACCCATCAAACTTGTCCGCTATCGATCTCAGGAGTTGGTGCTCCCACGGACTCTGCTCAGCGGTGAGGCTGCCTTTTTCCTGAAGCAGGCGGCGAACCCGTCTGTGCGCGCCTCTGCGAACATGCCGGACGCGCTGCAGAACCGCGGCAGCCTCAGCAGCATCCTGAGTGCATTGTTATATTGGACGCGAGGAGTATTGACGGATTTCTTTGAAACTTAGAGTGTAAGTGAACCACAGGGTGCTCGTGTAGAATGTCTGACAAAATGTTTTTTTTTCTCATTTTGATTTCAGTCAAATAATAGGTGAGTATAATCAGCAGTAATCAGCAGTAATCTGCAGTAATCTGCACACCAAACATAGACGACTCAGCCCGACGGACGCGGCGGCGCCGCCGGCGCGCGGCGACGCGGCCAGTGGGTTACATAAAAAGTTTAGAGACAAAGAGAGAGGAGGTGTGTCCACTTTGCATAACATTTTATTTGGTTCATTTTTATATATTTTTCAGCTTAGGCTGCTGATGCTGAGTGTATTGTCCAGTAACAATTTATTTGTTATTATAACCAAATCCATCGCAAACGTTTTGCGGACATGCGGCATGTCGTCGTAGGCCTAAATTAAACGACTAAAACTAGTTATTTACATACACGAAATCCCGTTCTATTTCACAACAGTCACTCATAAATAATTCGTCAGTGAGATATGCGCACGTTCACATTAATATTTCTAAAAAGAGAATGTATCACTGTCCACTAGGTACCGACGTCACAGACGGACATCAGCAACGTCACGGCTGGACGTCACTGACGTCAGAGCGCGTGTGCGTGCGCGTGATGCGGTGGGGGCTGCTGGTGGGGATGGCCCAGGGGGTGGGGGTTGCCGCCCCCGTGCTGCCGGCCCTGGATACAAAACATATTTACGTTTCGAAACAGTGGATTGTCACAAATTTTTTACATTTTGTGTTTTAAAGTTTGTTTGATAAAATCTAATTCAAATCAAATCATATGTAGGCATTTTAGAATGCCTTGTTCAAAACGTATAGACCTTCTTCTATATAAGGAAATCTATATCCTTTTCATTGTATCTTTATGAACACCATTTGTTTCCACGACAATTAGATCCTGCTATGCTTTTGTGGATACATGGTTTGTCAATGTTCCCTAGGTATTCTACGCACCTGCAGATAGACGTAGTAGTCATAGGGCTGGTGCAGTGGCCAGCAGCGCTGCGCCGGTACGGGGTAGAGCGGAGGAACGGGGTACAGGGGGCCCCCGAGCTTGTTCCTCAGGATCCGGCTGATGGAGGACACTGAGGGTACGTTATACTTGTCGCACACGCCGTCAGCCAGCAGCCGGTCGCGGATCTCCCACGCGAAGATGCCGGGGTCTTTGGCTTTCAGCTGCTTTATATAGGACACCACCTGGGAATTAAATGAAGGTATGTCAGTGGAAATATCAACTAACTAAGCTCTTTCCCCTGTACAAGTTGACAGTTGGCGGACAAACGGACGCTTTGAGACTTGACTCGCTTTGTGCTTGCCTAGCAGTAGGTTTGCCAGCCTGTGCAAGACCATGCGCTCACCCACACTCAGGACTTGTTCCTTTTGATATGACAGCCAGCATATAACTGCACTCCGAGGGTCTTTCAATAATAAAGCAATACCTACTTGAGTGGTCGCGATGAAATATGTAAAACAAATATACAATCTTGCTCAATTCCTGAGCCACCTAAAAAAATTATTATATTTGAACCACTAACAACAAATAACTTCACCCTAAATGACAAAATACAGAATTAATACTTGAAGGCTGGTGCTCCCTCTATTATAGCCTACCTATATATTACACAAGAGAGAAGAGACACTGAGAGTTGGCAAAGCAATAAGAAATACACAACTATACACAAATATACTATGAAAGAGGTATAATCATCAAATGAGTGGTATGCATCTCAGAGGACATACCTTGGGCGTGGTGACCCTGGGCTTGGAGCCGCCGATGGCACCGGGCAGGATGGAGCCCGTCTCGTGGTAGCGCGCCAGGATCTTGGACACGCAGCCGTGAGACACACGCAGCTGACGGCTGATGTCGCATGGCCTGCTCATCAGAACAATACATTTTATTATTGTGCGTGTTATTGCTTCTAGTCAGATCGTTTTAAAATAATGACTACAATATGTAGAGCTTGTTTGAGGCAGGCACATACAGCAGTGGACATGTATTGTGCGGACTAGGATGTAGGGGAACATTTTCGAATGAAAACTGAACGATACTCTATTTGAACCGCGGCGACAACACGGGAAGGGCGTCAAGGCAATTCATTTAAAACTCCGATCGACCAATTCGGTAAAGTTCGTAGTTTCATGGAACAGCGCATCCTTTGTGTCCGTTTGCATTTGCATTCGTGCTGATTCCCCTGGGTCTGACGGGGCTCTATATGTTAGTAATGTTACCTGATGCCGAGCTGCGCTAGCTCCACTATCCGTAGCCTGACGGCGTTGGGCAGCGGCCGTCCGTTGACGAACACTCCGCCCAGCTGGTTCACCTCTCCGTACTGCTGGCCCGCGCCGCCCACTGACTGTCCCATGCCGGTGCTCCCATCTGCAGACAAAGGTGGATCTGTTTAGCTGGCGTGCGCGTGTAGGATGCACTTGGGATGTGGTATCCACCATAATTATGTACATAGGTATATATTCATTTCACACATATTCGACTTGTAAGGAATTAGATATTAAAAATTGGCATAGTAAAGAGTTACCTGCTCGACACAACAGACACAGACTAAGTTTAATTATCTGTTTAGATTGTTTTTCTTTTATTTAGCCATTATTTACTGTTTGGTACTCTTACTGCTTGTACTACTTTGGTTACTGTGAATAAATTATACTGAAAAATTATACTACCTACCTATCTAGAGCGTTTGTGTAACGCTCGTGGTTGGCACAGTCTAAGTAAAAGCCATTGTAAAAATATGGTTTCATAATATATTTTTTCCTTTCATACTCAACATTTGTATCTGATAATATAGGGCTGTATCTTAACTGTAGTAATAAAATTATTTGGGAAATACAACGGATTATCCAACGAAATAAGTCATTCAATTGGATCTGCGATTGAATAGTAATTACTGACGATAAAAGGATTATCAACCATCATTATAAGACGGGCACTTATTTACAGGCGTTTAGATCATTAATAGGTTATTTACGGTTATTGCATCATCATGGATTCGGACGTCGGCTGCTATCAGTGCGATCCGTCTCAGTCCGATTTCAATGATCGATTTCTTTCGATTATGGTACCTATAGCGATAAGGTAAGTAGGCGATAAGTAGGCCTATTTTTCTTTAGCTAGGTATTTTAAAAGATGCTTTTCGGAAGCTGCACCCTATTGAGGTGTCATGTCTAACTATGCATGGTTTATGCCTACATAGATTCTATGCCCTGGCATAGAGATATCATAGTACCGACCTACAAGCTCTAACTGCCCGGCCACACGCTCCGTCTTACCTGCGCAGTCCAATTTGTGTAGAACAGTTATAACTAAATAATAATATAAGTCATAGCATTAAGTCATTCAGGACAGTGGTCTTAATTTTCTGTAATTTTATTTTTATTTTTAATTTGTCATTGCAATAGATATTTGCTTACATTATATTGTATAACTGCTCTTTGAACATGCTGTGTACACATATGTATTTAGGGATACAGTCTAGTTTTTATTATTGTGTCCTCCTATTTATATAATATTAGATTGTATTCTGTTTTGTGCTTTGGTGCCAAATAAATAAATAGCGCTCTCTTTTCAATGTGAACCTAAGGCCCGTATTATGAAAGCTTCCCCAAGCATTACTTAAGCAGTCATTACGTGATCTCTACTCAAGCGTTAATTACTCAAGTAATGCTTGGTAACCGTTCAATAATATGTCTAAGCAGTTACTCGAAGGCGTGGACGGAGGAAATCCGCTCTTGACGGCTACTTGAGTGAGTGTAGATTTTGAGATGAGCTCCCAAGCATTGTTTGAAAATTATTATTCACTCAAAACTAGACATAAGCATCACTCAAGCAGAGCTCGCTCAGTCACCGATCTATGCTTGAGTGACGTTTATGCCATAGAAAAGCGTTACTCAAGCATCGATTCATAACTCAGGAAGCTTTTATAGGCCCGTATTATGAAAGCTCGCTCAGTCACCGATCTATGCTTGAGTGACGTTTATGCCATAGAAAAGCGTTACTCAAGCATCGATTGATAACTGAGGAAGCTTTTATAATACGGGCCTTAGTCTGCTTGATCTTAGGTTTGAACTATATCTGAACAATTATTATTTTTAAAGCAACCGTTTCTTTGCTCAATTGATACGTCATCATCCTTTTTATCCATTAAATTGTTTTTGTTCTTGTTCATTTCGAATCACATCAAATTTGTTTTTGTTCATTTCAAATCACATGAATTTCAACATAATAACAGATCTCACTCCCAGCTTGTACAAAATGACGAAGGTCTGGTCGTCGAGCGCTCTTTGTCCAAAAGTATACAATGTACCTATGTCCAATCTTTGATGTAGAAAAGAAAAGACCCATCGGCTCCAAGCGAACACATGTAGTGACGTCACCAGCCGACGTGACCTGCGCAGGAGTGTCACCCGAGCCGGCGGTTCCTCTCGTTATTGGCCGTAAAGCGCAGCTTGTTAAAATGTTTAATTTTATGTGGTGGACATTGTTTCGTGGACTCCACTTGTATTTTGGCTCGTTACCTGAGTTTGTGAACGGACATTTATTACTTTATTTTTTTACAATTAAAAATATTTTTTTTACAACACGACCCGCCAACTAAGTTTTACTATAAGTAGGTATATTTAAATAAACGTTCAATCAAAGTTGGTTACTTTTAGTAATCTGTGTGATTGTGTTAGTTGTATGTAGGCTGCTGGTTCATGTTGTTTTGTTCTTACTTAGTATATTTCTTTCCGATTCGATGTCCGACACAGCGTGCGTCGTGTCAAATTTGTCGCTCACCTAGGACATCGGGAACTTGGATCAGTCAGGCAGATTCCCATGGGCTCTTTACAGGTAAACGCTCGGCGCTCGTCTGTACAAGTTGATCGCGACATGCGACGAACGAATCAAATTAAAACAAATGAAATGTGACGACAAACAAACGACGGTGTGGACTAATGAGAGGGCGGTTCCATTGAGAATGCACAAGACGAAGTCTCTCCTCCACCTCGGGCAGAGCGCGCGGCGCGAGGTGCGCGTGCGCAGATCAACGTTAAACCTCGCTCACTTAACAACAATTTAATACTTTACTTACTAAACGTATACAATCTATTATTTGTTATTTGATGTTCAATGCATGAATAGATAATGTTGGACATTTGACACAGCATCATCTACCCCCAAAGTAAGCAGAGCTTGTGTAACTGATATGATACTTAAACAATACAATACATAGATATTATTTTACATTACATAGATAAAACCCTGAACACCTGGAAAAAATAACTGCAGATAGGACATTTGTCCCGAGGCGGGAATCAAACCCGCAACCTCCTGTGTCGCAGGCGGACCTTTACCCGATGAAGATACATTTCGTAGATTCTCTTCCGACCTCTTACAGAAATAAACATAACTATTAGCTCCCGACTAAACTAAATAACATGATAAATTCCGAGCCACTCGTCATGCGCGCTTGCAGCTCCTGTTACATCCGCCCAATAAACGTCACTTTGACACTGACACATAGTCAGTGACAGTATGACACTGACATCTATGATGACGCTCGTTTTGACGGGAACACGAAAGAAGTGAACAACTCGACTACTTTGTTAAATGCTTTTTAAAATTTGGTAGGTAATTAATCTTTCCAGTCAGTGCGTGGGTGAAAATGTATGTAGGTATTATGTAGGTATGTTGTGTTCTTGTTATTAGTATGTGGTCTGCAAGGATGATATTATATTTAAATTAATTCTGTCCTTTAATTTAGTGTGTGTGACCGTAGTCAAACCTAAGTTAGCGATACATAGGTACAATATATTTTTGGTAAAAAGCTGTTCGTACTAGTGACAAGAAGATTTTATATTAATTTTACTGTTATTTCTTTATAATTTATGATAACGCATTGTAAAAACGAAAAGAAAAGCAATTAAAAAAACTGCAATTATTAGGCTTAACGTTAGGTGAATTATTGTACACTTACATTAAGTGCAAGCAGCCTCCCTCTCTTAATTTTACTGAAAATGAACAATAAAACACCTCCCGTTTGATTGAGAAGTACAAATTGGCGCGGACGCGACGCGCACTTTCACAAAATGGCGTCTTTTTGTGGCTTTTGTAGCTATTTCAATGACATGTCTGGAAATTAGTTAACGAGCATGGAAGGAATGAAACTTGATAAATCTCTCGACATGCAACTGCTGTAGGCAGACTGACTCAGGAATCCTGTAAGGACCGATGCGTACACTTTGCAAATGCTGCGTATCTGATCAAGTAGCCAACTGGAACTTTTTAAACAATTTTGGTTTTTTATAGAGCATATTTATAAAACCGCGTTTTTTAGCAAACTCTGTTATTATTTTTGAACTAAATTGTAAGGTTTTCTTTAACTGAAGTCTAATTTTTTCATTAAGTAGAGAGATACTGCTTTTTAGGACATCCATAGCGTGTTTAATATAACTCGAATGGTTTATGGAAAAAGTATTATTATAGGGCCGGTGTCGCCCACATTGTCCACATGTGGTTTCGCGGAAGGCGGCGCGGCGCGTCACATCAAAGCCGCCGCCTGCGCCGGCGCAACAATGTGCACTACAGTGGAATCGCTAATTATGGACGTATCTAGAAGTTCTCTTGTATTTTGCAGAAGTACAGTGTTGTGCTTCAGAATAAGGACAAAGTTTATAAAATAGGATGTAGAACCTCGCGAACGAAACGGTAAATAAAAATAGTTTTTTTGAAATTTTACTATTTCATTTACCGTTTAGGTAAATGAAATAGTAAAATTTCAAAAAAATATCGTTGTTACTTATAATTACTGTTGTTAGAAGTTGTGGGTTCGGATAGTCAACCTTTCCCCAAGGTGGTTCAGTATTTTTGTTTCCCGTTTTTTTGGGATGGGGGGTGCTTGGTAGAAAATCGCACCGGGTACCAGCCCACGCTACGCCACCACTGGTACCAAGTACCCCCCCCCCCCCCCCCCAGAGTCTTAGGCTGCGACCGCGCCTGGAAGGGTCATAGGGTACCTATACCAAAAGCACAAGTTAATTTCAGATAACATTGTTACACACAAGCTTATGTTATGTATCCAAACTTCCAACAACATTCACTGTAGCTGCGAGTGCAGCTCGCAAATATAAACTTGGAGCATTCTGGTTATATTCATTAAATCATGAAGAAAATAGTCAGCATATTCAAAATTTACATAAACTACAAACAATTTGTCGCCAAACAGAAATAAAACGATAATGGAGCGTATCCTCGTAAAATAAAACTTAGAATAATAAGCTCCGAAAATACCGCGGCTCGAATTTGTCGCAATAAAAGTAATAAAGTGCGATCTCGCAAATTATTTACGATTAGAAAGAGAGGAACGATGGCGGACTGATCAACGCGTTGTACAGATAGTGATGAGACATGCGGCTTGTCGATAAAATAAAAATGTTATTGGAAGCGAAAGTTAATAATAATATCGCCAAAAACTTTATCTTATCTACTAATCAGATTTAAAAAAAATCAAGATTTTTATGATGATAATTTGATCTCTCTCTAATTTGGTCGAAGATGATAAAAAGCCATTTAAACTATGAACAAATTATAATAAATTATGAAATTTTCTTATTTCAAAATGATAGACCCCTGAACAACCACTGAAGTTGTATATTTCTATTCGATAAGACCAACTTCATAAAATTGTGACGCTCACTCATCAGCTCATATTATCATGAAAACTTTCAAAGTGATATAATAAAACTACAAATAAATCGCAGACCCTCTACGAATCAGTCTACGTAGATCTCGTAGCACCTCTACGAAACTGCTACGAGAATCTTCACTTTTTTGAATCTTTAGTGGATCTAACTCAATGAAACGTTTTTTGAATGAACGTTATTTTCTTTTCAAATTGTCCTGTAAAATGTTCCTAAAATTTCTTCCTGTAATTTCTCGTAAACGTTAATTTTTACGAACAACACTGACACTATCAAATACAGTCGGCTCTTTAGTTCTTCCTAATTGGTATTAAAGCGAGACGGCGCAATACAATACCTCCTTTGTCAGACAGAGAAGGGTATAATAGGGCGGTGATACATCTTTCTTTCTGTAATTTACGATGTGCCTTTGACGTTTCAGTGCTGACAGTTAGTGGTGTTTCCAGCGAATACAACGCATTCATAACTCGAGAGCCACAGAGATAACCATAGTAAAACAACACGCGTTTCTCTATTCAACAGTTTAGGTAGATTTAGACTAAAGTGCAATATTTAGTAACAAGTCGTTAAATTTATTTCTGTTCTAGTTTTTCTATATTTCAATGTTATAGTGTTTTTGAACGAGGGGAGTACACGAAAATAAATAATTATGTATTAACTTTAAAAATGTTTCGGTCTCAATAGGTATAGAGAAGTTAATCGATAAACTTCTCTCTAGACATCATCAGTGACACAGGCCTATCCTCCAAATTTCATAGCTTTTGCATATACTCCTGGCTTTGTCTGAACCAGTAATCGTAGTTAAGAACAAAGGCAGCAACGGTTCGCTGGCGCCGCGGGAATGTCGCACTAACTCGAGTCGTCTGGTCGTTCGCCTTCGACAGTATATTCTCAATTAATGAATGGTCTCGACTTCTCGAGTTAAAACAGTTAAAAGGCGCCGCCGTTTTGAGACTATTTGAAGATCGTTCTCTTTTCTTTGAAATTGTTTGATTGATTTTCTTGTGGAGTTTCTTCCGTGTTTGATGGTTTGGCTCTTGGCCCAGTTTGTGTTGAACTTTACGAATAGTGATGTAGCCACAGTATACCGATAGTTATTATGTGACGTAGTCGTGAAGAGAGTTATATGTATGGGTTCATACAGCCGCGGTGAGCCACCGCGCGCGTGCAAGGTGAGCCCGCGTACAAGAGTTCAGTTTAGATAAGGGCCTATAATTACTATCTCATCCACTCCGCCGCCGACTTTGAAATGTACAGTTCAGGTAGTGTTACTAATTTACCAATCACCCTGTAGGTATATGGTACAGTTCAGGACTTACTCTATCGTTCATATGTTTGGAAAACACGATTCCATAAAATATTCTCGACAGCAAAAAATCGCAGTTAACGCTAAATTTTTACTAAAACCTAAATTACAAAATAAATACAGAAGTTAAGATCTTAATACTCGTATAATATAATAAACAAGGTAATTGAACTAAGTATATAGAACATTTAATGTTTTGTTTTTTTTATAATGTCTTAATTAATATTTAATAAGCGAAAACTTGATTTTCGGGCTTGCGTTGCTCTGCTCTGTCCCGCTCATATGAACGCAAAATTCTATGCCTATCCTTTTCACAAAATGGCCATAGTGTAGGGCTTTAAGTTACGATGTGAGCTGTTTAACAGTTAAATTAACTAGAAAAAGCAGCCAGTATGCACATCAGATTAGAATTATCGCATAAATTACCACAAACAAGTGTCCGCCGTTTGCACCGCCGAATGTACCGATACATTGGAAACTGTTTTACAATTCCACTCAAGTACATTGGAAACTGTTCTACAATTCCACTCGGGTACATTGGAAACTGTTCTACAATTCCACTCAGGTACATTGGAAACTGTTCTACAATTCCACTGAGGTACATTGGAAACTGTTTTACAATTCCACTCAGGAACATTGGAAAATGTTCAACAATTCCACTCATATGATAATTTAAATAATAAATAATTTAGTGATAAATCCGATAAATCCAGTGATAATTTTCTTGAAACGTTCGTAACTATACCTGAGTACGCACTCCTTACATTTGTTACTCACAAGCTTCGACAAAACCCTCGTTAAATCAGTAAGCCTTTATAATTGCTACAGCTGTCTTTGAGTAAACATTTCTAAAATCACTAAAACTACGAACTACGCTTAGCTTTCAACATGGACTTTATCTTGTTTTCCAAGTTAATAGAAAATACGTTGGAACAGCTTATCGCGGTACATAATGGCGGTCGAAATCGGACTGTTTACGAGCACTTTTACGATATTAGCGCGCGACCAATCGGAGTGCACCGTCTGCGCAGCTCCTTTCTAATCTATGACCAATCGGAACGCGACTTTCCGTCAGGTACTTATAAGGTACTTACGAAAAGTCTGCAAGTATTATTATATTTAAAAAATAAAATAATTACACTGTGTTTATTAAGTTTCATTTACTTTTCTATTAAAAATTTAAATTTAATGTAATTGTTTTTCTTTTATTGGCGGTAAAACTGACTTAATTATATTTGAAGTTAATAGAACATTAAACTTGACTCGATTAAAATATTTTGATTGAATTTTAAATCTTGATTGGAAAACTATTAAATACATTCTAGTTTAGATAGGTGCCTAGACCTATCCATTTTGTATCGATAAAAAATCCATAACAAATAACGAAATCAGGGGATGCAGTCTCGTCATAACGATCGTAAAGTACCGATCT